>JAJTWR010000458.1:1385000-1829340 GCA_021613335.1 Whitmania pigra | reverse complement strand
TTAACAGAATAAGTAAAGAAACGATAAAAGTAGTGGTATTTCAATTGCGCCCGAAGGCTCCCACTTATGCTACACCTCTCATGTCTCTTCACAAAGTCGGACTAGAGTCAAGCTCAACAGGGTCTTCTTTCCCCGCTAATTCTGCCAAGCCCGTTCCCTTGGCTGTGGTTTCGCTAGATAGTAGATAGGGACAGTGGGAATCTCGTTAATCCATTCATGCGCGTCACTAATTAGATGACGAGGCATTTGGCTAGTTGAAATTTTATTCTTCCAGTCGTCTCTCGGCCACTGGAGAAGGCCAAAAAATATAGGTTATAGACATAAGTAGGTCAAAATACTAGAATAATAAGATAAATATAATCAATGGTTATTTAAATGAATAGTCAATATTGTTATTATTTAGGCTTGTAATGATGGTGGTGGCCAGAGATTCTGTATGTTGAGGCAAGGAATGTTCTCCAGATTTGGTGCCCTCTCAGTAAGTTGTCAGCCGACCAGAACTCAAGGAGACGCTTGGGGATGCCGATGTCCCGGAGATCCATGAAGGAATCTTTGGCCATGATACCGCGCCAGGTCATAACGAGTCCGGAAAAGGTTGTATTTATCATTGGACTCGTGGACCTGGTTTGCATCCACTCCCTGATTTCTGGTACATCGTACTTTGCCGCCTTTAGTTGGTACTCTTTCTTGAGGTTGGCGACATCTGACACTATTGTACTATCGAGGACAAGATTGACCTTTGGTCCCCATGCGCATACGTCGGGTATACGTATACCCGCGGCTGTTCGAATCCGTGGCTCACGCATTACTGTGAATCCCCTCTCCTCGAGGGCGGTGCTAACTTTCAGATTCACGGCATTGTGACGGGCAGATCTGATACCCGCTGTGCGTGGGCACACTTGGATAATGTGTTGCAGAGATTCGAGTTGGTGACAGCCAACGCGGCACATGGGGTCTGCAAGTTCAAGGCCCCGACTTGCCTTCAGTCTGTTATGAAGGCTGGCTGCTCGGACGTGGACACATTTCAAGAAATCTTGTCCATTAATGCGCCAGTCGGGGTTGGTCAACCATTTATTCGGGAGGACATTTGCTCCAGCATTCTGAAGTCCTCGCCCTTCAATCGTCTGGTACAATTCTCGAGCCCAGTGAGATTGCTGTACCTTGCTGTCAGGGATGGATGAGAGGGGAAATCATCAGCAGGCCTAGGAAGGTGAAGTTGGTCGATAGTGCCCCTGGAGAGAAGAGACGACGCAACCGGTTTTGTACAAGTGACGGTGTCCAGTGTACAAGGGAAGGGATGCCCAGACCTCCGTCTTTCGGTGCTGCGTGTATTAGAGCCGACGGAGTATCATGGGGCAGCAGTAGCCATTCACGGACTGCCACTCGGATGACCTGGTCCGACCGCAGCAAGGCAGTTTTTGTGAACCGTGAAAAGGTGAGGCTATGGATGTAAGAGGGTATAATGTGGTGCCTCAACAAGTATAATTTTTGCTGGGGGTGAAGAGGAGATGAGGTGAATCGCTGGAGCTGATCCTTCAGAGTCTGAGTAAGATGAATTTTTGGGTTATTAAAGCCAACTTTGATACCAAGGTATGTGTAAGAAAAGTTGACTGGAAAAGCAGGGATGAGAGTTTGGTTAACCATTAGGAATGGACTTGGATCGACAATGATCTTCTTATCTTTTCCTAAAGGCCTGAGCCGGTAGGAACCACATTTGGAAGGGTTCAGCTCAAGGCCCATGGTGGCCAAATGTGAGGTGAGGTGGGTTAGTTGTATTTGTAAGCCTTTATCAGACTCTGAGAATAGCACTAGGTCATCAGCGAAAGCCAGATAGCTTAACTTTTGATTAGTATATGGAATTGTTGCGCCAATTTTTGGATCAAGGGTCTCCGCTGCCCAGTCGATAGCGGCATTGAATAGTAAAGGTGACAGGGGGTCGCCTTGTTTAACTCCCCGGAGTACAGGAAATGATTGGGAAGATGAAGGCTGTGCTTCAATGAAGCTCGTTGTGCCTTGTAGTAGATTGGTAACGTACTGAACCAGAAGTGGGGGGCTACCCATCCTCTCCATCGCACCACTCCATCCGTGGTGCGATACACTGTCGAAGGCTTTCCTAATGTCAACAAACACCATGTTCAGCTTCTTTCGCTGAGTCCAATGATGGTTCATTAGTGTCTTCAGCATCCAAATGTTGGAGCCGAGACCATCACCAGACCTGAAAGCCTTCTGAGCGTCATCGAGGAGCCAACATCTTTCCATCCTTTTGGCCAAAATTTTATGAAATAAGCGGCCAACTATGGAACACATGGTAATTGGCCGCGTATCTGCAGGGCCATCAGGATTTTGAGACTTTAGTAGACATTTGATTTTGCCCGATTTGAGCGAGGATGGGGGAGTGGTCGACAAGAGCCACCAATTGAAGTGGGCCGCCAAATCCCGTGGATCACATTTGAGAAGCTGGCCACGACAAACGCCATCTGGGCCAGATTCAGAGTTTTGTAATCCCCGAAGAGCAATGAGGACGTCTGCAGCGTCTATGGGCTCTATCAATTCGTCAATTATGGAGGTCTTTGGTGGTGGGCATCTATCATCCAAAGTGGAAGCTTGCCCCATGATTGAACTCCAGAATTGATAAAGCTTCTCAACGGGGATGGCGTTAGAGTCGTTGGTCTTGTAATTCCCTGAATTTATTTCGTCAACCACACGAGATTTATTTTTGGCGTAGAGGCGCTGAATGTATTTGTATTCTTGCCTGCGCTTTTGCTTCTTGTTAGAGGTGGCTGAAACGTGTCGCGAATGATTACGGCCTTTTGGAACGGTAGTTGACGATGTAGGCACTGGAAGTTTCTGGGAGCTCCACATTGCATATTCATCATCAACTATAGAGACACGTGTAGTTTGAGGGGTATCAATCCCTATACTCAGTGCTACTTTTTCTGGAGTGGTGTGCAAGAAATCAGACGTTTTAGCAACCGAAACTCGCAGGGCGTCAATATTGTTCGTGGAGTGAGCTGGATTAGTATTGTTAGAGGCTTTAAATGTTTTTGAAAGTTCAGTAAGTTTAAGGGACTCTAACAAAGCTACGGTTTTGCATTCACTTCGAGCATTTTTATAAATTTTAGCTCGGCGTGTGTCACGAACTCTTTCTATGGGGACGCCCGTCCAGATGGCCAGCTGCTTCAAAAGCGATTTCTGCTTCCCTGTATAGGCCAATTCTAGCTGAAGGAGAGTGAGGGCTTCGTCAGGGAGATCAGCACAGACCTTCCGTCGAAGCTCCAAATGTGTCAGATGCCAATCGTCAAGAATATTGGAAGGAGCTGCTGATTGCTCCCCGGGGGGAACAAAAGGAGCTGCTGATGGAGACTTGGGGAGATCAACAGGAGCTGCTGATGGAGATTCAGGGAGATCAAAAGGAGCTGCTGGTTGTCGAGGGGTTGTAGAGGGAATGGGAGAATCTACTGCAAGCAGTGGAGGAGCTGCTGGTTGAGGGAGAATGGCAGACCGGTTTGGTGAGCTTGTTGAGGCAATGGGTGTGTCTGCTGAGATCTTGTGGGCTAGAGATGTCTTGATTTCCTGGTTTGACTGCAGTTCTTTAATGAGTTTCTTTACCGCCGCGGATTTTTTCTGGCATTTGAGAGCCTCACGCGTGCGATGGGGAAAGAAAGACTGAAGAACTGTAAGGATGTCACTGTGACCAGGGTTATCGATTATGGTTTTTGCCAGTAGATATCGTTCTTCTTCAGGCCATCTTGGTTTCGTCTGTACTTTTTCAGCCAGATTTGCATGGTACTCAGCCTTATGGGCACGGCTGAAATGGACTTTACATGCCTGGTCCGTTTTGAAAACCCGTTTGCAAATCCGGCATACAGATTCACGGGTGTCCATGGCAGCCATAATCAACAACAATACAAATCGAATTGCAAGGAAAAGCAAGTTTACAGTGTTGGAAATATTGCGGTAAGATTATAAAAGTCAATGCGACCAAAATATCGGCAATTTAAAAACAAGGAAATTTCCACAGTCAATGCAGAATCTAGAAAAGCTATTAATAGAGCATTTTAGAGTCTTTCAAAACATGGAAAACATTTTTTTTTTTTTTTTTTTTGTTTTGTTTTGTTTTTTTTCAACACAGAAAATTTTCAAAAATCTATTGCGACTTAAAAAATGAGTCAGAATTTTATGGAAAATTTTTTGACAGAAAATTTTCAAAAATCTATTGCGATTTAAAAATAGAATACCTCAATCACGGAAAATTTTCACAAGGCATGCACCGAAAAAACCAAAAAAGAGATGAATTTTGGGGTTATTGAAGCCCACTTTAATTCCAAGGTATGTGTAAGAAATGTTGACTGGTAACGCAGGGATGTGAGTCTGGTTCACCATGAGGAATGGACTTGGATCAACAATGATCTTCTTATCCTTCCCTAAGGGCTTGAGCCGGTAGGAACTACACTTGGAAGGGTTCAGCTCGAGGCCCATGGTGGCCAAATGTGAGGTAAGGTGGGTCAGTTGTAGTTGTAGGCCTTTATCAGACTCTGAAAAGAGCACCAGGTCATCTGCAAATGCCAGATAGCTCAATTTATGGTTGGTGTACGAAATTGTTGCGCCAATTTTTGAATCGAGGGTCTCTGTTGCCCAGTCGATGGCGGCATTAAAAAGTAAAGGTAAAAGGGGGTCTCCTTGTTTGACTCCCCGGAGTATGGGAAGACGAAGGCTGTGCTTCAATGAAGCTGGTTGTGCCTTCTAGTAAGTGAGTGACATACTGAACCAGAAGGGGGGGGCTACCCCTCCTCTCCATCGCACCACGGATGGAGTGGTGCGATACGCTGTCGGAGGCTTTCCTGATGTCGACAGACACCATGTTCAGTTTCTTTCTCTGAGTCCAATGATGGTTCATTAATGTCTTCAGCATCCAAATGTTGGAGCCGAGACCATCACCAGACCTGAAAGCCTTCTGGGCATCATCAAGGGGCCAGCATCTCTCCATCCGTTTGGCCAGAATTCTATGAAATAAGCGGCCGACAATGGAACACATGGTAATCGGCCGTGTACCTGCTGGGCCATCAGGATTTGGAGACTTTGGAAGACTTAAATATTGGGCCGCCAAGTCCCGTGGGTCGCATTTGAGAAGCTGACCACGACAAACGCCATCTGGACCAGGTGCAGAATTTTGTAATCCCCGAAGAGCAATGAGGACTTCTGCAGCGTCTATGGGCTCTATTAGTTCGTCGAACATGGAGATTTTAGGTGGTGGGCATCGATCATCCAGAGTGGATGTCTGCCCCATGGTTGAACTCCAGAACTGATAGAGCTTCTCGACGGGGATGGCGTTAGAGTCGTTGGTCTTGTAGTTTCCTGAATTTATTTTGTCAACCGCACGAGATTTATTCTTGGCGTAGAGGCATTGAATGTATTTGTATTCTTGCCTGCGCCTTTGCTTCTGGTTGAGGGTGGCTGAAGCTTGTCCCAAATGATTTCGGCCTTTTGGCCGGGACGGTAGTTGACGATATGGGCACTGGAAGTTTTTGTGAGCTCCACAGTGCATACTCATCGTCAACTATAGCAGCACGAGTAGTTTGAGGGGTATCAACCCCTATACTCAGTGCTACTTTTTCCGGTGTGTCGTGCAAGAAATCAGACGATTTAGCAACCGAAACCCAAAGGGCGTCAATGTTGTTCGTGGATTGAGATGGATTAGCTTTGTTAGAACCCTTGAATGTTTTTGAAAGTTCGGTATGTTTTAGGGACTCCAACAATGCTACGGTTCTGCATTCATTCCGAGCGTTTTTGTAAATTTGAGCTCGGCGTGTGCCACGAATTCTTTCTATGGGGACGCCCGTCCAGATGGCCAGCTGCTTCAAAAGCGATTTCTGCTTCCCTGTGTAGGCCAATTCTAGCTGAAGGAGAGTGAGGGCTTGGTCAGGGAGATCAGCACAGATCTTCCGTCGGAGCGCCAAATGTGTCAGATGCCAGTCATCTAGAATACTGGATGGAGCTGCTGATGGCTCCACGGGGAGAACAAAGGGAGCTGCTGATGGTAACTCCGAGGGATCAAGGGGAGCTGCTGATGGAGACTCGGGGAGATCAAAAGGAGCTGCTGGTTGTCGAGGAGTTGTAGAGGGAATGGGAGAAGCTACGGCAAATAGTAGAGGAGCTGCTGGTGGTTGGGGGGAAAATGCAGATCGGTTGGGTGAGACTGTTGAGGCAATGGGTGTGCCCGCTGAGATTTTGTGAGCTAGAGATGTCTTGATTCCCGGATTTTTTCTGGCATTTGAGAGCCTCACGCGTGCGGTGGGGGAAGAAAGACTGAAGAACTGTAAGGATGTCACTATGACCAGGGTTATCGATTATGGTTTTCGCCAGAAGATATCGTTCTTCTTCAGGCCACCTTGGTTTCGTCTGTTTCTTCTCAGCCAGATTTGCATAATATTCTGCTTGGTGGGCACGGCTGAAGTGGACCTTGCATGCCTGGTCCGATTTAAATGCCCGTTTGCAAATCTGGCAGACAGATTCGCGGGTGTCCAAGGCGTCCATAATCAACAGTAATACAAATCAAGTTACAAGGAAACAGCAAATTTACAGTGTTGAAAATATTGCGGTAAAATTATGAAAGTCAATGCAACCCAAATATTGCCAAAATATCGGCAATTTATAAACAAGGAAATTTCCACAACTAAAGTCAATACAGAATCTTCTAAAAACTATTGCGTCTTAAAATAAAGTTCCTCAAATCATGGAAAATTTTCAACACAGAAAACTTCTAAAAACTATTGCGACTTAAAAAATACCTCGAATCAAGGAAAATTTTCACAATTAAAGTCAGAATTTCATGGAAAATTTTCACAACTAAAGTCAGAATTTAAAAACACGGAAATTGCAAACTCAATAAAATTAAACAGAATAGATACATCTATAATCAGAGAACATATTGGTATATAAAATCTCGACCTACCCGTCGAATAACCAGAGATTTACCAGGATAAAAATCAGCAGATGCCGATTTAACAAAATCGATAAAAATTAGTTAAAATCCTGGAAAAAAATTAACCCTGACTGTTTTACCTGATTATATTAAACAGGTTTGCGCAAAATAATTGTAAAAACAGCTGCCGTTTAACTGGCAGATCAAATTTATGACAGAGCAAAAACAAATCGACAAGTACGGTTGAGCGCAAGAGAGTCATAGTTACTCCCGCCGTTTACCCGAGCTTTTTTGAATTTCTTCACGTTGACATTCAGAGCACTGGGCAGAAATCACATTGCGTCAACACCGGCAACGGCCATCGGAATGCTTTGTTTTAATTAGACAGTCGGATTCCCCGAGTCCGTACCAGTTCTAAGCTGGCTGTTAAGTGCCTGTCGAAGTCGACGACGACCAACCCACAGACCGAAGCCTGCGGGCGACGGCCGACACGACGTAGCTGGATCCTTCCACGGGAAGAACCCGACGATCCGAGCTCCTAGACATAGTTATAGAAAGAGTACGGAGAAAAGTATTAAAAATAACTTATGGCTTTTTGAAATAACCAAAAGTTCAAAAAAAATTCCAGAGATATAGGACCTAAATTATTATCAGAAAGCTGAATGTGATGAATATGGACAAATTACTGCCAACATCAATATCCAGGGTAGATAATAAAAAACCTATTAAATAAAATGGATTAAAATTTTGAAATTACCAAAGGTTCAAACAAAAATTCCAGAGAGATAGGACCTAAATTATTATCAGAAAGCTGAAGGTGATGAATAAGGACAAATTACTGCCCAACATCAATTTCCAGGGTAGATAATAAAAAACTTATTAAATAAAATGGATTAACATTTTGAAATTACCAAAAGTTCAAAAAAAGTTCCAGAGATATAGGACCTAAATTATTATCAGAAAGCTGAAGGTGATGAATAAGGACAAATTACTACCCAACATCAATTTCCAGGGTAGATAATAAAAAACTTATTAAATAAAATGGATTAACATTTTGAAATTACCAAAAGTTCAAAAAAAAATTCCAGAGAGATAGGACCTAAATTATTATCAGAAAGCTGAAGGTGATGAATAAGGACAAATTACTGCCCAACACCAATTTCCAGGGTAGATAATAAAAAACTTATTAAATAAAATGGATTAAAATTTTGAAATTACCAAAAGTTCAAACAAAATTCCCGATAGATAGGACCTAAATTATTATCAGAAAGCTGAAGGTGATGAATAAGGACAAATTACTGCCCAACACCAATTTCCAGGGTAGATAATAAAAAACTTATTAAATAAAATGGATTACCAAAAGTTCAAAAAATTCCAGAGAGATAAGTCTTAAAAAATTATCATAAAGCTGGAAGTGTTGCCCAAAAACAAATTTCATAACAAATAACAAAAAAGTTTGAGAAGGAGAAAGAAATGTAAACAAATGGCGGCCCGAGAAATAATGTAAAATTAAAGGACTACCGTCTAGAATCGGGCGATTCCAGTGTCACCAAACAAAATAAAGACTAGCAATGTATCCAAGATTAACTATGCGACCGAAAAAGCCTCTGTTGAACATCAAACAGGGGTCTCGTAAAACAAAATCTTTTTAAGATAAATCGGGTCACTCTCAACTTTCGGTTTTTATTACCACGAAGGTATTTGCAAAAAATTTTAAGTAAAAAACCGACGATTAGCTTGATAAATACCCGAAATAAATCAAATTCGTAACAAGCCAACCGCTCGCCTCAAGAGAGTCATAGTTACTCGTTAATCTATTCATGCGCGTCACCTATTAGATGACGAGGCATTTGGCTAGTACATGTTTATTCGTCAGGATAAGGCTCCTGAGCAACCAACGTTACCACAAAATAATAGTATATAAGTAAATCAAGAAAAATAAATTAAGGAAATAATGTTTAGCAACATGTCGCCAGGATTCGTCCAGGTTGGCTCCAGGTAAAGGAGGCATTGTGCCTCCATAGGTAATGGGAAGTAATGCATCACATCCACGGATCATTGAAGGAGCCGCCGCTTAGAAATATTTAGCTCTTTCAAAGAGTTGACTGTAGCTGAAGCGACAGCCCCGCGCCAGTTAAGTACCAGCGCTGTCAGCTTGATCCTTGCCTGAACTTTGGATTGATAGCCTTTAACCATGTTTATATGTCGGGGAGGAAGTATTTGGTGACTTTATGTTGAAACTCCTGATTCAGGTTAGCCCTGTCCCCGACGATTGATAATAAGAGGTAAAATAGGCCAAGAAACGTTACCAAAAAGAGAAAAAACAGGAACCACGGGGTGAGATGAAATATAAAAAGGAAAATGTGGTGAATTGTCTTAAACAGCAAAAGTAAGAATAAGAATAATTTTAGGATAAAAATGGAAATTTAAACTTATTTAAAAGAAATTTGTTTGCCTAACTAGTAGAACCTAGTGGTTTAAAATTACTGGAATATAGTTAGAGGAGGATGAACTGATTATGAAAAAGCAATATGAATGTAGAGGAAACAAAAATGAAAAGATGAAAACTAGAAATTATAAAAAGGAATGAAAATGTTTCACTAAATGTTAAATTAAATGTTTAAAATGAATAAGATTAAGTTATAAGAAGGAGAACAGAATATTTTAAACATAAATTGAATGTATAAAAATGAATAAAATTTATTTTATGGGAAATGAGAAATTCAAATTGTACGAAAGTATTTTAAAATTTTTGATGAAATGGAAAAACCTGAGGGTTAAGTTAGGTGTTGTGACGCCGTCTTGGCGTATAAAAGGAACAGGCCGAGGGAGTTTTGACGGAGTTTGTACAGAGTTAGTTGGTACGAGAGTTGAACGATAGTGTAATGTTGTACCGATATAGAGATTGACAGACAGGAACGATAGGGGATCTTTGTTTATATGGCGGCGTTGAAGTGCGGAAAATAAAAAAGAACGGTTGTTGGTTTTTCACGAACAAATTAAACGATAGAACATCACATTGGCGACGAGAATTTCGAAACGGACCTTCGCAAATAGTTTGCACCAATTTTATCGACAAAAATTGGAAGTTTGTTCATTTCGGATAGACGCTGTTGTCTGGCCTCCGAGCGTTATCGAAGTCATCGAAAGCTACTATCGATAACACCATTATCTAATCCATGGCTGAAACACTACCAACGTTTCCGTCGTTTGTAGTCGATTCACACGACTCAGCAGGAGTTCGATGGACAAAGTGGGTTTCTCGCTTTCGCAACCTGATGGTGGCCGTAAATATTGTTGATCGCAAACGTCAAAGAGCACTCCTACTCCACTACGCGGGTGAGGAAGTCAACGACATCCTTGATACTCTTCCAGATGCCGAAGCTGCAGAGGGAGAGGATCCGTTCGAAAAGGCTGTCACTGCTCTCAACAAGTTTTTCACACCAAAGCAAAACGTCGAATACCAGATCTACACGTTTCGACAATCTAAACAACAAACAGATGAACCACTAACAGCCTACTACACACCCGTTTGAAACAACTGGCAACCTCATGCTCTTTCGACAATGTTGATCGTGAGATAAAATCTCAAATCATCCAAGGTTGTTTATCAAGTACACTACGCCGTAAAGCCTTATGCGAACCTGACATGACTCTCACTAAACTCATAGATGTTGGTCGTAGTTTAGAACTCTCCGATATCCAAGCAAAGAGTATGGAGAATGAGCATGTTAACAAACTGAGTCTGAATCGCAATAAGCAGATTTGCAACAATTCCAAGAAAACAGCTGACATGAAGTGTCACAACTGTGGTGGCACATGGCCACACGAGGGTGGAAAGACATCGTGTCCGGCGCATGGCAAGTACTGCAATTCGTGCAAGAAGCCAAATCATTTTGCGTCACAGTGTCGTTCGAAAGATGGCGCATCACAACAGCCGCCACATCAGCGACATCGCGACAGCATATCACATGATAGACCGCAAAGCCGACTGCCGAAAACCCGTCATGGCAAATACCATCGTGTTCGCCGTGTCAATGCCGACAGCAACAGAAGTTCATCTGACAACAGTGAACATTCATCTGAGCAGAGTCGTTATGTGTACGCACTGAGCGTTCATTCAAATCGATTGGACACCAAAAGAAATCTACCACACTTCTTAGTGAATGTAAACAACACTACAATCGATGTCATCGCAGACTCAGGAGCAAGTGTAAGCATCATGAGCCAACTCGATTTTTCTAAAATTAAACCTGTACCTCAGCTGCACAGCAACTACAAACAAGTATTTGCATACTGCTCGCAAAGCCCTCTCAAGGTGCTAGGGACTTTTCGTGCTGTGGTTAGATATAAAGACAGAAAGTCAGACACACTGTTCTACGTCATTGATAGCAAGGAAGGTTCTCTCCTAAGCTGGGAAGTATCTCAAGCACTACACCTACTGCACGTCGTGAAACCGATTGGTGAACGTACGACATCCACCGATCTGATCGTCAATGAACTCGTCACAGAATATGCTGATTTATTTCGTGGTATTGGTAAGCTGAAGGACTTCCAAGTCAAACTACACATCGACAACGCCGTACAACCAGTCGCGCAGCCTCATCGTCGGGTGCCATTCCATGTTCGTCAACAGTTAGAAGATCAACTCAAGCATGACGAAGAGCTCGACATCATCGAAATGACAGAAGGAGCTACTCCGTGGGTGAGTCCAGTAGTCGTCGTACCCAAGCCTAAGAGTGAAACTGGCCAAAAACGTGTATGTGTAGATATGCGTCAAGCTAACACAGCAATCAAACGTGAAAGACACATTACGCCTACTATAAATGAACTGATCAGTGATCTAAATGGTGCAACAGTTTTCTCAAAATTGGATTTAAATCAGGGATATAATCAACTTGAACTTGCACCTGAATCACGTTACATTACAACATTCTCCACGCATGTTGGTCTGCGTCGATACAAACGTCTCAATTTCGGTATTTCATGTGCTGCAGAGATCTTCCAGAATGCAATCCGTGAGACACTCAGTGGATTAACGGGCGCAATAAACATTAGTGACGACATTCTTGTGTACGGTAGAACCGAGCAGGAGATGTTCAACAATCTGCGTGCCGTGTTTCAACGTCTGAGAGAAAAGGGCTAACTCTTAACAAGCAGAAATGCGTCTATGCGAAGCGCACTCTCGAATTCTTTGGTAACGTATTCACTGAACGTGGCATCATGGCAGACCCGAAGAAGATTCAGTCAATTGTTAACATGAACATGCCAACCAATGCATCTGAAGTCCGCAGTCTACTCGGGATGACTAATTATTGTGCTCGTTTCATACCAAACTATGCTACAGTTTCCGAGCCACTACGTAGACTAACACGACAGGACACACCATGGCAGTGGACCAATGAGCAAGAATCTGCACTCGCACAACTCAAACAGAAACTATGCAATGCTCCAGTAATGTCGTATTTTGACTCTGACAAGCAAACAGAAATACACACTGATGCTAGTCCAGTCGGACTCGGCGCCATCTTGATTCAACGTGGAAATAACAACGAAGAACATATCATCGCTTACGCCAGTAGATCGTTGACTGATGTCGAACAACGATACTCACAGACAGAACGAGAAGCACTCGCAGTCGTTTGGTCTTGTGAACATTTTCATATATACATCCATGGCAAGCCAGTGACCATTCATACTGATCACAAGCCATTAGTCAGTCTGTACAACAATCCAAAATGCAAGCCGCCAGCACGCATCGAGCGTTGGGCACTACGCCTTCAACCATATGAGACAACCATCATCTACAGACCAGGTCATGACAATCCAGCCGACTATCTATCACGACATCCAACTTTGTCAAGTGACCGATCGAGTCGTGAAGAACAAATCGCCGAAGAGTACGTCAACTACCTCGTGGGTCATGCAGTACCGAAAGCTATGACTCGCATTGAAATTGCCACTGCGACCGTCAAAGACAAGACACTGCTCGCTGTCATCGATGCGATCCGTACAAACGATTGGTCACACATCGCTAACATAAACACTAACGAGTTTGACACGTTCGCTAGAATGCGTGCTGAACTGTGTGTCAGTGGAGACAATATACTACTACGCAATAGCCGCATAGTTATTCCAGAGTCACTGAGAGAACGTGCAGTCAATCTCGCACATCAAGGACATCAAGGCATTGTCAAAACCAAAGCTTTGATTAGGGAAAAAGTCTGGTTTCCTGGGATCGACCGTTTGGTGGAAGAACGCGTCAAAGCATGCATTGCCTGCCAAATCGCCGTCGCAACCCCGCTTCGTGAACCACTACAAATGACCCAACTACCGTCATCACCCTGGAGTGAATTGAGTATTGATTTTGCTCAGTTAACAACTGGTGACTACCTACTCGTGGTCATTGATGACTATTCACGATTTCCTGTGGTTGAAATTGTTCAGTCAACCGCAGCAGCCAGCGTGATACCAAAACTTGATCGCATCCTATCCGAATTTGGTTCGTGTGACATTCTGAAGTCGGATAATGGACCCCCCTTCAATGGTTTTGAATTCACCCGTTTTGCTGAATATATGGGTTTCAAGCATCGAAAGATAACTCCGCTATGGCCGCGTGCCAATGGTGAGGTCGAACGATTTGTGAAGACAGTCAAGAAGGTTATCAAGGCAGCGCAACTCGAACACAAGAATTGGCATCAAGAACTGAACATCTTTCTTCGTCAGTATCGTGCCACGCCTCACAGCACAACTGGTCGTCCTCCTGCGACAATGCTGTTTGGACGTCCCTTCAAAACAACTCTACCATCAACAGAATCATCTACAGTCACTGATACACAAGGCGATAGAAAATTTCGTGAGCGAGATGCTCTCATGAAGTCGAAGATGAAGGACTACGCTGACAACAAGTCCTATGCCAAACCTTCATCAATCAGCGTGGGTGACACGGTCATTGTGAAACAACCAATCACACACAACAGATCACTCACACCGTACATGCCAATACCACACACAGTTACGTCAAAGAACCACTCGATGATCACTGCTACACGCAACACTGACGGACAATCAGTCACCCGCAACTCGTCACTCTTCAAAGGAATAGATAACCGCTTGTCTGGTTATGCAGAATTCATGGAACCATCTGAAGACGTGGTGGAAGGTGATGTCACATCCAGTGATGTCATGCCGCAAACTGCTCCGGAAGGCGAGTACAGCACACAGCAAGATCAGAACGTTGTACGCCGCTCCAAGCGTGAACATAAACTGCCCGCCCGCTTTGCAGACTATGTTGTGAACTAATATTTGACTAGGTTTTCCAAAAACGGGAGGGATGTAATGTTGTACCGATATAGAGATTGACAGACAGGAACGATAGGGGATCTTTGTTTATATGGCGGCGTTGAAGTGCGGAAAATAAAGAACGGTTGTTGGTTTTTCACGAACAAATTAAACGATAGAACATCACAGATAGGGATTGCGAGTTGGCGATGTTACATGCGAATACGTACTTGGTAGCCATTAGCGATATTTTGGTTCTCGTTTCTGTTTCTGAATATTTGACAGCCAATAAAGTTTTCTGTTGAACTTGTTATTCTTACAAAGACCCAAATATAAAGTGATATAAAGCTAGAGGATGGTGAGTTGGATATGTAGTGGTAATATGAGTACATAAAAGTGAGTGATAAAATTGCAAGGAGAGCAAAATGACAAGATAGGAAAAAAACAAAAGAAACAATTGTGGGACCTGACCAGTATAAAGGAGTGAGATAATAAAAAGGTAAATAAGAGATGATAAAAATAACAGTAAAACAACTAATATAAAAAAGTTTGAAGTGAAATTAAAAAGTAAACAAAATTAAAGATGACGCCCGTTTAATAACGCGTAAAAAAGTGCATTAAAATTCAAAATTAACAACCAATAATCATGGAAATGCGAAGCAATAAAATTAATTGATAGAAAGAGATGGAAAATATGGTTAAAAAGTTAATAGAGAGAAAGTTTAAGGTGATTGTAAAAAATCAAGCAGAAAAGCAAAATGGGGTCCGAGAAAGTACAAATCGACAAAAACGGGGAAGATTACAGGACCAACCAGGGAGAAATGGCAACCAGACTAAACAAAACATACAATTATACAGATTCGATGAGTAACTATGAATTAAAACGGACTTATTACCGGCAATGACCGATAAATACAATGGTAAAAATCAACCTTTTTGCAGCCCGCAAAATCCCTCCAATCGGCGTTATCAATAGTAAAAACTAATTTGGCGAGGTAATTTGATATCAACAAGATCAAAAAACGCCAGCAAACCGATTAATGAAACAACACGGAACAATCGGCCTCCTAGTAACAATTTATTCTTCAGGCAAAGGATCCTGAGTAGACATGTAAAAAAACATGTTTTTTTGGTCCGAGTTTTTTATGGTTTTTTTTTGTTTTTTTTTTAAATTTGTTGAAAGTGATGGTTCATGATTAGTTAAACAAGTTTATTGCAACATAAGTAAAAAATAATACAAAACTAGAGCAACAGTGCTAATTTAAATCAAGTTCTGAGTCCATTTCACCAAATAGTCTTTTGCTTCAGAGTTGTAATTACCTTCTGAAGAAGCTTACAGCTTTAAGTTTTGGGGAATAAAAACCAATTTTGTAGCTCTGTTTGTGGTGAGTTGGTTCTGTTTATCATTTTGGAATGAATATGCACTGAAACACTGGGTATACTTAAGGAAGACTTTAACAAGTTATTCAAATGGGCAGAAGATTGGCAGATGCTTTTCAACATAAGCAAATGCTCCATTATGCATATGGGATGCAAAAACACGAAAGTTGAATATGTATTTGGAGGAAGCATTCTGGAGCAGTCTAAACATGAAAGGGATCTGGGGTAATAATGCAAAACAATGGAAAAGCATCTCAACAGTGCATGGAAGTTGCTAAAAAAGCAAACAGTACTTGGAATGATAAAGAGAACAGTAGTGAGTAGGGACAAGTATGAAATACTGAGATTGTATAAGGCATTAGTAAGGCCACTTGAGTACTGTGTGCAAGTGTGGAACCCTCATTTGAGAAAGGATGTAGAAGTGTATGAAAGAGTACAAAAAAAGGCAACCAGGATGATAGAAGGTTTTGGAAAGCTGAGTTACGAGGAAGATTAAGTAGATGTAAATTAACAACTCTAGAAAAGAGAAGAAATAGAGGAGACCTCATCGAGGTATTCAAAATTTTATCAGGAAAGGAAGGCCTTTTGCCTGAACAGTTTTTCGAACCCATAAAAAGTGCTTCAACCAGAGGGCACAATTGTAAATTATATAGGAAAGCATCGGGAAACTTAAAAAATAATTATTTCAAGACAAGGGTGGTTTCTTTAGAACATCAAAACTTCATTTTTAAAGTTATAAATTTGTTGTTTTGTTTTTTATGTTTTTTTTGTGTTTTTTTTTGTGATGAAATATTTCAAAAAGAACAAAACATTTTTAAATAAAACTATTGAAATATTTCACGCTCACATCTCTAGTCCTGAGTAGCCACCGTCACCAAATAATATTACATAAATGAAAAACATAAAATAGATACAAATAAAGGAAACACACATGTCAATCATCGGACAAGTTATGTCACAGTAAGTTCAAGATGGCGGAAGTGAGTAAAACCAAACGAACATGAATTCTGCACAATTAATGGGATAATGTCGACAAGTATCAATGAAAATCAACGGACTATCCCTGGCAGAGGCCAGAGAATGGTATTGTGATAATAGCAGGTTCAATCGTCCGAGAACGAACTCTCCAATTGGCGTTAGCAAACAGTAGCGACTAATAAGCTGAGGCAATTTGGTAAGGTGTTCCAAATAATCAGATTACTGAAACACGGTAAAATCGGTCATTTGCCCCAAGAGAATCCTCGATACATGGATAAATTCAACCCGAACAATTGACAGTCGAATCGACGAGACCAGCCAACGCTTGGCTATTATGAACAACAAGGGTCCAAAAAATTTAAGAAATGTTTCAATTTTCGCCAGTCGAGTCCCATCGTCCATGAGCGGATGCCAAGAACAGAACTGGTAGATGTCTCGGTTTCAACCGTCAATTTTCACCAGTGACCTTGAGCAGATGCCATGAACAAAACTGGTAGATCTCTCGGTAGATCGAATGCAGATGCATTGGATGAGGGTTCATTTCCTATCACCTCCCGCTCCCATAGAAGCTCTGTTCGCTGGAGAGACTGTTAATACACCAGGATATCTCATCCATAGGTCTTCGGGTCACCGCCTGAAGGAGGTCCCCGCTGAGAGTGGCATCGCACTCATCCTCGTCAACAGACAACAGTCTGGAGTCCTGTAGCTGTTAGTTAGGACACACCTTCCAAAAAGAGAGAGTCATCCGAGACACCTATACGTTTCTTCTTCATGTACTCTTTTTCTATCTCTGCATTCTCAGAGGGAGACAAGGATGACGTTTCAGTGTTTTCCAGTTTTAGTAAAACTTTAAGAGGTGACCTTTTTCCTTCTGTCCTAAAGTCAAGCGACTCAAAAAGTCTGAATTTCTCTTGAGGCTTTGATTAAGGTTGATAACCAAAGGTAGTTAATGAAGGAAAAGTAAATACAAATTTTATATGTGCAAATTATAAGATTCAAGACTCATCTTGAAATTATTGAATTCATACATTCATCACTAAATTTGCATGCTAATTATTTGCGAATAGTCTTAAGAAGTTGAATAAACGCAGAAAATTATGCTGTTAATACCTTATAAAGATTCATATCTAATCTTTTACTTTGAATAAATTGAAATGTAAAAACCTGAAATAATTTTTGTAATGCAATTTTTTTAATAATTTGAATGCATTAATAAGCAACATGGCTGTGAAATATCCGCCGTACTACAGTTACATCAAGAACTTTAGGCTAGACGTCAAGAGGTATAGGTTCCAGTATTTAACCCCCCCCCCCCACGCGCCAAATTTTTCTAGATCCGCCACTGCATACGTGTCAGGTTATCCCCTAGACGGGAATTATTTGAAGAAGGGAACTCTTATGAGGATCCCTGTCGGAGCTCCAAGACGGAGTATTAAGTAACACGAGCAAGTCACCTTAGCTTTGAAATGCATCGGTTCATTTCATGTTCATCGCATAAAAGAGCTTTCCGAAAAAAATGTTCTGAGTGCGTTTTTCCTTCTGTGGAGAACTCTTTAATTGATAATTTAAAAGATCATGATTTATTGTAATTTTGTGAAACCAATCGCACCAAACTTTTAGTTTTGTTAATTTGTAACACTTTGTGGCTGTCGAAGTAATGAAGTTAAAGTGCTGAACATTTCCCGTACGCATATTTACAAACCCGTGTCTAGAACGACGCCGGACTGATTAATATTCATGTTTAGTAAATTTAGGCACTATGATTTGACAGATATTTTCCGAAAGTAGGTCACATATATCGATTTAACTTCATAAAATATAAATCTGGTTAAAAATAAAAAATTACCGTCAATTTTTAACCCACACTGTTTCCGAAAACTATATGTATCAATGTAGGCCAGTGAGACTCAAATTTGGTTATGATCTCCGCATTTCGGGAAAGACCAACACTTTAATATACACATTAATTTGAGTCATGAACTATTTTTATAATCGATATATGTTTTCTGGTCTTATTTATATGTTTATTATATTAATAAACAAAAACGCCTGTTGCTAACAATTTTATACCCATACATATAGGCTAGCACCCCAAACCAACTATTCTACGGAAAATAATAGAACACTATCCTGCATTATGGTAAAAATCTAAAAAATGAAGCTTTTTGAAAAATTCATTTAACACTAAAATATTAAGTTAAATATTTTCCCAGATCTTTATCTCATTAAACCTCATCATTTAAAAATTAGCCACTTTACATTAAAAAAAATATTTTGATATACAGTAATCATTTTATTTAATATTCGTAAATTCACTATTATTTGTTGAGATCTAGGTCACAGCGCAGCAAACGTTTTGGAAGTATTTTTGTTTAAAAATTAATAACTGTCGTTGCAATATGAAATTAATTTAATTATTTTAATATTAATTAGAAAATATGATACCTAAACTATATTAATCAAGTATATTAATGGCTGGTATCGGTTAGGGTTTGGAAATACGCCACCGGTCCACGCAGACTCACGCTAAGCGGAGCGTTAGAACTTGTAACCTATGATACAAATACAAATATATTAAAATATATGTTAATTTATATATTTTTTTATATACAGTAAAACTGTGTTGTATTTCTGTAAATCAGGGCCTTATGAAGTTTATGGAGACTTGCTACTGACAAAGGCCTTCAGACAACGCCTGCATTTAACATTTTTCTCAGTTGTATATTATTTATTTGAACAAAGTCCATTGCATAACTAAGATGATTTGGAGATTTTTCTCAGTTGTGGGCTTTGCGGCTTTTTATACATTCTATTTGGTAAAAAAATTAAGCACACTTTGACTTTAGGACTTCTTTGACGATGCAAAATAATTTTATTTTATTTTAACAACCGATATAATTATTAAAAAAATAAATTTTCCAAATTAATATTCGTGATAGGCTAAATGACCTTTAGTACGGTGGCACCATCTGCGCATGTTGTACGTTGATAACAATTGTTTCCAATTAAATTCCCAATACTTGATCCGAGTAGTTCTAAAAAAGTTTTTAGTTAATTATAGATTTCATGCTAGCTTTAGTGTATTCTATTAAGTCATTCAATTCGTGTTTTTATAATTTATGCTGACCTATATTTTTTTTTTTGTTTCTATCTTCTGTCAATTTCCACGACCGCGGCAATTTTAGCCAATCCTTTCAAACTTTGCGTCACGTAGTTTGAAAACTATAAAATGAATTGTTCCGAGCTTCTATCGCCATAGACTGTGCTGTTCGGCGAGGTAATTGGTAAAATATTGCTATTACCGTCATTTCTGGTCACGTAAGCTACTAAGCAAGTTATTAGAGTTAGAGTTATTATTTCTTATTGCTTTCCTGATCTTACGTTGAGCGTTGTTGCCATTCGTTCTTTTGGCATGTTGTCTGTGCTGTTCGATGGCGCCCTCTTTTTTTGGAGAGTTTTTATTTGATTCGGTTTTATTCAGGTTGAGTAGTCGATTGTGAAGAATTAAATGTTTTTTCCAACGTTGTTCGTGATGTCTCGGTTTGAACTGGGAAGTAGAGCTGGCCACATCGCAATGGTGACGTTAATTCTTTATATTTGATAAAGAATTATTGATTATTTGCCTTTCCGTTTTCTTATTATTACTATTCATGCGAGCTATCAATCGAATTACGTGCAATTTTATTTAAATATCTGGTTTGAAGCCTTGTATAATTTTATTTAATTGATGTGTTCTATTAGCGACTAAATGTATTAGGTGGTCAGATCCCACATTTAGCAGTTTCATTGCAATGTTGAAAATGAGAAAAGCTAGTTATCATCTGCCTTTAAAGCATAAAATGCAATTTTCTTATTGAATTCCCATGGCTTTGATGAAGGCTCATTATTTGAGAGACATTTTTGGCTTTTTTTTATAGGGATTTATTAAACAAAAATATTCAAACACACGGTTACAAAAATAACCAGCTTAATTATATACATAGTCATGCTTTTGTAAAAGGTTTGCCATGGTCTGCTGTGTTACTTCAATTTTATTCTGGAATAGCAAGAATGGATTGACCATGCAATTCCTTTTATCCATTTCAGTAGTCTTGAAGGCGAATGAATTTAGTGAGTCGTAAAAATGCGACCTAATGTTTGTAAATGCTAATATTAGGATCACAAGCTAAGTAAAACTATGACATGCATTTCAGTCTGTCAACTTGGCTAATCTCAGTGTGGCATAGAAGATGGGTACGATGTAAAATAAAATGATATGTGTAATTTAATTGAAAGTGTTTTGGGTTAGTAAAATCTTTAATGTACTCGATGATTCTTTGTATCTAGAAAACAAACCTTTTTGACAAATTTTCCCAATTAGCAATAAATGAAATAGTTCACTTATTCTCCGTACAACTGTACTGTGAGAATTTTAATTTTTGGCTACTTCTATTTTTATGGAAATCTTTGTAATCTCCAAGCATTCACAGAGGTGTTGACACCCGAGGAACAGTTGGCTCGGCTAAAAATACCCCATCATCAGAGGCGCCAACTTGATAAAATTATTGGGGGGGGACAAATTTATTTCATAAACTTGTCACTGAAACTTTAGTTCGTAAATCGTTTTTCATTGGTTTAAAGTGAATTGACGTAGACTGCGAAGAACGACAGTTTTCATAGAAACTAGTAAAAAACCCAATTTTGCAAAACGGCGTGCGCATGAGGATATTGAAATTTTAAAATAATTACTACAAGTAAAGCAAAAATTTGTAACTCTGTGAATGCTCTTTATTTACAAATTAAAAGAGAAGAAATAAAATTATAACAATGACTCTAACGGTTTGTTTGTTAGAGCATAAATAACAAATGCTCTCTCAATAACAAAAGATCGTACATAAACAATTTTTACATATAAAAAGTTAATTTTCGCTTCTCATTTCTTGAAATAAATTCGTTAATAACGTCATCTAAGTTCATTTCATTTGCAAAATCCTTGTGAAACTGAAGAATCGATAATTAAGCCGCTTTTGACCCATTGTTGATCTAAGGTAAGTTTTTAACCTCCGAAGTCCCGAGAAAGATCGTTCAGCTGTGGCAGAAGTTGAAAATTATTGGGGGGGGGGGCAAAATGATACGTTGCCCCTCTAAAAAATTATTTGGTGGGGGGGCAAAAAATGCTTTGCCCCCCTTAAGTTGGCGCCTATGCCCATCATGCAAGACTGCACTTGCGTCATAAGCTATCGTTGTATCTGAGTCAGAAGGGTCACACCCCTCAACGATGCTCTCATGTAGTACTTCGTAATCTTGAGCAATAACAGCCATTTGGCACGCCTGTCGTTCCCGGGCTTCATGGAAAAGCATTACGTAAACCCTGCTCTTGCGAATCTTGATCAGAAGGTCATACTCTAACCTGGGAATGACTTTCCCGATCTCACGATTAATTTTGGGCATACCCTCTTGTTTCAGCTCAGCCTCTATAATTGGGTCTCCAGCTATCACGTTCTTCATAACGGATAGCCTGAACTGGTGCAGGCTGAGCAATCGTTTTCATAGGTGGGGTGGTGACCACTTGGCTCTGTGAATCTACCTTTACCGTCAAGGTAGGAATAGGCTCCCAGATGGCGCATATGTATTTCTTTATATTCTTGATATGCCGCAATTTTCCGGTGCGATTTGATGGCATCGAAGGATTAGATGACGAGGCATTTGGCTAGTTTATCTCGAATGACTCTTTCGTCTGCACCAGCAACGCATACCATACTAGCCAACGCAGCTGATCTGCATCGCTGGCGCTTTAGCGCAATTTCAACGTCCGCTAGGCTTGACGTAAGCCCGCCGAGTAGCCGATGGGGTGCTGGCCCCACAAAACTTAACAGGTCCCAACACACAACGCACCTGGCAAGAATGCTAACATTGGAACAACAAGGGCTTATGGGTCACACTGGTAGTTGAACGACCTTGGTTGTAAACAGTCTCGGTGAAGGAGATGTAAATATCGAAGGAGTATAGGTGAAGCGCCCATCCTCTTCGCCGCTGCCAAAAGGGTATGGTGAGAAACACTGTCAAAGGCCTTTTTAATATCGACGAAAAAAACTTTCGCAATCGTAGGACTCTGTTTATACATTCTAATTATTGAGTCTATCGCCCAGGTGTGACTCCCTACACTGTGTTCCGCCATAAACCTTTTTTGTTGGGCATCAATAGGCCAGGCTTGTAGAAGTCTCTTAGAAAGAATTTTATGAAAGAGCCTGGCTATTACAGGGCCTACAGCAATGGGACGGGTTTCTGCAGGGTTAGTTGTACAATCAACTTTTGGGATGGTCACTACTCTGGAGATCTTGAATTGAGACAGAGGTGTTCCCGTTAATAGCCATAGGTTCATGTGGGCACACAGGGATGCCGAAGGTATAGCCGTAAAATGTTTTTTGGCTATGCTGTCAATCCCCGGAGCAGATTTAGGAAATTGCTGAAGTGCAAGGTGAGTGTCTTATAATGTAATGGGGTCTGCAATATTGGAATGGAGAGAAATAGGAAGAGGATCGCGGGTATCTGGAACGGAAGGATGCTCAAAGATTCCCTTCCCCCAATACTCTGTCATTTCAGTCAAAAACAAATCACTCGATGTGGGTTTTTCCCTGTCTAGAATGGGCCTTGCACACAATCCAGGACTCTTTATAGAGGTTCTGAATCTTATCAAATTCGATTTTCCGCTGGGCATTATGCGAACGCTGCTTGGCTTTGTCCCTGACAATGGTGGTATCAAGCAGGATATGTGTGTTTCGTTGGTAGCAACTAGGTACGGAATGCGGTAACCTAGCGAGGTGGGGATGTGGGGCTCCAACCAGAAGTGGTAGCTCTGTTCTTTCAAAACTGCAGCACATTTCTTGGTGACTATATTGTGACTCTGCGTCCGCAATCTCGCACCCAAAGAGCACACCTGAATCCGGTGGCTCAAGTCATCCTGTTGCCAACATCCAGCTTTACAAAGCGTAGAGGCATCCGGTCTGCCTCGTGCAGCTCTGGCTGACGTGTAGAGGCTGGCAGCCCTAATGTGAAGCAGGCAGAGGAAGTTTTTAGTACCGCAACACGTGTCAAAAGAGTCATTGTTACTCCCACCGTTTACCCGCGCTCTTTGGAATTTCTTCACGTCCAGAGCACTCGACACCCCTGAGCAGCCTGAAGTTTGTTACAGAGTCGGCATAGTTACTCCTGCTGTTTATTCATGCTATTTTTGAATTTCTTCATATTGACGTTCAGTGCACTGAATTACATTGCATCGACACCAGCAATTGATAGGACTAAATCGTTTTTCTTTGTGATCTGTACTTTTAAAGCCAATGGCAGGGTCAGTCAAAATTAAGTTTGATCAACCCATTCAGAATCAGTGGTGGGATCTGACATGCCCTGACCCTGCTTTTCCTCTTTAATTGTTTTGATTTCATACTTACTTGATTTTAGTAATGCTTGTGAAATAGTGTAAACATGTGCGGATTTAAATAAAGAGCAGGAGACTTCTTTTTCGTGCATTACATGATCTCTCGTGGAAACATCAGCTAGTTGATCTATCTATAATTGACCTCAAATACCTATCTTTTATTATTCTTATGTATTCCTTCCCATTATAAGGGCAATAAAATCAGTGGTGTTAATAAATTTCAAGGAGCCAGTTATAGATTTAGTCAAATGTCATTCTCAGATATTTAATAAATACTTTGTAGGCACAATATTTTATACTTGAGATCTTTTCTGGTGAAGATGCACATTGGCACCCACCAACCCAAAACTTTATCAAAGTTTTTTACTGAACTACTTTTTCTGATGTATTATGGTGATGCTGATTGTCAACATGTCTTTTAGTAAGGGACCAAAAAGCAACTTCATTAGAAGGAAGAAATTTCAAGAATTTGTTTAAGGTGAGCATGTTATTTATAAATTATAGTAGGGTGTTTATGTTTATACAAATATGCCTAAGTAGCATTGTGAGATTACCAGAAAACAAAATTGGAAGTCGTGGAAAGAGAATTTGCAAGTTGTAAAATACATGGTTATAAGCAGTGTATAAACTTTTTGATGCCTGATAATGTGTCGATCAGGCAGTTTACCAACACAGCCAAGTTTGTTGATTAAATTTTGAGACTTGTTAAAATCAGGAATGTGATGTCTTAGTTATCTCATTATTTGTTGTTTTATTTTCAAACTGCATTAGTTGTTAACATCCTGACAGCAGTTAGAAGCAATTAAAATAATTATTGCAGGGGCCTTGACCTAAGGAACACATCCAACTTGGATGTTTGTCAGTCCAAAAAGTCAGATTCTCAGGAATGAAAAACCCAAAGGACATAGTGGTAGTATTGTTGTTTTTGAAGGTGGTGGATTTTTGCTCTGATGCAGAAATTACTACTTTATTTTACTACTATACAGCTTTTAATTAATTATTTAATCTTATAAACAATTTTCAATACTGTTTGATCCAGTAATTTTGAGATTATTAGTGTATTAGTTATCATGTTTATCTTTGGAAAAAATTTCTTGAAATGAATTCGCAATGCACTTTATATTGTGTTGCACTTTGGGTCTCCACCAGTGTCAACATTATACCAGTTTCCCACTAGCCTAATTCTTTCTGATTAATTTATTTAGTAGTACTGAAGTATTTAATTATTCACAATGTCACTTTTACATGATCTCACAGGATGATGACATTAACATATGAAGACTCAAGGCATGAAGGAATGAAAGATGCAATTGAAACTGGTTGAAGATTTACATTTGCATTCTTTGGAATAACATCTAAAATCTCAATTCTTAGATTCATTAATTCATTGACATTATATTCTTGATTATTAATAACTCCTAATTATTACTTTAAGACATTAGATATTTTGTTGTTTTTTACATTGTAGATTCGAGCATGTTTCTGCTGAATAAAATGTTTATGTCTTTGGTATGGGTTTCCACTCTACTGTTAAACATGAACAAATGTTATTGGAATAAAACTCCTTCACCTTTGATGTGGTTGTTTTGCAATGTTAGTCTGACAATGGATGAGTCTTATAGCATTTGGAGTCTGTGGATTCCATTGGCTTAGAGCTCAAGTGGTTCATCTTGGCTTGCTCTGAGAATCTACTTGTAGCAGGTCTGTTGCTGAGAGAGCTCAGAGGGGTGGTACACTATGTTATATCAACCTTTCAGGAATTTTATGGTGTGGGGTTGCGCACGGCAGCAGCAAAAGCACAGTCACTAACCCCAGCAAATACAGTCAGCTCCCCCTGTGATTTATGCATCTATTACAAAATGCTATACGACTTTACTCATTATGGCATAATGGTTATGCCACCCACCGAATTCCAAAATTTCTATTACTCTCTGCCTACGCCAAGGAAAAAGCTCTGCTGCTCATAGGCTCCACTTCTTCATCAATCGTATAATAAAACTCCGGAAGTCTCTGGAATCCCCCCATAAATTATCGGCTCCACAATCTATGTTCGATTTAGAGCCTGCATTTCCCACTGATCAAAAAGGTTTATAGCTTAATAACTTTAGTTCTAATGACTTAAATTGTCTATTTGCTCTATATCTATTCGATTTGTGGTATTGCTAAAAATAAGTAAAAATGTGGCAGAATGTTGACACCACTTTTGCCGATACCCAAAAAACAATAAATTATATCTTCAAATTACTCTATGAATTTATTCGAGTTAACGTTTTGGGCATGTCTTAAACGGTTTTAATTTGGCTTGCTTCTCGGGTTTTTAAATAAAATATGTTTTTGTAAAATTTGATTTTACTTATAGATGGTAGACTTTTTTTCCCAGGAATTCATGAATTTTAAATTTAACTGCCACCGATAGCTTGCTTTCCTCACCACATCATGATTCAGCTTGTTATTCACTTGCAGCGATTAATTGAAATTAATTTCGTTGAATTAATTTTCGTTATTGAGGCTTCAGAAGAAGCAAAACTTTGGGAGTCTCTTATCGAATAAACTCTTTTGAACAGATATTTCCAATGATTACATAAATTCAGAATCATTTTTATGATGTTCTCAATCAAATGTAACTTCACATCATAATGAAATATTACCAATATAAGTCAGCCTATCAGATTTCACCACAACCATGGCCGTGACGCCATCTTCAGAGGCTTTCAATGCCAATACAAATTCTCTGGAAATGGCAGGACATTGGGGAGAAGGCTGGACTCACAGACATCCTGCTTTTACCTTTTGATAGACTCACACTCATGTAATACTGTAAATTAGAGTTCAATCGAATCACAGATTGAAATTAAATCATCCAATCACCCTTTCAGCTTAAACTGAAAGATAAAAAAAAATATACATACAATGCTAGAAATATTGTTACAGCATACCCACTTTTTATGGATAATTTCCTTATAAATTAACATATCTTGCTGATATTTTCAGCAATTATATAAAGCACCATTTCTAAGCATCATGCAACATTTCCTTCCATGTGGGTTAATGGTTCCCGTAAATTATGCAAATGAACCATTTTTGGCCTGGGAATATTATTACGACAGTTTCCGGTTTGGGCTCGTTTCATCAATTTCAAGGTCTTATTGGAAGGATCAAATATTAAATTGTCATTAAGAAGGCTGTATAAAGGAGTGTGAAATTCAAAACTTCCTTTTATATTCATTTCATCATGGGGAAGAAAGCAGGTTTGACAGAAAGGGAAAGAGGACAAGTTAAGGCCTTTAGGAAGGCAAACTATTTAGTAAGAAAGATTGCAAATGAGCTGAATTGGTCAAGAGCTGTCATCAAATGTTTTTAGGATGATCCAGACTCATATGGGAAGAAGTACAAGGGCAGAAGACCAAAAAAAAACTCTCAAATCAGATTCAGAGATGTCTCATCAGGGAGGTTTTACAAGGAGAATATTCGTGTAAACAGCTAAAAGATAAGCTGGATTTGGATGTCCATGTTAGGACAGTCTGCAATTATCTTAATTCAAGTGGACAGTTGAAAGCGAGATCCAGCATTGAAAGTCCATCACAAGAAAAAACGCCTCCTCTGGGCCAAAGCGATAGTCAACTACAACTAAAGATGGGAACTCGTAACTTTCACAGATGAAAAAAAATTCAACCTTGATGGGCCAGATGGCTGTAAATACTACTGGCATGAAAAGAAAGATGTTTTTATAGCAGAAAACACGGAGGAGGTTCCATGATGTTCTGGGGGAGGAATTTCAGCATTTGGGAGGTCTGAACTGGTGCTTTTGAAAGGGATGCAGGACTCTCACAAGTACATCAAAATGTTCAAGGATCATCTCCTTCCTTTTGCTGAAACAAAACAACATGAATTTCAGCAAGATAATGCTCCTATTCATGTTTCCAAGGCAGACAGAGAATTTTTCCAGGAGTCCAAAATGCAAGTGATGGACTGGCCCGTGTGTTCACCCGACTTGAATCCGATTGAAAATGTCTGGGGCCTTCTTTCAAGATCTGTTTATGGCAATGGACAGCAATATAACAGAAAATGATTTGAAAGAAGCGATTCGGAGCGCCTGGAGAAATTTGGATGAAAACATTATTAGAACACTGATTTTCTCCATGAAAAATAGGTGCATAGATGTTATTTCTAAAAAAAGAGGAATGACAGCTTATTGAAACATTATTTCATTTAGTTTTAAATAAAACTTTTTGCCAAAATACTAAAATTCATGAGTTTTTTTTGTAACCTCTGTAACAATATTTCTATGCAAAAAAATGCATGCTTTAAGGATATTATGCAGTTCTTCTAAATTTGACCTTCGTATGATAATTTAAACTTTAGTTATTGCAAAAAATGGGGACTGTCGTAACATTTGTTTTAGCACTGTAGTATTACAAATAACTGAACAAAATGTAAGATAAAAATCATCATAACTTTATGAGATACTGTTAATGCAGTGTTTAAATGTATTTACTGAACTTCATTTAAAGTATAGCAACAACAAATAAATTATAATCTGCAAGCTTAAGATCTACCCTTCCCTTTCATGCATGATCTCTGGTTAAGCAGACATCTAGTTACACAAACTTACACCAAGACAATCACTCTCAGATGACCTTGAGTGTATGACAATACCCCAACACAATGCACTTTGGAAAATCTTGGTTGTTCCCACTATTGTTTAATAGCATGCTACCTGTTAGCAAACATATGTAAGTTATTTTTCGAAAACTTTAATCATTGAATTATGCAATTGATGCTTGTGCTGCCTCCATATTACACTCACAATGCAAACAATTCATTTCAAAATGATCAGGCAAAGCACCAAATTTCTTAAAGTGCCACCCACTAAATCACTACAAATACTAATAAGCAAACAAAAACAGCTTGTTGAGCCTTACTCAACATCTGAAAGCAAAAGCATAGATGCTAATCCATCTGGCAAAAATTGCAGAAAAAAAACATTTCAAGTCATTCTTAATCAAGAGCAAGTCTCAACCATATAAGTTGTGTATTTTTGGGCTAACATAATTTTTATTACACAAGCTCTGATCCACCATCTAGATCAGGCACCAATAAATAAACAGCATGCTACCTCTACTTATTCCCAAAAGTTCTTCACAATATTGCACCGCCTTACTGAGATCTTAATTTGCAATTTTAATTTGTATGCCCAATAATTAGTGCAATGCAATTTCAATATAAAATGGCTTTAAGAAAGTATTTCAAACATTGCTCACAGCTGGAACCCGCCTCCGAACATGGTCAATAACTTAGGTGATGAGGTTCCCAGGTCGAACATTCCAAAGCAACGTGATTCCACACCGTCAACAATTTCGCCATGCTGTTCATAACCAATTTGTATAGAATTAACTAAATTTTTAAAGTCTGAAAATTGTTCTACTTTGCCAATGTTTAGTTTAGGGTTGTAGGTATATTCGAATATGTCAACATATTCATATATCAATGAAGAGGGAAGACTGATAAAAATACATACCTTAATGGTATTTAATGGTAATTGTTAACAACATTTAAATTAAGGTTACAAATTAGGAGGGAGGATATATAATGCAAGACCTGCTGTATCAACCATTTGTGCAAATAATAGTTTAAGTACCAATATAACCAATGTTTTGCAAAGTAGAAAAATAAAACCCCATAGTCAACATACTCAAGTGTTTCAAGTTTCAATAAAATTGATTTGGGATTAAAGATTTGCATAAGAAACATACATACAAGATCCTTGTTTTATATATATATATTATGTAATTTGTTGTGCTCAGTTGCCTTATTATTATGTGTCATTTTCATAAATCATTTTCCAATTCATCTCAGCATGGTTGTTCTCAGATCCACAAAGAGACTCAAATAGAATATCAGAGATATTGGTTGTCATGCCATCTCCAACAGGTTTATTTAGATTTTCTGAAAGTTTGTCATTCTTTTGAGAATGTAAATTGAAATTTATTATCTTATTCACTTTTGAATATTTGTACTTTAAGCACCAGAAATTACTTTTGATAACTAAGATAACAATTTTTAATGATTTATTTCTGATTTATGATGTGAATGAAGAAATGCTAACTTAAGAAATGCTGTTGTTCAGTCCAACTGGATCAGTTTACCATAGCATTCATGAGAACCAAGAATTGTTTCCAACTGTTTAAAGTTTGTTATTGTGGAGTGCACTAATTTCCTGAATTAATGTTGATATTTATTGTATTTATATCAACATTATATTATATTTATTATTGATTGATAATTTTTTTTAGAAACTCATGCATTTTCACGCATCAGAGAAAAAGTTGAGGAGTTGTAATAAAATATTTTACAGCTGTTTGTTGTATGAAATACATGAAAATATTTACAAAATATTGCTTTCATTTTGTGTTTTTAATTTGGTATGATATGAATGGTATTGTCAAGTCCACTTCAGTTTTCAATTAATGGTTTGGTTAGATGTTGCATGTGTGTCTCCCAATTTCATACATAATCAGAAATACGCATTTCAATACATTTTTGGGATTGAGGCCGACCAGGCTTTCATTTTTGTTTGTAACTGTTGGGTGAGGGCTGATCAAAATCGTCCAAAAGGTACTAAATTCAAATTAGCTTCAATCAATGTGGGGTGATTTGTGTGAATTGAGGCTACTTAGCTAATAATCTCAAAGCCGGTTTGTATTCTGTTTCTTGACTGATAATTTATTAATCGAGAAGTAATTGGTTTTTATAGTTAATGACATTTTTAATTATTGAACATGGTCTGGGGCAAATTTTGAAATCTCTAAATCTGGTAAGTAATAATCGTCGATTGGAATCTAATAGCAAAATTTAGTTTGAGAAAAATTAAATATGTTAAGTCGAGCGTGTCGTTAGTCGTCGGTATTGCCGGCTCACACGGAGGCCGTTTCAGCTCAGCCCCATTGGCACCGCTAGAAGTTTCTGTGCCCGGGGCGAAACTGGTAATATTCTACATATCAATGCGGAAGCCCTTAAACATTGTTAATTAGGTATCCAATTTTTATAACTTTGTGCTCACCCTCCGCTTAACTTAGCCCGCTGGTATGAAACAGTTTCATCTCTTCTGTTGTTTCCGCATTCGAGGTTTCACTCTGCCTTAAAAATTTTAAAGCAACCCGAATTTTGTGCCCTCTACTCTCCTTAAATTTGCTACTGAGCTTGCATGATATATAGGATGGCATATATTACATACAAATATGAAACAATTGCATATTTTTTATTTTAAGATTTTCAGTTGACAAAGAGAATCACAATGCACCGCCACAATTTCTGATGTAACTTATCTTTGGACGCCGACTTGCAATTGTCGGTCGGGTTGTTGGGCCCGAGTGGTGAGCTTCGGTCGTATTTGGGCTCGTTAAGGTTACTTTGCTTCTTCATATTGCAAATCAAACATAATAAGTTTTGTTCGATTTTGAGGAGGGTTTGAGCTGACTTTATTCAAAGTCTTGACATGATATCTTCTAAGACCGAACTGTCGTTCTTGTGCTACGGTGACATAATGTTTGGCTCTTAATTCCTTGAATAAACAAATTAAGTCATTTCAAATTGTGCGAGGGTTCTAACCTATTGGAAAAAGCTGAAATGAATTCTTTGATATGGAAATATTTTTTTTTCAACTCGGTAAATAGTGACTGCGGATTAGGATGGTTACCCTACTTCACATTTTTATATGTTTGATCAATGTTATGATTTTCGCACTCAATTTGTAATTTTAAATTATATTTTGACTTTTCAGCACTCTCGTCACTGTGAACTGTCAAGTCTAGTAGATTGTGAAACTTAGTATACGATGAACGTTTTCATATGTGCTCTTCCAACCTCTTTGGTATGAGACAGCAACTTATTCTAACTATTTTTTTGTGAGTTTGCCTCGTATTTTAAGCAAGTACGAATTCATGTTATATGATTCAAATGCGTCTAGCAGATGTATTTTTAGCAGACTAATCAAACCATCCTTTTTCAGAATTTGGTATATTTGTTTGGCAATTGCTTTAGTGATGGTAATCATAAATATTATTATCACTTTCACTCAATCGAGAGAGATGAGAGAAGCTGTGATTATTTTTGGAGGCTTTTCAAATTTTTTATGCCAACAGCTGAAGATTGCCTCTGTAATCAGGGGTTCCTCTTGTTCAAGTAGATAGTGACCATCAAGAAAGTGACCAGAGCGCTAGAGATGCTTGAAATTTTAAAAATGTGGTTCATTGATGGGCATTGTTTATGACATATGAATTGGATTCCCTGGACATCATTTCTGAAAGAAGGTAGCGCCTAAATTCGATTATTAAGACTTTCTCCATTGTTGCCAGTTGACATAATTAAACTCTGAATATTATAATGAGGAAATATAAAATAGTGCGGGTAACAGGCAGTAGTAACTATGAGGTTCACAGGTGCATGTCCAGGACTATCCCAACTAAGGGTAGGCTCCTGGGAGGAAAATGGTAATTTGGTGTCCCCCAATTAACATTATTAAGTTTAGGTTGAGTTTTGATGGCTGTTGCCAGTTAACATAAGTTGCTATACTCTGAATATTATCATGAAGAAATACAAAAAAGTGCGGGTAACAGGCAGTAGTAACTATGAAGTTCACAGGTGCATGTCCAGGCCTACTCCAACTAGGATAGGCTCCTGGGAGGAAACTTTGGTGTCCCCTTAGCATTATTAACCTTAGGTTGCCGCTTCTCAGGCATGGAGCCAGGGGCTACCGCCGCCTAGCTAAGCCACTGGCTTAGTAAAACCGTAATTATGTGTTGTGCTTGCAAGTTGCAACTGACTTGTGGAAACTCATTCGCTACTTGTCGGCTTTTTACATAAAATTTTCGGATTGCTTCAAGGCATCAAAATCTGTAATTTGAAAGCATTATAACATTTTGGGTTGTACATCCTTATTAATGTTATCTTGATGCCCCGTTCGATTAAATTTTGGTAAATATGGATGCTCCTTTCCACAAATTTGACGATTGTCTTGCATTGGTTACAGCTAATGTTGAGATCGTTCTTTAGATTTTGTACATTATTTCATTAATCACTTGGTTATGTTGTCGCTTCCTTAGGTTTCAATCGTCACTGTACCGATTCACCTTTCATTTAAGTTTAACATATTCTTTAAATTGAATTCAATGACCTGATCTTATTTAAGTTCTTGGGTTAAATTCTGCTTGTTAATGATCAAATTAACTTTTAAGATTATTTTACCATCTTTAGTACTCACTTTACTTTTGTTCGGTGTCTCTCTTGGATTAATGATTAATTTGTGTAATTTAACTTTATCGTTCTTAGTGAGTATTATCTCTAATTCTGGTTTGTAACCTAGGATTTTGCTCACATTAGTTTTCTCACTTTGGATTTTGTAATTTCTGTTTGGGGATTTTTGTCACATTGTTATGTTATAATATTTATAACTGATTGTTGTTTAGTCGTAAAACAGTCATTAGATCTGCAATTTACTTGGCTTCTTCGAGCAGCCCTCACTTGCCTTGTAACACGCTTCGAATACCAGATTTGATTGGACTGTTTCTACATGACATGACCACCTGGACCTCGACTGGCAGCAGAAATGTTTGAATGGAGCTCTGGCATCGAGAATTGGGGCTGGCCGAGAGGAAGCAGCATGACCCGAAGTTTTCACTGTCGAATCTGAAGCACATCAGGGGAAGGATAGTGTCCAGAAAACAAACTTTAGTTTAACTTCTTAAGTTTTGTCTCTTATTTGTCAATAAAGGTGTAGCCCAATGCCTTGTCATCTAATTAGTGATGTGCGCAAATGGATTTCTATTGTTTATATCTACTTCAGACCATGCTTTCAAGACCTGTGTTTGCACTGAAAATCGTAATCAAGTGAGCTTTCTGGGTCGCAGGGTGTCGAACATGTTGTGCGAGGTGTAGAAATTATCGCTGACTATGGGGAAATGGGGGCTGTGGTCCTCATTTACCAGTGCTTTTTAAACCTCGCTTTGCGTTATCAATCAACCATTTCGGTTCTCGTGTTTATCGAATCTGTACCAGTTATGAGTCTGCAATTAAGTGTCTGTCCAAGCATTTCAGGACCGGCAGACTGACTCTGACTGATGGCTGGGTTTGAGCTGATATAGATGAAACTCTCTCATTGAGATGAACATTTCAAAAACAATGAATGGAAGCTGGTTAACGAAGCATTGTCACTCAGCCTCCCCTGTTGTATCCAGCTTAGTCTCCGTTGATCATCCAGCAGAAGCAGAATGTTTTCATCCATCCATCTTCAGGACGCCTTTGTCTGCTTCAACTTCGCCGTCCTCTCTATCGCTCGGACTTTACTCGCAAGGGTCAGGCTTGCTGTCCCAGGCTAATTTATTATTATTATTATTATTATTATTATTTATTTTTATTTGAATTTGTACATTGCGATGATTTGATTTGTTTTAGCTCCGACCAGTGATGGGCAAATCTCAAATCGAATCTCCATGGTCAAATCTCAAATCATCTGTAAAATGATTCAAATCTCAATAACCAAATCTCAAATCGAATCAAATCTTCAAAAATTTACTGCTGCCGTATCTTCGCAAATTACATTCGAGAAAAACAACACAGTGAAATCAACAGCCAACATTCATTTATGACAGTTTTATTATCGTTTAAAAAAAATTATTAAACCCAGTTTGAGTCAGTTCTATGTCCCCTTAACAGCAACAGTGATTCCACAGTTGACGCTGACAATCGATTTCTTCTTGCAGAGACAAAAGCACCTGAAATTGAAAACAGATGCCGAGATGCTTAGAAGTCATTGCAAGTCGTTGTAGTTTCGGAAAGCGGTGACCCTTAGTTGCCCAAAATTTCATCAATGTCATTCAATGACTCTGAAGCCTCATCACGTTCTCTCATTTCACTTTTATCTTCCGTACAATCAAACGCAAACCTGGCAGCTTCCTCTGAAAATGTTGTGAAGGCTTTAAGCATGTTTCTGGCGTTGTCAGTAACAACATATCCAATGTCAATGCTCTGCATTCCATACTCTGATAGTATTTCCTTAAAAGCTGCACAAATCTTTTTTCCTGTGTGTTTTGATCCAAAATGTCTGTATACAGTCGACTTTGTTTTCAGCTGAAAGCCTTCATCAAAGTAGTGGAATTTCACTCCTATAATTGGTTCAAATGAACGGCTGCTCCACAAATCTGGAGATTCGATTTACTTTTCAAATCGAATCGAAAAAAATTCAAATCGAATAAAATCAAAATCGCGGAGGTCAAAATCGAATACCATAATGTTCAAATCGAATCGTAACCTTGCCGAAATCGCGATTTAAAGCGCAATCGCGATTTGATTTGCCCATCACTGGCTCCTACTAAAAAAGTGACCCAAGTCGATTCCTACCGCAAGTAAACTTGGCGATTTACTTTTAAGATGTGAACTTTGACCTGTTTTAGTTTTGTTATTGTTTCGAGTCTGAGTGGAGTTTTATTGTTTATTCGAGTTGATGAAATTGGGCTTCATTTCAGTTCTATTAAATGTTAATTTGCCTTGTTACGTTACGAGTTTTCTGCTTTTGAATTCAACTTACAAAAACAACAGTGGCGCAGTCGACAATGATATCTTTCAAAGTCGTTCAATAATTTCGAATTCGCAAAGTTTTAAATATGGTCGAGTTGAAGGATATCGTGAAAATGCTTGGAAAGGTGATGGCCAAGCAACAAAGTGAAAAATGGCTAGACGACAGAAAGACATGGCGAAAATGTTCCAAGCGTTATTTGAAAGAACTATTCAAAGATTACCTGAAGAGATTCGAAACGCACATGTTGCTATATGCAATTCCAGAGGCAAAGGCTGCACAGGTTTTTCTAATTAACCAAACTCCAGAAATCTACAAAACTCTGGAAACAACTGCTTTTCAAATGTCCCTTCCTAGAAATGTCAATGAATTAGTTTTCGAGCAAATTGTGACTTATCTGGAGTCAACCTTTAATCTGACAACTTTTCTCATGAGGAAGCAATACTAGTTTTTGACAAACTAGAAAAGGAAACCAGGTGAGTCAATACATGAACTGGCGACTGGAATAAGGCAGGCAGCTGTTACATGTGACTTTGCTAACATTATCAACCCAATAGACGAAGCCCTCAGAATTAGTTTCATGTGCAATGTTCAAAAGGAAGAGGTGCTCAAAGCGTTGTTCATAATTCTAGAAAATGAGCTGAGTTTTGCAGAAGTTATTGGAATTGCTGCTGAAATTGAAAGTGCATCATTAATTTCTAAAGATACAGTGGTATTGGGAAAACAGACTTATTAATATTGAAATTAATAATATTGTATTACTATTGCAATTAAGAACATTGTAATCCAGGTGGTCCATTAAAAAGTTAAAGTAACAAACATGACAAATCAAAAGAAACTCCCAAACAATGCAACACATTCAAGAAGTTCAATGACAGGCATACAAATTCAAGCTCGACTTGTCACAGATGTGGAAAAAGGACACTTGGCAAAAAACATACTGCAAAAACATGACATTAAGACGTCGGAAAGTTCAAGCGTGAAGTGGCCTACATTAGAACATTCCAAAGGCCAGACTCAATAAAAAATTGGTATTATTAATGATTTTTGCAGTAATTTTTAAAATTATAAAAAATTTCCATCAATTCTACCGTACTTTTACGCTCCTAACTTACGTCCTTTACTCATTCTTCAAAAGAAATTTTTGCGTATAGCCTTGTGTTTACCGTATAACTCTCACACAGATATTTTCAAAAAGTTCAAATCACTCAAAGTTCACCAGATAAATCTCCTCCATGCCGGTGTCTTCATGTACAAACTTGATCATCACATGTTGCCTGCATCATTTGGACGTATGTTCTCAAGTCTCATCCTTCCATTCATATAATATTTGTTCATCTCGGGACTATAGAACCGCTTTTGCTAAATTGAATGTTAAACGCCGCTCTATAATTTGTTTAGGTCCAACCGTCTACTCTATGATACCAATCCACATATCTGGTCAATCAAACATTTACTCTTTCAAGCGTCTTTATAAAAAACTTCTTATTGAATCTCCATAAACTGCTTAATTCAACAATCACTTCATCCGCTTTTTGAAATTACATTATTTGTAATTGGATATCCGACAGCGGGAGTTTTTTTCCCTTTAGGATGTTTCATGTTTATGGTCGATGTTATGTAATTTTTTTTTGATGTATTATATGCAGTTAGATTAATAAACTTCAATAATTATTATTCAAACATGGCGTCCACAAGTAAAGTTGTCGGTGATGGTCATCGATAAGATGAGAATTTATCGTAATTTCACTTTTTTCAAAAGTATTGAATAGCAGATATTTTATTCCAACTTTGAACATTTTTTTAGATGGCACAACAGTAATTTACCCTAGATTTTAAAATTATTAGGCATTTCGTCAATAATTGCTACGTACACTGAAGTGCACCGTGGGCTTTGATCCGACTTCTTGCAAAAAAATATTTTTGACATGATGATCATTATGAACATTAATAGCATTTGTATCAAATTAATTGATATAAATAATAATCATAATTTTAAATTAAATTATCATTATTTATTATAAAAATTTAAATTTTTTTTGTTTGCAGTAATAAATCAAAGTGCTTCTGCTGCTCTGCAAGCTGTTCTTGGTGATGATGATGATTTGTCTACTGGACAAAACTCTGATCAAGATGTTGCTGACATTGAAGATGATGATAGTGACGATGTTGCTGCTAGTCAGCCAGTTGTAAAAAAAGGAAAAGCTGTAAAAGTTATTTCAAGGTTCATACAGGAACTTGAAAACCAAAATTTAGGACTTTTTAGGACCTTCTACTCCATTTTTTAGGACCAACGATAGTAACCAAAATAACGGTATTTAGATTTTAATTATTCATTTTTGTATAATTTAGACATATATCATAAGACAGTAACACGTGAAAGTTCATAATATCGATTTATTTAGATAAAAATCAATTTTCCAAGTCTTTCTCTAAAGTTGCAATTTCTGTCGCTTTTGCCTTACTATCTTTCTTCAGGCTTTTTGCATGGACCAAAAGATCCATGTTCCTGGTTCTTACACCTTCGTCCATTAATATCTTCGTGAGACACTGCATTAAAAGTTTTAAATGTTTTAATAAACTTCATTTAATATATTACAATAATAATAGATAAATTAAGATCTGCACAAGCTTAAGATTTTGTTAATTTACCCTTGCCTTTCATATACGATCTCTTTGGTTAAGCAGATACCTAGTTACACAAACTTACACCAAGACAATCGCTCTCAGATGACCTTGAGTGTTTGATAATCCACAGCACAATGCATCTCGGACATCTCGGTTGTTCCCTCTATTGCTTAATACCATTCCACATATTAGCAAACATATGTAAGTTATTCTTTAAATATTTTAATCATCTAAATTATGCAACTCATGCTTGTGCAGCCTCCACTCACATTTGCAAGCAATTCATTTATCATCAAAAAATGCTCAGGCCAAAGCACCAAATTTCTTAAAGTACCAACCACACAATCAGATAACTACAAATACTAATATGCAAACAAAAACAGCTTGGTGACCCTCATTCAAACAACTGAAAGCAAAAGCATAGATTACAGAAAAAAACATTTCAAGTCATTCTTAATCTAGAACAAGTCTCGACCACATAAGTTGTGTATTTTTGGCGGGCTAACATAATTTTTATTGCACAAGCTGTGCTCCACCACCTAGATTATGCATCATCAGTAAACAAACAGAATGATACCTCTACTTATTCCCAAGAGTTCTTCACAATATTGCACCGCCTTAGTGAGATCTTAATTTGCAATTTTAATTTGTATGCCCAATAATAATTAGTGCAATGCAATTTCAATATAAAGTGGCTTTAAGAAAGTATTTCAAACATTGCTCACAGCTGGAACCCACCTCTGAACAATAACTTAGGTGATGAGGTTCCCAGGTCGAACATTCAAAGCAACGTGATTCCACACCGTCAACAAGTTCGCCATTCTGTTCACAACCAAGTCGTTTAGAATTAACTAAATTTTTAAAGTCTGAAAATTGTTCAACTTTGCTAATTTTCAGTTTAAGGTTGTAGGTATTTTATTGACATATTTATATATCAATAAAGAGGGATAACTGATAAATATACTTTCTTGGTATTTATTGGTAATTGATATTAACATTTAAATTAATGTTAAAAATTAGGAGGGAGGTTTTATAATGCAAGAATTGCTATATCAACCATTTGTGCAAATAACAGTTAAAATACCAAATAACCAACAATCTTTGCTAAAGAAGTACTTGTTATGGCAACCCCTAAATCCCAGAAAAAGAATGTCAAGAAATTCAAAAAAGTATAGGTAAAAAGTAGGAGCGACTATGAATCTCTGGATGAAGCATAGGCTGTTTTCCCAATGTACCTTGGAAGCCACCAAATCCAACCGGAGTGGAGCCAAGTACAATAGATATGTAGAAGTATCAAGAGGCACTCCGGTTGGGCAGGTCTCCCCACACGAGAGGGGTGGACACAACTTCTGCCTCCTCTGCTACAAAAAGCGGCGATCCTCGGTTTTGGAAAGTTCTATCGGTAAAGTAATGTGACTTTATGTGGTCACTCAGAATGAATGCTAATGCACACCTGGCCCGTTTGTTGCCAGATATCCAAATGGATGTGATCAAACGGGCTAGGAAGACAAAGTGGTACATGGATGTACTTATCAGAATAAGAATGGGGTATGGGACCCCAGAGACAGAAAAACCGGTTAGTGCATCCTTGAGAAGTGTTAATGTTACATTCGGTAAGAGGGATAGCAGTGTTTAGTTGGCAATGATAATGCCTCGATGCTCTGAACCCTTGGTCAAGGCCATTGTTGATAACACTGACCATGGAAACATTATATCGGTTCTGCAAATGCTCTTCCCCCATCGCATGCATGAAGCCCTTAAATGCCATAAAAAGTCCGTTGCATTTAAGAAACTTGTTGCAGAATTTCAGACAGAATGGAAGGCTCTGGCATATACCCCTGCTGGTTCCTTTGAGAAACTCATAAGCCCTATAGACAATGCAGAGTTTCTAACGGTTCTGAAATGCAACCCATGGGACTTGGCTGTCCACTTCAACTGGTGGCTCCTTTCAACCACGCCCCCCATCCTTACTAAAATCGGGCAAGATCAAGTGCATCCCAAAGTCTCCAAATCCTGATGGCCCAGCCGAAAACAATGTGCTCCATTGTTGGCCGATTGTTTCACAGAATACTGGCCAAAGGGATGGAGAGATGCTGGCCTCTTAATGATGCCCAGAAGGCTTTCAGGTCTGGTGATGGCCTTGGCTCCAACATCTCCAGTTGAAAACTGTCATGTACCATCACTGGACCAAATGGAAAAAACTGAACCTGGTGTTCATTGACATCAGAAAATCCTTTGATTTTGTCCCTCCTCGCCGAAAGCCCACTTCTGTCCTAGTTGTACAGCCATGGACCGCATAGCAGCGAGGATAGTGCTTCTGTCTTTAATAACACGAAAAGTCTCCTGGAGTCGTGAACTATACGCTAAGGTCGATGGGAAAGGCCTCCAGAGTTGTGTTACCCATTGGGTAGCATCTCGCTGGTTAACGGATCCCCTCTTTTGTGACTCCGGGTCTGACTTTCTGAAGTTCTTACATGTGCGGGCGGCGACTCTATATAATAAGCTCAGGGCGGCCCGGGGATATCCGGGTGCGGATATTCGTTGTCATGCGCTTTTCAACGTGAAGAAATTAAAAAAAGCGCGGATAAACGGCGGGAGTAACTATGACTCTCTTGATTTGCTGTCGACCATAGACGCTTTAGACACTTTTGATTCTGTCTGCCAAGTCTGCAAGCGTGCATTTAAATCCGTCCAAGCTCTCAAAAGAACATTTTAGCCATGCTCATAAAGCAGACTATCATGCCACTCTGGCACAAAAGAAGCAGACGAAACCTCGGTGACCCGGGGAAGAGCGGTATCTTCTGGTGACATTTTAACAGTTCTACAATCTCTCTTCCCCCACCGCATGCGTGAGGCTCTTAAATGCCAAGAAAAGTCTGCTGCGGTGAAAAAACTCGTTGAAGAACTGCAATCAGAACTGAACGCCTTGGCATGCGCTTCAGTTGACCAGAGAATTAAGAAATCTCTACCCGTTGCCTACACTGCACACCACATCAGAAGAAATTGCAATGAGTATAGGGAATGACACCCAATCTACTTGTGCTGCTATAGTTGACGATGAATATGCACTGTGGAGTTCACAATACCTTCCATTGCCCGCATTGTCAACTACCGGTCTGAAAGGCAACAAACTTCCTCGACAAAACCTCGCCATCTTCAACAAGACGCAGAGGCGTAAAAGAGAATACAATTACATCCAGCACCTCTACGCCAAGAATAAATCCCGAGTGGTCGACGAAATCAATTCGGGAGACTACGCTGAGGAGCTCTATCAGTTTTGGAGTACAACCATGGGGCAGACATCCGTTCTGGATGATCGACGCCCACCACCCAAAACCTCCACGTTCGAGGAACTCATAGAGCCCATAGATGCTGCAGACGTCCTTATAGCTCTTCAGGGAATACACAATTCTGCACCTGCTCCGGACGGTGTTTGTCACGGTCAGCTCCTTAAATGTGACCCACGGGACTTGGCGGCTCACTACAATTGGTGGCTTTTATCAACCACTCCCCCATCCTCGCTCAAATCGGGCAAAATCAAGTGAATCCTGATGGCCCAGCGGACACACGGCCGATTACCATGTGTTCCATTGTAGGCTGCTTATTCCATAGAATTCTGGCCAAACGGATGGAGAGATGCTGGCCCCTTGATGATGCCCAGAAGGCTTTCAGGTTTGGTGATGGCCTCGGCTCCAACATTTGGATGCTGAAAACATTAATGGACCATCACTGGACTCACAGGAAGAAACTGAATATGGTGTTTGTCGACATCCTGAAAGCCTTCGACAGCGTATCGCACCACTCCATCTGCGGTGCGATGGAGAGGATGGGTAGCCCCCCCCTTCTGGTTCAGTATGTCACTCATCTACTCGAAGGCACAACCAGTTACATTGAATCACAGCATTCGTCTTCTCAGTCATTTCCCATACTCCGGGAAGTCAAACAAGAAGACCCTCTTTCACCTCTACTCTTCAATGCCGCCATCGACTGGGCAACAGAGTCCCTTGATTCCAAAACTGGCACGACCATTCCATACACCAACAACAAATTGAGCTATCTGGCATTTGCAGATGACCTGGTGCTTTTCTCAGAGTCTGACAAAGGCCTACAATTACAGCTGTCCCACCTTATCTCACATTTGGCCACCATGGACCATCACTGGACTCACAGGAAGAAACTGAATGTGGTGTTTGTCGACATCAGGAAAGCCTTCAACAGCGTATCGAATCACTCCATCCGTGGTGCGATGGAGAGGATGGGCAGTCCCCCCTACTGGTTCAGTATGTCACCAATCTACTTGAAGGCACAACCAGTTACATTGAATCACAGCCTTCGTCCTCTCTGAGGAGCTCTATCAGTTTTGGAGTACAACCATGGGGCAGACATCCGTTCTGGATGATCGACGCCCACCACCCAAAACCTTCACGTTCGATGAACTGATAGAGCCCATAGACGCTGCAGACGTCCTTATAGCTCTTTGGGGACTACACAATTCTGCACATGGTCCAGATGGTGTTTGTCGCGGTCAGCTCCTTAAATGCGACCCACAGGACTTGGTGGCTCATTTCAATTGGTGGCTTTTGTCAACTACACCCCCATCCTCGCTCAAATCGAGCAAAATCAATTGATTTTTATCGCCGGTTTTTTACTAAAATTTTTCACAAATACCTATATGGTAATAAAAACCGATAAGTCGAGATAAATTTAAAATAGTTTATTTTCCGCAGCCTCTGTTCGATGTTCAACAGAAGTTCTATCGGTCTCATAGTTATTTTAGGAGATTATTACTGGCTTTTTATTGACATGGTGACACTAGAATCGCTTGATTCTAGACGTTAGTGTTTGCTTTTACATTTTTATTGGTCTGTCTTTTCTCGGTCCACCATTTGTTTACATTTCTTTTTCTTTCTCTAATTTTTTTCTTAATTGCTTTAAAGCTGGGTGGTGAGCATAAATCTGTTCAGATTAACCATCTCCAGCTTCTGGTAATACCATAGCCAAAAAAGTACTCAAAAAATAACTCGAAACCATGTAAACCAATTAAAGAAGCGTACATCTGTGTTTCGAAAATGATTTTAAAATAGAAAAGAACCACGGCATTGTCTACCATTGAAGCCTTCATTATCACAATGCATTATTCACACCATCTGTGTTGAATGCATCATCTAAATAAAGACATGTGGGAAGAATTTTCAACTACTTGTTTGGATAGTGGCAGAATTCACCTTCTGTACCTATGGAACTGTACCTCGATGCTGCCACTATTTTCAACAAGTCATTTGGATAGTGGGTACAGTTTCGCCACGAACGAGAGTCATGGCCACCATCATTTGCTTCTTCCTATATTATTTTTTTTTTTAGGAAGGTCACAGATGGCTCTGGCAAGACTGAGGGACACTGGGCTCTTGACAGCTGCCTCAAAACAGTCTCTTCTTATCAACATAAACACACCGAGAATGCATGTCATTCCTGCTTCAAATATCACCAAGAGTCAAAAACGTCGAAAAAAACACCATGACATCCAGAATCTTGTCGCTATCAACTCTCTACTGGCACATTTTAATCTGCAGAAATAGCAGGGAAAGAAGACCCTGCTTCTGTTTAATGACACTGTTGATGGGAATGGATTGAGGAGCTTCGCCAGGTCCCCAACACGAATCATAAAACGCATATGCCGGCCAATCAGTGCGTGTCGTGCATTCAGCATGGGCAGAAACGTTGTATAAAGTCAGAGCACTGAGATGTCAGCCTCAAACCAGCACCGCATGTGTGATGAAAGATTGCGAAAAGAAAGGTTGTGCAATATGCTAAGTGCTGTTGGACCACTCTCCTTTTCCTTTACCTGACTTGGTATGTCGAAAATATTTGAACAGCTAAGCCAATCACTTGAAATTGCAGGGCTCAAATTGAACACAAAGAAGTGTGCCAGTCACTCGATAGTGGGCATTGCGAAGTCTTGACCATCTTGGAAGCAAAGGGTATGAGTGCTGAGGGTCTGTACAAATATTTACCCTTATCCTGGGTAATGATAGGCTTGGGTAATTATTATGGCACTCTAAATGCCAAACCAGCACCTCTTGTGTAATCAAGGATTGCAGAAAGGAAGTGCAGTTGCTCATTATCCAAAGGTTTAAAGCAACAAAGGAGAAACATTGAATTTAATCATTTAAGGCATCTTGAATGGAAAATGGAAATGATGCCATGGACTTCTACAATTGGAGACTATAAGGTATAAGATATGGACAGTTTTCTATAGCTAGCTTATGGATGGACTCTTATGCATGATGCAGTAGCGTCCGACTTGACATGCTTGCAACATGAGCATGAAGAAAAGGTCAAACAGTACGATGTCCCATGCATACATGATGTCCTTTCCCAGAGCTAGTAACTAGGAGCAAAAGATTCCTATTTTTGCAAAACCAGTCAAGAACTAAATTAACATTATTATCATTATTATCATTTTCATCATTTTCATCATTATCATCGTTATTATTATTATTATTATTATTATTATTATTATTATTATTATCATCATTATTATTATTATCATTATTATTATCATTATCATCATTATTATTATTATTATCATTATTATCATTATTATCATTAGGAAATTAGGAAAGAAGACACTGCTCAGCTTGACTCAAGCCCAACTTTGTAGAGACCAAGATTTAGTGGGAAACCCTGGGCACAACTGAAATACCATTACTAGGACATTCTTTAATCATTAACAGCTTTGTAACAATGAATAGTCAAGCTGAATAGCTGAATAACTGTTGTGGGGAGAGCCAATGAAAGAAGAGTGTGCCAAAACACAATTAACACGTGTTCTATAAATAGCCTTGGGTTACTGCTCTCTCACTTAGTTACAGTGAATATTAACTTGATGGCGGTTAATAAAATTGAACGTTTCTACTTCATCTTCCTCTTGGTGTGAGAGGGTACCACATTTGGAAAGTGCTGCATATTCACACTTCCTACATATCCCTGACGTGGTAGTGAGACACTAACACCATTCACTCCCCATCATCATAACCTCAGGTCACACTGCAAATCTCATCTGGGACTTCTATTACAAAAAAAGTATTCAAAAAATGGCTCAAAACCATTTAAACCAATTAAAGAAGCGTGCATATCCTTTGATCATACTGCAGATCTCAACTAGGACTTGTACAGATTACAAAGAAAGTACTCAAAAAATAACTCGAAACCATTTAAAATGATTAAAGAAGCGTACATCTATGTTTCAAAAATGATTTTTAATTAGAAAAGAGCCACGGCATCATCTACCATTGAAGCCTTCATTGTCATGATGCGTTATTCCCACCATCTGTGGTGAATGCATCATCTAAATAAATAAATGTGGGAAGAATTGCCTCAGCCATCAAAATGGCTCAATCAAATAACCTTCAATGGTATTCTCTTTGTTACAGATCATTATTGTAGTATTTTGCATACTATGACTTCACAATAGTCTGACTCTAAGAATAAAAGTAATTGGTCACAAAGTCCCAATTTTGCCCCACAATTTAATTAATGAAATTTATGAATTTATTAAAATATTCTTATTTGCCTAGTGAAACCACAGCTAAGGGGCTCAGAAAAATTAATGGGGAATGAAGAAATTTTACAAAAAGCGCTGGTAAACACTTTAAAAAGCACTGGTAAACACTTTAACTAAGACTATCTTGGCAAAATTAACATCAGTATGGGTCGTGTGGACGTTACAGCAAATTATGACCATGAAGGAGTCAGCCCCAATCCAGTCTGAAACAATGAATCATGATGCGATGCAAGTGTCAAACATTACCCCCCCCCCTCATATAAATATACAGAAATTTGCCCGTTTCATTATACCTCTAAGCAATTCCTCTAGTCAGGAGGAGGCCCTGTGAAATTTGTTGCACAACCTACGAAATACGAAACAAATTCAACGAACCTTGGAACCTGTACTGATATAATTGCACAGACATCTTTTGTTAGGATGTGCCAAGGGCTCCAGATATGGGAGATGACTGCACTATATGAGAGACATAATATTATTAAGTGGAAAGATAATTAAAGATAGAACTTAAAATAGCTTTGAGTAATTGGGTCTAGTATTTCAGCTATATTAATATTCTATCAAAACTCTCTTTAATATTTTCTAAACAATAAATATATTCATAAAAACATAATGATTGATTAATCAGCTAAAACTCAACCTCAAGCATAATCAAAATGGAAGTCTTCAAAATGTACATACTGATTTTTTTTTTATAATTCCATTTTACATGCAAATTCCATTGAAATTTGAAAAAAATCTCCATCTAAAGTAAATCACAATTGTACAGCAATTTCTTCTTTTGGAAGAAAGTTTAAACAAAAGCTGCTCTATAATATACCTAGGTCTAAGTGTCAATATTAGCACCATTGTCAAAGCCTCATTAATGAAATACTTTTAACAAGAATATATTAAAAGCTAAGTCACTCAGACAAAAAAAATTTGTTGCAACATTTTTCATAACCTCGCAATTAACAGACTTGTCTCCAAGCAAACACTAAAATGTTCTGAATCCTTAACATCTGTGCATTCCCAAAACTAAAAACTCCGACATAATGTAAAACTCTTCATATTCAAAATTCCAACAAAATACAACTGAGTTGGAGTGCAAGAAATGCCTACAGCGCTTCCACGTTACACGAACCACTAGCAAGAGAGGCAACACTTAAAACTAAATATTCGTCAAAGATAAACTTACGCTCGAACCTAAAAACAAATCCTAGCCCGTTAAAAATTTACGGAACTCAAATAAAACTCACCAAACATGCGATTAACTGCCTTTCAAACCGACGACATTAACGAATTCCTCAAATAACCGTCGAATTCAAGCACAGTCAGCAAGCCGAACCCTGACTACAACATGATGCAAGAATGTGGGGACGCAGGCCTCGGCCTGTCCAGGTCACGTAGTAGATTATATATACGATCTGATAGACCAAACCATTATTATTCATCAAATTAAATTAAATTAATAAAACAATTAAACTAATTGGTAACTATAAAATTAAAAATTAAAAGCTAATTATGTTAAATAGTTACAATTATGTGAATGTTATGTGTGGATAGTCACAATTATTTCTATTGAATTTTATTTTGAACTTCATAAATTTTTTAGTAGAAATAATATATTTTATTTAAGTTTTTGCAAAACAACACGTGTGAACAAAATTGTTTTAATTTGTTGTATCGACTGCATCAACTTACCCAGTGGCGTAGCTAGAGGGGGCAGCGGGGGTACATATGTCCACGGGCGCGAAGTGCTAAGACACGGACATCAATGAGCACGAACTTTTAACAGAAATTGGCGATTGAAAAATACTGCTCAGTAACCGGAATAAAGTTCTATTAGAAAGTCCATTTGATCTTGGTTTTATTGCGTTTTATGAGAAAATTTCACCGCAAATTTTATTAACAACAGCAACTGTTTCAATTGCAAGCGATCTTTCAGGAAATTTAAACTTATTTTATATTATTTTCGAGCTTCGATGGGACAGGATTACCAAGGCCAGTGGTGCACAACCTCAGGCCCTCGAGCAGCCGTCATGTGGACTGCGAAGGCTGACAAGAAAATTTAAAAAATAGGTCTTTCAGTTTTTCGTAAGGTTTGTAAATGAACACGGAGTAAGAACAGATGCATAATCTCTAAATTCAAAAATATTTTCTCACTGGACCAACCGAGTTACTGACTAGTTCCGTGGTGTGGCAGCTGTACCGCACCAATAATCTAAGAGTGCGTCGTGATTTAGTAGCTTTCCATACACCTGGACTCAGTAGACCTCCACAGCCTCCGCCATTTTTAATATTTGATTATTTTCCATCGTTATGCAAACTACAGCCTGATATCTCAAAGCTTGTTGCAGACATGCGGCCTCAGCCATCACGTTGTATACTCTCGTCAACTTAAAATTGTCAAGATTAACTATGAACATCAGCCAATCTAGTTCACAACTTTATTCTTATTCTCCAGTACATGTGTCTTATTGCTTGCGTTGTCTTGATGTTGATGAGGTATAAAATTTGAAATATATTTTACACGGTCTCTTTTTTTTTCTCGACCCCCGGAGATTTTCCGATTTCTGTTTGTAGCCCTCTGCCAAAAAAGATTGTGTACCTGGTCTAATTGATCTTGCTATTCTTAATAAGTAATCTTAGAGTTGCAAGAGAGACATTGGAAAAATAGATTTTGTTTATGTCAAAGACCAGTTTGCGACAGCGAAATCAAGAAAAATAAATATTTTATAGACTGTGTAAATCAGAATACGGCGGTGACTGAATGAGTCAATTTCTATAATTTCTATAATTTAAATATAATGTTTAAATTAAAGTTTAATTTTTTCCTTATTCGATGTAATATAGAAATGTGATTAAAAGAGGTGGATGGTGGGGGCGCCAATTTCATAGTTTATCCCCGGGCGAAAATACCCTAGCTACGCCACTGAACTTACCCAAAATCAATGTTTAGTGCATTTAGAGCAAACATGGAATAGATGGATGAATAGAGAGGCGGATGGATGGATGAGCTTACCTGCCACGTTTGCCAAAGAATGGCATGAGAATAGGCGACATCCAGATTACTCATCGTAAGCGTTTCTTTCCTTCGAATTCTCGCACGTGTTCACGCGGCCTTAATTATCCAATGCACTTTCTCTCATGTAATGATCGTTTTAGAATCTTTTTAGGGTATTGTTGGAGAAGTGAAGGGAAAAAACTAATTCACTGGCTATGGAGTAATATAATAATAATAATAATAATAAATCATTATCATCATCATAATAATAGTAGTAGTTAAGTTATATGGCGCCTTCAGCATAGCCTCAAGTGCTTGATGGAAATCAAGCCGCTGATTTCTTGACTTTAGTCAGCAATATGGAAACTGGATGTAGGTCGGAGCTTTGAGATGAAGTCAGCATCACATCGTCTGAAAAGTCAAACTAGAATGACTTTAAATTTCTGATGTCGGAGAAATTCTGTTACATCGCTGAGATTCCGAAGAAGACGAAGTTACACGTAACGGTTTATTAACAAGTAAACAATCAACGATACATGGTCACTACACGAGAGAGAGAGAGAGTGCGAGCGGTATCCCAAGGGAGTTTGTTTGTTTTTTATTAACGTCCGTTGCATAGCTAGATGATTAGGACGTTGCATCGTGAGAGGCGCAGCCTTAACCGTTAGGCCACGCGGGCGCACGGTAGCCCAAGGGCCTAGGGCCAAGGCTATTTATAAAACATAATCTATTGCATTCTTGGCGCCCTCCACTCTTATTGGTTCCTCACCCCAAAACCTCCCCTCCTAACAAAGTTCGTACTTCTTCCTGGACGTGTCCATCTCCAATCTCCTCGGTGGTCGGCGTCTCCTCTTTGGTCGTGGGGCATGGCCTAGTTCGGCAAGAACTTCTTCTCCTGTCGTGCTGGGCTCTGTAACAATCACATTGTTACCTTCCGGTTTGCTGAGGGGCAATAGAGGCAGTTTGAGGGTCACCATCATGACATTGAAGGCGTCATCCAATCCGAGGTCTCAACTGATTGACATGCCGTTTGACAATGTTGTTATTCCACCGGAAGTCATAGAGCACTGTTCCAAGTCTTCTGATGACCACTTCTAGGGCCCATCGACCTTTTGGATCTTCATACAGCCTCAAGTGCACTGTGTCAACTTTGGCGAACTCCCTGCAATGAAGCTTTGCCTTTCATCGCTTCTTGTTGTAGATGACTCTGCAACTGTAATTCACTTACCGGAGTCCTCAACTGTCATCTAACACAGTTTTTTGCAGGTGTCTTTTTGTCTGGAGAAAACAAACATGGAGTCGATCTGTAAGTCCACAGAAACTTTTGTATCACATCTGATGTGGCTCCGTTCCCATCCACTTCTGAAAAGTTCTCTTGAAGGTGTCCACAAAGCGTTATTACTCTGAGGGTGATATGGAGGTGAACGGATGTGCTGAATACCATACTGCTGACAGTAACTCTGGAACTCCTGAGCCGTCCATAGTCACTTGAAAAATGTCGGGTGCGCACTTGACTCCAAAGTTACAGTCCCCTGTGTGTGTTGATAGTCAGCAGTTCCTTGGAATCTTCATTGACTTCCATCTGCAGGTATGCATCTGCGAAGTCAATCTTGGTGAATCATGCACCTTGGTTCAGGTGAGAGAAGATTTCTTCTGGCAGTGGATGTCGGTGTGTCTCCAGTGCTTCATTCAGGCCTGTCTTGAAGTTGGCACAGATCCTGGCAGTCCCATTCTTCTTGTGCACAATAACTATCGGTGTAGACGATGTTTACAATGACTGTAGTCAACCTTCTTTAGAACTGCTTGCACGAGACGGTCTAACTCAATGTTCACAGCTTTCTCTAACGTGAAGGGAATCTTCCTCCGACTACAGAAGATCGGGCAACTTCCTTCTTTAACTCTGAATTCTGCATTGTTCATGGAGCATCGGCCCAGTTCCTCCTTGAAGACCTCAGGATATTTGTCTGACAACTCTTGGGACAGACCTTCTACTTCAACTGGTCTCTGTTCCACTTGCCACTAAATGGCGTTGATTTAACTTGTTTTCCTTATTGGTTCTTTCCTTCAGAAGTCTTTTGACTTTTTCGATTTCGACTGTTAACTCGTTAATGTTTTCTTCAACTTTGCAATAATTCACCAATTTTTTAAAGACTTCTGCGTTGTCTTTTTCACACCTGTTACATAACCCAACTTTGTGCCGTCGTCTTTGCAGCTTTGCAGGCCTTCGGCCATTTTCAGTTTTTTTTTTTGACGATTCAGGAACAAGTAAAAATCCTTTAATTGACGATAATTTATCGACTTAATACGCTTACTTAGTAAAGTAAGCCGAAATATCGCCAGTAGTACTAGCATGTAAACAACACGGCCGTCCTTATTATTATTCCGATTTTCTGTATCAAAGAAAACAGCATGTCCTCATAAATGGCTCAAAATCCGGTTCGATTGACGTTACTAGTGGTGTGCCACAGGGAAGTGTTTTGGGCCCTACTCTGTTTCTAATCTACATCAATGAAATAGTCGACTTCCTACCTAAGGATATCACAATTAAACTATTTGCTGACGATATTAAACTTTACAAATCACTGTCAATGGATGGTTCCGATCTTCAGAGAGGCATAGACTCACTCACTACATGGAGCAGGAAGAGGCAGCTAAACCTAGCCAAGGAAAAATACTTTAATTGCTCAATTAAAACCAGTTTTAGGAATATTTGAAGGAAGTATGTTGTTCCACAATTTTAAAGACTAACACGGCGTACGTATTTGGAAAGTTGAAATCTTAATGAACATTTTGATGCACATTTCATCTGTCGAAAAGTCGTGGTTACTGAGTAAGAAGACTTTTGAACGAATTCCACAAATTCCTAATAACTTCACAAATTTGAAAATTTTTCTACAATTGATATATAAGCATTTGAAAAGCATTTGAAACGTAGTTTCCAAATATTATAATTTGAAATTTCGCATTAGAAATTAAATTTGAGTGTCTGCTAACTTCAGATACCTTAGAGACTAGACTTTTATCATTATATAAGTGTCTGCTGTCGGAAGACAAGACAGACCGAATATCGTTTCGGCGCCAAAAATTGACATTTTGTAATTAACGACGTCGATTCGCTCTCTGCTCCACATCGTCCATCTCGCTTCATTTTCGTTTTTCTGTAGAAATTGCTTTGGAAATAAATTTTTTTTAAATTTTTTATATTTTAGTTTTGTGAATGAGACTCTGTAATCAAAGCAAAAAACACCGTTACTTACCGCTCACCATAGTATGAGTGTTCATGAAGAGTAAATCAATAATAATTTAAATTTAACAGATAAATTAAAAATAATTGTCTCCTATACAAAATAGTTCATGGATTTGTCTCCATGGAACTCCTTTAAATTTTCTCAAAACCACGCAACACGTGGTCACACCCTCAAACTGAAACTGGACATCTGTAAAATAGATGCCACAAAGTCTTTGTTTGTCAATCATGTGGCAAAGGCCTGGAACTTGCTTCCTGAAGAGATAGTGTGGGCTGGTACTTTTTCACGATCCAAACAATTGATTACGCATGTGAACCTCTCGGTTTTTGACTGTTGGAAACTAAATATATGACAATCCTTGTTTTTGTCACTTGCTTTTTTTCTGCTTCCCCTGTTTTGTTTCTTGATTTACTTGAGAGTTGCTTGTTGGTCTTGTTAGAGGTTCTTTGACCGACTTTGAAAATAAATAAATAAAAACTATTTGAATTTATGTTTTTATACTAAATTAAAGAAAAACTACTTTAAATTTATTTGTCTTCGTTCTCGTTTACGGCTTATCAATGCAAATCTGTTCCAGCTCATTCTTTCGCCTGCAGTGATGAGCACATCTTATTCAGTTTGTTATTAAGTTCCCACTCAAAAAACCATTTGTGCTCAGACAACAATTCTTATACTTGCAATATTTTAACTGCTCTATTTCCTTCTTCTACAAACAAACAAGTGTTCTTCAATAAACAGTAAAAGTGACATGTACTCTTCTTTCAGAATGCAGGTTCTCCAAGTCAAATCTGGATTGTTCTGTAAAAATAAATAATAATAATATGTCAATTTATAAAACACTATAAGTAAGCGTCAGGGATGCTCAACCACTTGTATAGCACTGCATCTCAGGCGGCAAGATGGGCTGGGCATTTAATGAATGTTGCTTTTGCAGTCGCTTGCAGGAATGCTTCCCATTGATCCAAGTTGCATGCCAAACAAACACTATTTATTAACAGTAAATATTAGAAATAACAACAATAACAATTATAATTTACATTTATTAAAAGCCAAAGGCAATCAAGCAGAACTAATTAATATGATATAAAATACAGAAACTTCAAATAAATTGAAATTATTAACTCCATCACCTGTGGTGTTGGGGCAGTTGTGAAATATCAAAACAGAGAGACTGGTGCAAAAGCAGATGAGAGAAGAAACAGATGCATCAGTGACTTGGATGCAATTATCAATGTGGACCTCCTACATTCACAATTGAACTTAAGGGTCAGATCAAATAAACTTGATAAATTTTGAAAAATGTTCCCACCAAAGTATCTCAAACAAATTTTATGTAATGACACAACAAACAGTGGTCTATGCAAAAAGGAAATACAAAATATTGGTTGGATATGACCTATATTTTAGAATTTATTGCCATTTTTACTTGGTCACCCTACTTTTCAAAATTTGATTTTTTTAAAATCAGTCACATAATGTATCATAACTACTGCTGTAAATGAAATTATATTTGCAAGATTTTTTTGGCTAACTTTAACCTATTAAATAATTTAAAAATTATTTTGAAAATTTTTGAGATCCATGGTTTTTGAGGAATGTAGCTCAGAAAATGTGAAATTTTTGAAATTAAATATTTTGAAAAGTAAGCATATTTCAAAATAACATTTGCCAATTTCTGTCATCTTCAAAATAGTTTCATTTTCATAATAAATTTAATTTAAATTTGCTTTGTAGTTGTTTTATAAGCTTTTTGTTATTCAACAAAAATCCAAAATGTCACAATCTTTAGTGCTACTTAGAGCTGGGTTCAAGTAAGTAAGTACTTAAGTAATTTTTTTATTTATTATTTACTTAAATATTTTTTGAACTACTTGAAAATTATAAGTAATTTTTCTTGTCAGTTTTTCGCACAAAAAGATGTATCTTAGCTATTGGACATGTTGTTTTGCTTTATTTTGAATTTACGCGCAGTCAAATATATGCGGTTGCTGTTAGTCGAACTCAAGTGACTGGAAAGAGTCTACTGGCAAGAAGTCAGAAGTTTGGAAGCATATTCTTGTCAGGTCAGGCGATGATTCAGTGGTAAAATGCAAATACTGCTCAGCCAAGTTTAATCCAAAGCAAGCAACTATGTCTCTAATTTATCACTTAGAAAGGAAAGAAGGCATAAGTTTGAAAAAAAGCTCTGAACCCAAGGAAGTTGATGCAAAATTTAAACAGAAACAGCTTACAATTCAGTCTTGTTTGCAGAAAAAAGATTCTGCTGAGGTCATCCTTGCAAGACTGTTGGCCGTGGATTTATTGCCAATGTACAAGCTTGAGAAAAGCAAGGATATTCAAAATGGTTGGGCTGCTCAAGGCCTCAAAATTCCAACAAGGAGGGCCATGAAAAAGATGTTTCTTTCTTTCACAGACAAAATCAAGATGAACTTCAAGCAAAAATTGGCCTTGCAAATTAACAACAAAGACAGATTTTCTATTTCCTTAGATGAGTGGACATCAATTAAAAACCAAATATACCTGGGCCTGAATTTGCACCTGAATGATGCCACAGTACAGTTACCTGGCATGATGAGAATCAAGGGATCACTGGCAGCAGAGAATTGTCTTAATCTTGTGAAGAAACGATTGGAAGATTTTGGATTGACCCTGCAGGATCATATTGTCGGCATGGTAACAGATGGTGCTTCAGGAATGGTCAAAGCAGGGAGGCTTTCTGGCATCATCCACCAAATATGCCATTCACATGGACTGCATCTCGCAGTTTGTGATGTTTTATAGAAGAAACACAGTGAAGAGGACCCTAATGAAGTAGAAGAAGCTCAAGAGTATAATATTGTTGAGAGCTCTGATAGTGAATATGATGAGTCCTGGCAAGTAATATTGCCAGATGATTACAATGCAGATTTTGTTGGCACAGTGAGTGATACTATTTCAAAAGTCAGGGCAATTGTCAAGCTGTTCAAAAAGAGCCCCCTGAAAAATGACTGTTTGCAAAAGAACTGTGAAAAGGAATTGGGGAAAACACTTTCTCTGCTCTTGGACATAAAAACTAGATGGAACTCATTGCTTAAGATGCTCAAACGATTCTTTTGATTCAAGATTTTGGAACATTCCTTTGTTGCTTCGTAAAATTTCATTTCTTTCTTAATGTGTGTCAAGATATTTTCTTGAGCACAATCCAAATGTTGGCTGGCATAAAATGTCATTGAGCTCTTCTGCTTTGGACTTTTTAATAATGGGTTCCTTAGTGATGTTATGTTCAAAATTTTCAGCACTCTCAGTAATAGAACCATAGAGAAAAAGCTGTGAAAGAACATTTCTTGCCACTTCGGCAAGCTCTCGTTTCTTTGGATAACTTAGGAGTGAAAACTCGACCACATGCTCATAACTGTCTGGAGCCTCTAGATATCTCACAAGGCCACAAATCTCTTTATTTCTCCTTGATTCAATTCTGTCATTGACAGCTGTCAATAATTCCTGTGAAATACTCAAAAATCTTTTCACTCTTTGAAATTGTGACGTCAGGGCTACAGACAGCGGTTGCACCAACCTCAATTATTTCTAGACTTTCTGCCAAGTCTTTCATAACCGCAACCTCATCCTCTGTCAAGCATTTTGATCCTAGATTGAGCTCTATCAATGTATTGTCAATGGGTGTCCTGGCTTCCAAGAATCTTAAGCAGTGAGTTCCATCTAGTTTGGATGCCCAAGAGCAGAGAAATTGTTTTCCCCAATTCCTTTTCTATCTAATCTATAGTACTACCAGTTTTTCGCACAAAAAACTGACAAGAAAAAATTACTTATAATTTTCAAGTCGTCCAAAAATTACTTAAGTAAATAATAAGTATAAAATTTACTTAAGTACTCACTTACTTGAACCCAGCTCTATTGTCATAGTTCTAAGATTGGTTTACAACATATCAATGTTTAAAAAAACTCTTTTGTGAGAGTTGCTAGTTCTCAAAGCGATTGTGACAATCTGGTAACTGATATTTTACAGACATTTGCCACATTTAGAATATTAAATTATTTTTAGAAGAATGAGTATTTATATGCATTTAAAATTATTTATGAATATTTATATAGATTTGAAATATTAAAATGTTTTAGATTAATGAATATTTCACATAATTCAACTTTTGACCTTAAGTGTTTTAGAACAAGAGCCAGACACCATCTTATGAATACCATCATCAGTAATCTACAATGATTAGAAACATTTCAAAATCAATTCAAGGTCTGATTATCTATGCATTTTAAGAATGATTAATTGAATCTACATTTTTATATCCTGCTACTTTATTTCTGTGAATACTTGAATCCCAATGCATCTTATTAAAAATTACTTAATTAATAAAATAAATTCAATTCTCTACACTTGCATTGGTTCCAGACAGATTCAGAGAAATTAACTTTGTGCATTTCTGACCAATAGCTTTTAGCGAGCCATCTGATATGAGAGGACACTTTCCTAAATTCAATTCTGTCATGTTTTGGCAAAATTCGACAAGATTTTCAATACCCGCGTCCGTAATCTCGACGCAGTGTCGGAGATAGATTGATCGAATAAACTTGCATCTCTTGGCCAATTCAGATATTCCTGCCAAGAGATATTTTGTACATGAATTCAGAAGAAAATTTGCAGTTTAAAAAAAGATATTAAAACCTGTGGAAGAAATACCCAACCTTGGCTGTTTATGAGAGTTCAGATCAATTTTGACCAGATATGGACAGAATCTTGCAACTTCAAACAAAGCTAAATCAGACACTTCACTGTGACTCAAATCGAGGCATCTCACTCCCTCAGATAGCAACTGGAATGTTAATATTAATTTAAACAATGATATTTATTTTATTTTTACAATGATAACTTTATGGCAGAATGTCCAAACTTTGCTTGTTTATGTTTAAAATTCATAAAGAGTAGGAGACAGAAAAAATAGTTAAATATGCACTTATCAGCAGTCAATTTAATTTTTCAAGCAAACATAATCAAGCTATAATAGTATCAGACAACTTTCAATGCCAAAAGAACATTCACAAAAATTCATGCTGTGTATACTTCCAGGCAATTACTAATTACTTAATAATTATACTTAACAAGTTACCTTAACTTGTTGTTTCAACATACCACATTAATGTTGGCATCTGTTACAAGCCCCCTCTTAGCCATCACATCTAATAGTTTTGTCTTTAGATTAACTGGCAAATTGTTAACTTCATCATTATACTCATAAAAAGAGTCAACAACTTTCCATAAAGCCCTGAATAATAACAAATATTTACTAAGCATTTGTCAATATATGCAGAAAACTAAGTCTCAAAGTAATTTAAAGCAATACGTATGAAATTCAAATTTTTAGTTCTTTATCTCGGTATATTGCCAGAAATCGGATTGAAAAAAACTGATGACTAACAGCTGCAATAAACTGGAAACTTCCATCGAACTCATCCTAAGTATTATTCATTGGCCGCTCGCAAACGACCACATCGCAACAAACGCCTTGATTTCTTTAGAAACCACCAATATGGCTGATATTGGCCTTATATTAGTATGATGTGAAGTTATTCAATTACTTTTATAGGTTATTAATTAATTTAATAAATAATTTTGAAAATGCAACAATAATTTATTTCTAATTTAGTAGCAATTATATTCAAAATGTTTCAAATACGCTTTTATACCACAAACAATTTCCAATAATATTGTACAAGATAAGGCTTAGAAATTTTGCAGTAACTCCAAAACGACATTTTTCTTTGTTAGTAAATAACTTGCACTTGATCTTGCATGTTACCGCAATGCCGTTTTATTATGAAGTATTTCGTTCAAAAACTCATTAAAGTATGTCCAAACAAAAGAAAAAGCAGAGCAATGTTTCTTTGAAAGTTGACGCTAAGAAGAAGGTGGTTTACGGATGTTATGTGTATTGTCATTTTTTCCTTTGAATTATGGCAACTATGAAATGGTTCTCATCATTTTAAAGAAAAAGAGAAAGACAGCTCTTGGATTTGTACATAAGGCATCCGATCGCGTCAAGTCATTACTATCCAGCCCTGACTCAGCTCTGACAGAAATTAACATAAAAGTTTGAAACTATTGATGCTAATTAGAAAATAACTGAATAACCTTAAAGTTATTGCAAGTGCAACGGATTTGTAAATGATCTATGCATTTTTTTGGTCACATTTCAGACTTTTGTAAATGAAGAGACTTTACAGAAACTCCCATGTTATCTCCAATACAAACTTATTACCTTGTTACCAAAATGTGATCAGAATATTAATGGTGATGGAAGCCTAACGTATGTACAAAGTTTGAAAAATGTCTTGATTATGATTTATTGCCAATTTTTTTCTCATAGGTTAAGCGATGAGGCTTTTACAAACGAATTTTTTACAAAAGCATGTGAGGAATGGAGGAACAAGCTGGCTGAGGGTTTGCATATAATTTTCACAATTTTTGACTAGAGAATTCTTATTAATAATGACATTTTTAGTATTATTATTGTTATTATAATCATTTAAAGTTGTCTGCATTATTATCATTGTTTCACAATGTTATTTGTTTGGGTTTATTTGGCAGGGTGTTTCACAGATGATCGACTTCAGCACATGAATATTGAGAGGAGCAGACAACAAGCCACTGATACCTGGAAGGTTAATGAGCCCCAATCTTGTTTTTTTTTATTGCTTTTCAGTGATTGTCATTTTCATCGATTTTGCTGAAACCTGGCTTACAAATTACAGATAAAATATTTCGAGAGTGCTGTACCTCTGGAACACACTCCAAGGTAAACCTTTTGCTATTTGATTGCTCTAAATTTTTATATGATTTTTAATTAAGCAATTTGTTACGTCTAGCAAATGTTCAGAATCTTCAACTTCTGCATCACCTACCCCGAGAAAGAGAAAATGCGGGTCCGATGATTATCATTTAAACCTTGGACATCTTAACGGGAAGAAGTTAAAAACAAGTAATGCAAAATTGGAGGGAACAAACCTCATTGAGGTGAAAAGGGACAAACAGAGCACAATTGAGAAGGAGGCCAATAATGGTTATAATTCCCTGAGGCCAGAAGATATTGACCAACCAAAGATGAGAACAAATTATGGAATCAAAAGAAAAGTGATCCCTATCAAGAAGTTGAGCAAAGCTGCTGTTGTGAAGAAAACAAGGCCGCTGAGAAATATCAGGGTGACGAAGAAGATTTTAGAAAACTCTCAAGAGATAAAGAAATCCACGATTTCTGGGAATGTTGCAGAAGCAGTTGATGAGGACGAAGTGCAGAAGAAGCGTCGCAATGGTCAACTGATAAAATCTAAAATTCTGAGCCATTTGAATAGTAAATTAGAAAAATGTCAGAGGCAGTTGAAGGGTGATATGATCAAGACAGAAGGCTTAGAGGACCAACAGGTGGCTAATTCAACCCCAAAAATGGATACTCTCACCCTATCTGACTTGATAACTCGGGAATATGAACTCATCTGCAATGGTTCGGCCAAGCAGACCATGCCGATGACACTGAAATTTGACAACCTTAAGGTTGGATTCGTCAGTCCTACGATGTTTCAGCTCGGGCCGTCTGCATCACCCACGCTCACCCAGTTTTGGAAATTGGAAGGTTCAAATAATCATGCTAAGTTGATGGTCTCATCTGATTCGTTAGAAACATCAGATAAACAAAATGAGGTTGTATCTTCCAATACTTCAGCTAATATCAAGAAGGATTCTAAGAAGTTTCAGTGTAATGCTTTCGCTACAAAGGCAGATAGTCCAATAGCAGAATATTTTCCTCTGCTAAGTAATTCTCTTAAGAACAGCAATAAGCCAGTTGAACCTACAATCACGCAGCTCAAAGCAATGAGTTCGAAGCGCAGGGCTCCAAACTGTGTTGAGAGGGAAACCCTTTTGTGCTTGGCAAACAAATTGAGCCAAAAACTGTTTGGAAAATTGAATACTTCGACATCTATTTTATCTGGAATGAATTCCTCATCAACAACCAGTTTTAGGGCTTCAGAACTGCCTAAAACCGAAGTATCTCGAGTGGTTTCAAATTCTGAGCATGTTTCGGGCTCAGGAACAAACTCAAACTTAAAATGCCAACCCCAGAAGCAGATCAGCAATTTCAATTTCTTGAAAAATATCCTTCTTTCCATCAGCAGTAAATCATCATCCATCTCAAACTTGTCCCAAGCATTGGAGACCTCCTCATCCCTCAATTGTGGTTCAACCTCCATGCTCACTTCACCTGCTCTTGCTTCTACCAGGGTCAGTTTTATTCCTTTGGCAAACACCCAGAGACCAGGATCCTCAGCTACTGGTATTGCCAATGACTTGTCTAAGGAAAATGTCAACAGAGGCAACAACACTAGTGGAGTTACTGCTTTACCTTCACCTCCTGGGTCACTAGCATCATCATCATCTAATGAAAGTCTTTATGGAGATTTTAATGGAAAAGCATCATTATTGCCATCACCAGTACCATCTTCACCTAGTCCACAACTAACTTCAAAATTGCCCCTTCCAGTAGATCAAAGTAATATTTTAGAGCAGAAAAATAGATTTTTGAACAAGCCAGTTGAACATGGTCGAACCATTTCTCAAGAAATTATTTTTAATTCATTGCCAACAAGTCAGAACTTTAACAGAGCAACAATGAACCTGCAATTAAGGGCACTGACAACGCAGCCAGCTGGTGTGATTTTATCCAAACTTCAATCTCCAACTCTCTCCTCTCCAGTCCAGTCCAATCTTCTCAAAACGTCTCTTCCTGGTCCTTCTGGTGTGAACCTTAATATAAACGACGCCCTTTTGCGCAACTTGATTTTCACTGAGAAGAGCTTGGGCAGAATACCACAAGATGGTCTTGCTCAGGCTTGCTTGTCTAAACGGCCACTGGTTCATGGAGACAGACTTATAAATGTTGAATTAAATTCATCATCTAACTTGCTTACAAGCAGTTACATTAACAATAATAATAATAATACTAATAATAATAACAACAACAATAATAATACTAACAACATTACTAGTGGACATGATACTGTGAAGTTGGGAAAAACATCTTTGCAGATTCCTATGACCTCATTAATGTCGACTTTGAGACTGCAGAACCCTGTACCCATACCTCAGGCTAATCAGATCACATCTTACCCAGCTTCCAACAATTCAGCAATTGCAGGAACCAATGGCTCATCACCTCTTATTATTTTCTCACCAGTCAATCAACAGTTGAATTTAGGATCTTATCTGGCAGTTAACAGCATACCAACTGATAATGTGCTGAACAGGCCCGCATTAAAAAAAGCAGAAATGTCTCCGAATAATATCTTACAGGTCAACCAAGTACTCGTTCCCCCTCCAAATTATCTCTCCATGCTAAACATACCCCAGGGACCTCTGGTCTCTTCAATAAGTCCGACTGTAACAAAGAGCCAGATTGTTCTTTATCAGAATCAACCAAGAGCAGCCTCCGTCGGTTCCAAGTCGCTCACCATGACTTCTGAGCCTTCTTGCAACAGCAGCTTGAAGAATGTTACCTTCATCCCCATCATCAACACTTCAGCAAACAACAATCAGATGTTCCTCTGGTTACCTCCAGCAAATAAAAAGTAGGGCTCTTTGAATCTGTGGTCAAGACAACCCTGCCTTAAGGGATTGAGTTGTTTGGTAATGCACTGCAGAAGAATCAGTGCTATTATCAAAGATTTGAAATCTGCAAAGATGGTTTTCAATGCTCTTTTCATGGCCAAATGGAGTTGTAAACTTAGAAAATAAATGTATTGAGCTTGTATAGATGAATCTAAATTCAGCATATATATATATATATGTGTGTGTAACTTGAAATGAATATGATGCCTCAATAGTTCATCTGACTCAACAGGGTGCCAATATTAGATAGTATGGATATTTTCCAGGAACATTGTTTAGTAAGTCTTCTATTTGGTGGCCGTTGATGTCAGAGATTGCCATTCTGAATGTTGATCATACCTTATTCTGGTCCATATTCGATGATGACTTAAAGATTTGGTTAATCTTCAGCTGTGACTAATCCTGTAAAAAGCTTTTTCTGTGGATGCTTCATTTTTTAGATATCTATCTCGTGTTTGTTGTTTCTAAATAGCAGAACGTTTTTGATGGTTTTATTCGTTCTACATCGAATCTTTGAGTTTAAAGCGAGAAACATTAGATTTTCATGAAGGTATTGCCTGAATCATGTGAAACACTTGTCACCCAATCCCCAAAACATGCATGAGGTAAAATTAATTCATTCCCCATTACCTTGTTTTTGTTTTTGCAAATTTTTTCTAATAACATTCACAAACGATAAAATTCTAATTTTTGTATATTATGGCAACAACACTGTGTAGCAGGCTCTCAAATTGTTCAATCGATTTAATAGACTGAGAAATTCAGTGGTTTATAACTTCTGTTAACAACACTGTTTATTATGAATAGATGGTTTATCTCCTGAGTTTAGATACTTCGGCAACACTTTGTTCCAAGACCTTAAGATCGGCAAGGTCCTCCCTGAGTACTTGAACCAGGTGTGATATCCCCTCCTGTTGTCTGTTCAGATGCTGTGGGAAAAAAATAAGCAGTTTTAAAAATTTATTGTTTCCTGTCTGTCAATTCTGAAAGTTGTACTAGAAGATTGTACACAATTCTAGGTAGAATAACACATAATGATATTACAAGAAAATAAATTCATATAACTTGCTAAAATATTGTTGAAAAAAAATTTATGAAAGTTTAGCTATGAATTCTTATCCACATTTTTGAGTTTCTGTTAGATTTAGGTGTGATTATCTCCTTAATGCTCCAATTATGAAATTGAGCTGTAGCTTAAGCTTCCTTTGAAAACAAGATGAAAGAGAAAGTTTATCATAAGTTATGGGCAAGAACCTGTTTGATTTCTTGTTGAACTTCGTCTGTTATTTGGAAACCAACGTCAGACCTCATGATGCAGGCATGATTTTGCATCCGGATCTGGGACATCAACTCATTCAGCCTACCCTGTTGATTGAGGTGATTAACAACATTAAATTAGCATTATTTCAATAATGCCATAAATAGATGTTAGTATTAATAAAATATAAGTTGAACATTAGTAACGTGCTGGTGATATTATCGTGTATGACCTGATGCATAATATCATTTATAATTCTTAAATAATTAAATCTCAAGTAGCTGAAACACCAAAAGCTGCAATAGTTAGGTTACTGTAGACATAAGGCATTTTAAACAAGAATCAATGTGAAATATTATTATATGTTAAATATTATATGTTATATTTTATATGAAAACCTTAAACTGGGTTGGTGCATTAAGTTCAGCTGCTATGGATTCCAACTGTGTGCTCAAAAGTTCCTCCTCAGATTGGATGGCATAACCTTGTTTTCTGGCTATCTCCTGCTTTACCATGACCTTGTAATGGCAAGAATTGGTTTTCAATGAAAATCGATTAAACTCAAGAGAAGAGTTTCATTAAAATTTAAGGTTGTTTGCAATTGATTTGAAGGAAATGAAAGTGTAACACTGCTGAATAAGTGCAACTGTACACGTATGGGATCATTTTGCTCACTTGCAGCACTCTATGACCCATGAGAACTTGTCTTCTTTTAAATTCATCAATCTTTGCCACCATGTCGGCGAGCTTGCACTTCAGGGATGATAGGTCGGCAGAGATCACCTGATGAAATTTAAATCAGTTGAAATTGATATCCTTGCGTAACATACATCTTATCATGAAGATGTTATTAAATGTTAAGACAATAATAACAACAATAATTGAAATTCAAAATCAGACAAAAAAACAAGCCTCACATCGATTCTCAATCTGTGCATCTGAGTCTGTTGGTCCTGATATTTTAATCGTTGGTGGAGTTCAGAGAAGCCGACGATTGGAACGGGGAGAAGCTTTTGGGGATCAGGATTGTCGATCTTTGCCTGTTCCCAAATGCGATGGTCGATGCCTGCAAAGTGACAAAAACCGGTTAACCACATCAGTATGAATGTAGTGTAATTATCACTCATTTTGTAATTTAACACTTAGAAATTAATTTTCTTCAAATAATATGTAATGATTAAGTCAACAAAGTTTGGAATGCCTTATCAAGTATTGTATGAAAGAATATTTAAAAAGTATTAGGACAGCTTGTAAATATTCATCTGCTCTTTTTTTGATCAGCTGGCACTCTTATTAAACCATGATCCAAAATCAAAATCACAAATGACACCTGTCGGAGGGTTGTCCAAATAATACTTCATCTGCTCCTTCGTCATGGCAACCTTGATGTAAACGTCAGAAACACAGATCTGGGAAAGGAGTTGTTGACGAATATTCTGCTGGTTGAGGAATGTGAAAAGTTCTGATGCAAGTATCCTGGTTGTTACTCCAGTTACCTGTCTGTCTTGGACATACATTGTCATTTCACACCTGCATGGAACAAGCATCATGTTTAACAAGGACCGTAGAAACCAAGTTATTGAAAACAGATATAATTAGGCAGTACTTGTCTCCGAGAACAGGTTTTATGGAGTCAACGCAAACGATGAGATTGGTCCGACTTCCGAGAAACTTGTGCAGGGCATCGACGATCTGCTGCTGATTTGTTGAAACCTCTTCCTGGCTCCTCCCAAACACAAGATTCACTAGGCCATCCTCGTTTTTGGAATCTGATATGCAGCTGTATCCCACAGCCTGTACAAAATGACTAATAAATAATCACAACCCAAAGGAATAAAGAAATTAGCATTTTTATGCATAAAGTGTGAAGATATGATCTGGAATAAAGTTTAACCTTCAACAGAAAGTAAGGGTTGTCTGGTGTGAAGTCAACAAAGGCTCCCTGTTGAGTATAAAATCCTTTTCCAACACCCCAGCAAGACTGAACTTGGTTCCATTTCATGATGACTTGATCCCTTTCATCAGCAAATACGACTGGATTTGTGATTGCCTGCTTCAAGTTCACCAGGCTGTTGCTGATGGCTGGTTAACGTGAATTAAATCAATTTTTATCCCGTTAAAAATTTGACATCATTTAGTCAACCATAAGAATTTGCTCATAATTTGCTTGTTAAAGACTTAAACTTATTCATTTCTTATCTGAATATTTTGCAAGCAATTTAAACTTATTGATAAATCATTCTGTCAAGGAGAATGCCCTCATCAGTTTTAATTATGATAATAAAAAAAGTGTTACTAGCATATGGGAGTTATTTTTAAGCAATTATTTTTGTCACTATATTTAATCAAAAAATATATTAAAACCTTGAGCATTGGAACTTGTATTTGCTTGTGCTCCCTGAAGACCTGTTGCGGGTTTAAATGCTCCAAAGCCAACTCCGGTGCCGATTCCAATACCACTAGCTGAAGATCCCCCAAAAAGACCTGCTCCCCCTGTGGCTGCCCCAAACAAACCACTACTCCCTGTTGAAGATCCAAATCCCCCAAAGCCAGCTGACTGAGTAGTCGTCGTTGCCCCAAATAAACTGGAACCAGTACTAGCTCCGAAAGAAAGTCCTACAAATGTCCACGTGATATCAATTTTAAACAAATATTTTCAAACTTGGAAAATTATTCAGAAGAATATCATAAAGAAACACTGCTTTTCCCAATGGTTTTTATTTTAAAAAAAAACTCATAATAGACAATTGGTCGTATCTTCATGGCTTAGGGTCTAACAGATAAATTTAAAACAACGTACCAGTTGATGGTGCAGCAGAAGTTAGGCCAAATCCTGAGTTTTGACCTGCAGAGGCAGCAGATCCGAATCCAAAACCTGACAAAATGAATCATAAATGACTGCCGCAAGATCTCAAAATTAACAAAGTTGAATCGAAATTTGAGCTAACCACCTCCAAAGCCGGTGGATTGAGCGGTGGGTAAAGCTGATCCAAAAGCAAATCCACTTGTGGTAGCCGGCGTTGTTCCGAATGAAAACCCTTAATTTGATTATATAGCCATTTTCAAATTAACTTGTGGATAAATATCTTGTACATGTCACTATTTCCATTAATCGATACCATTCATACAACTACGGTTGACTTAATAAGGTTCACAATTAAGCTGTTGGATGAAAGTAAGCCGGTTTAGTTTGCAGAGCATAAGCCGGTGGAGGAACCAGAAATGGAAGAAACAAAAACCTTCTTCAGAAAGTTTATTACCTTGTGTTGAAGATGTCATTATTTAAGTTACTAGAGAGCGATGAAATGTTTTAAGTTGTATGTTTACATCTGTGGCTCTCGCTTATTTAATGAAAAGTATTTACATATTTTTAATATTATAAATTTTGTTTAATATTTTTAAATTAAATAAAATTTATTATTTGCAATTTATTTTATTTTAAATTAAACACAAGAAAGCTCACATTTTAAAATAAACTACTGATATTCTCGTAATTCGTTTCATTTCATCACATTATTTTAGAAAATTAAAGATTATAAAAATTAAATTTTCAACTTGCAACTTTAGTAAATACTCTGTAACATCTATGATTCCTTGATACACCTTTACTACTTCCCAGCAAACAAAGTCTGAAGACGGGTTATCCGATTTGTCCTGTTCAGCGGCTTACGGCCGGGCAAAATGTCGATATAGAGACTGTACTCGTAAAGTAAATAAGCTCGTTAATGAAAATCTAATGTGTCAAAGAACCCATAAGGGTACCGTGCATAGCCAAATTGCTTATTCCGGCCGGAATATAACGCGTATATGTGTTTGTGGACATGTATATATGCATATAAGATATACTTTATTCATAATTAATTATATATCTATAATATAAACATTTAGTGAATTACTTATATTACTTGTATGGTGGTCACAAACCAGCGGGTCCTGATTTCTTGTGTTTGCTGAGTTCCTATTAACTCTCTTGGTATGGTATTGAAATTACGAGTAGGTAGCACTTAATGGAGGTCTTAAATTTAGAATGTGTTTAAAGTAATGTATAAATATAATAATGTATGTAACATAAATAGTTAATTTAAAATATAAGGATTCCGTCTAAAATAAAAAGCTGGTGATCTCAATAGATTTAATTCATTCAACTACAAATTCGGTAAATGTATTTTTAAAAATGGCTTCTTTTTACTCGTTTTGCAAAAGCAGAAGCTTCGAGGAAGACTCTATGGCAACGTAATTTAAACAATGGAGCATATATCGGTCCGTATCACATTCGACATTGCCCCATTATCACTACCTTCACTGCATGCGAACTGTCGATCAATAGAAGTTCTAGTCAGGTTAAATGTTGTGTGGTTAGTAATTCCTTATGTTCAAAATGTCAAACGAGATATTTGATGGCAAACTGCTTTTGACAAACACGAAGAAAAATATTTTATTATAATTTGGAAACACTGGGATAGAAATTTCAACATAATAAAAAGAATCAATTTGATGTTTTGCTTCTCAATCGACCGATATGTTTTCTATGCTCGCATAGACATCACAAACATAACATTTGCATAATTGCTGCACAATTATCATAATTTATTATTTTAAAAGTCGTGTAATTAATTATTCATCTGCAGATTGCTCCTAAATCTTGTAACCGTCAGCAGTCTTTACGAACTTCATGGATGGAATTGGAAAAACGTGTGGCAATGACCACCCGTTGGAAGGGTCTGAGCATGAGAACCCGTTAGTGTCTGACCTGACGCCAAGTTCTACCGAACTTTCGCGACCTGATTGTTTGATCTGGCCCAAATATGACGTCATTTGTCCCCCATGGACATGATCGTGAGGGGCATCGATGACATATGAATTAGTCGGTTGAGTGATTTTCTGTTCAACTGTCGAGGCGGAAAAGATATCGGAATGGGATGCTCTGACAAATTTGAATTTTTTTGAGATTATTTTGGGTTAAATATTGAGTTTGAATTTGTTATTGTTAAATAAATATGATTACATCTTAGCAGGGACGTAATTTGGGGGAGGGGGCGTTGATTTAAGACTAGACGCAAAAAAAAGATCTCCTCAAGTTGTGCGAGGATTTTACCGCCCCTTCCCTTGGAAAATGATGAAATGACTTCCCTGCATTTTAGAAGTTAAAATTTCATTATCAGGATCGTCTTCGTTAAATTTTTTTTAGTATTCGTTGCAGTTGATCAGTGACCCCATAAAATTCTCAATCATTACCGCCATCACCAACAAACACCAAAACCATGGAAAAGTTCCAGTTTCAAAAGAGCACCTGTTGTAATACCCGCTATGGTTCCTCGACTTGTTAGGTTTTACCAGAGTCCCACTGCCGTGTACGTGGTGGTTCAGTGAAGCGCATCCGTTCCTAAACACATCTGAAGTGCAACTTCTGAGGTCGCTTTTATTCCAGTCGATGTGATTAGGATCGGTTTCTTTCTCCTCGTTTCCATTTCCACAAATTTTGGAAAATCCCTGGTTATTTATAGGCATAATCACTGATTGGTCAGTCGGAAGTTTTCTGCTTGGGACCGATTGGTCTTTGATGAAAACGACAACTGGTTTCTTGTTGGTGGATGGATGGCTGGAATTCTGCGAGAAAATTAAATATAAAAATAGGATATGTCAATAAGTGAATTAAGTTGAAACTCAAAAAACTCATTTAAAAAAATAAATGAATAAAATAGGATCACGTGTTCACGTTTAAAAAACATAATCAAAACTTTTTTCCGGCAATCGGCAAAGTGCACATCAATTTCTTCGGCTCATTTCCATAGAAAGGTGGAATTTGGAACATCGGATTTAAATCAGTACAAATAATATACACGATTCAAATATAAATGTGTGAAATCATCATCAACAACAACAACAACGACAGCAACAACAACAACGACAACGACAAGAGAAAACTGAAACCCTTGCATGAATCCGCTAATAACAAGATTTGATGTTATAAGATTTCCTTCCTCGATATTCGGAAACAAGATTTGAGTTTCCTCTTAACTTCCTTACGTTTCTAAAGTCCAAGCACTTTCCAGTAGATGGCTTTTTCCCCTTTTCCAAGTTCATCCCTTGCTTTCCAATCTATTGTCACAATGAAGGCATTTTGCTGGTATCGATTTTATGCTAATAAATTCCGACATTTTCAAATTTTCTCAATTCGAATGCCACTCTTTTGACACAATTTCCATTTCATGTTTAAAACGACCCATCAATCATTTCTCAGAAGTATTATATTAATAGTGCAACTCGAACAATGGTCTTTTTAACTTTTGATCAGCCATTTTTTCTACCTGTGCACACACACATCATCACCGTGTCTGCACACCTGTATCACATTGTGAATAACGTTTCGCCGCAAATTTATTGGACCGTGGTACATCGTGGAATCAACAAATGAGGAAGGAGTTACTCACCTGGTCCTCCATCAATTCCAACTTTTCTGGCGCAATTTTTGGTGCCAAACTCCCGTCTTCGAGCTCATCGTCATCCTCGTCTGCATTGTTATTTCTCGTACAACTTCCGTTGAAGGATGCCATTATGGCTTTACGTTGCTTCCTCTCCTCTAGCTTCACCATTCCGATCACTATGGTAACGACCGCTATGGCGAGCAGAATGGCAGCCAGAGTGACTGATAAGACAACTACTGTGTTCTCGTTGGCCAACACGTGCGGAGATTCGCTTTCGCGGTCGTCGTAGTTGTTGTCACTGCTGAGAAGATTTTCTTCGGGAGATTCGTCGGGAATGAAGAGCGTTTCATTGTTGAGCAGCACGATCAGGTGCCCTGTGTCGTGGAGCGGAGGAGTTCCCTGGTCTTTGACTTGGAGGGTCAAGAGGTGCTGCTCTCTAGAGATTTTGGAAATGTCTCTGTTCAGTCGTACTACTCCTGAAATGTCATCGACGAGGAATAGCTGATGTTGTTGATGGTCTTTCGTCGGTTGAGTTGTTGTGACTGAAGCCATTTGATTGCCAATTAGAACGTCCGATGTTAGACTGAAAATTAGAGAGGCATTCTTCCCAAAGTCTTCATCATACGCGTCTAACTTGTAGATGGCTTGTCCTACTGGAGTGAAGGTGGAAATGATGATGGAGTCAATGAGCGTGTATTTGAGTGCATTGCTGGGAAAATGCTGGTGCCTGACCGATAGACCCAAGTTACCCTTCGGAGTGTTGAATCGGAAATGAGGTTTGTTGTCGTTTACGTCCGTCACATTAACTACTACCCTTACGACCCGGATGAGGTGAGCGGACTTCCTGTCATCTGGAACTGCCGCCACCACGAGACAGTACACCTGGACTGTTTCACGGTCTAACGATTTCAATGCGCTCAATTCACCTGAGAATTTGTTCAATTTAAACAAACTCGACACGCTATGTGAAGAGAGATGTTTTCCTTTTTTGTCAGGTGAGGCGTGAAGTTTTTTGTTAGTTTCATTTGAATTTGGATTGACATGCGGATAGCTTTGGCTGTTTTTCCTCAGAGACGACAAGCGCTTGTTCGATACGCTCGGATGAATTTCATCGGAGTTTTGTGGAGCGGTTTCCTTTTCCACTTTGATTTTTTCCAGTTCGAGTTCAACACATTTCGATTGTTGCTGAACAGACGTTGTTCCCTCGCTGAGTTTGTACGAAAATCCTCTGTGCTTTTCATCGGCGTCTCCGTCCACCGCATGGACGGTTCCAATGAGTAAACCAGGAGGCTGGTTCTCGGAGATAGTGAAGAGGTAGGTGGAGTTGTCAAATGAAGGTGGAATGTCATCCTCATCGAGTATGTGGATGAGGACTCTCAGGAAAGTTGACCTTTGTGGCAGACCGTTGTCGATGGCCTGTATTGTCAGGTACAACTTGCCGAACTTCTCACGGTCCAAAGAGCCGCACACGAATAGTGAGCCTATGATTGGATCTATCGAAAGTGGAAATTCCGTTGTGCCAGAGTTCTCGAAAAATATTAACGACAAATTTGATCCATTTTCCGGAATTGCTTTGTGATTATTGGCCAATGTGTTAAAGATCATTCCAGTATGAGTTTGAAATTCCTCTTTTTCCATGTCAGGAGTAGTTTTTATTGACTTGTTTCTGTTCTCCGAAATGACATACGACACGTCAAAAGCGTGGTAGGAAGCGTGGACAATCGAATGAATCACAAAACCATTGTCACCGTCATCCGGATCGACGGCCTGAACTCTGACAATTTCAGTTCCAAGTGGAAGATTTTCTGGCACCTCCACGTCCAATCTGTCTTCCTCGTTATTCCCGTTTGATCTTCTATGGTCCTTTGGTCTGCCTTCTTTGAATTGCACCGACAAAAATGAAGGAGAATTGTCATTGACGTCAGTCACGAGAACCGTGAGTGTCACTGATGAAGTCATGACTGGACTGCCAAAGTCTAAGCAGACAATGGTCACCTGAAAACAGAGAAGATTGTCAAAAAGATTTCTTTTATAGAAATAGGTATGAGGATCATCATCATCATCATCGTCATCGTCATCGTCATCGTCATCGTCATAGTCATCGTCATCGTCATAGTCATCGTCATCGTCATAGTCATCGTCATCGTCATCATCGTCATCAAAGAAGAATTAAGAATAGCTCATTAAAAGAATAATACGGTCACTCAAATATAACGTAGCTTGAATAATAAGCATATTCAGCATGCTAACCCCTGCCCTACCTTATGCGTATTAATTTGCTCCCTGTCCAAAATCTCTCTCGTCACCAGCTTGAACTCTGAGGCGTACATGGACTCCAGTTCGAATGGATAGAAAAAGTTCTCCTGGTCCTGCCTCCTGTCCAACCTGCAGATGCTCCTTCCGTTCTCCTCTGAATCCGCATCGCTGACTGAAACGTGGGCCACAAATGTTCCTGGTTTATTAAGTATTAATGTATTCAGAATTAGTTGGTGTATTATTAAGTGATGTTTCACTGGCTTGAAATGCTAGAGGACTATCACCATCTTATTGAAAGTTTTAATTGACGACGACGGTGGTGATGATGACGATAGTGATGATGATCGAAGTGGGCTTTATAGAAAATAAAATTTAAAAAATAGGGTTAAAACCTGCTCGTTGCTCGTCTTAATGCTTTAGAAGCTCTCGTTAAATCGTTAAAAAATCCATCTTAATCTTAAAAATTAAAAAAAATAAAACCTTAATGGAAGGAAAATTCACTTAAGAAATGCCAGCAATAAATTGAGTTTACTTACAAACTGAGGTCACCTACATTGATGAAAATTGGTTATTATTAATGTTATTACTCACTCACTCACTCACTCACTCACTCACTCACTCACTCACTCACTCACTCACTCACTCACTCACTCACTCACTCACTCACTCACTCACTCACTCACTCACTCACTCACTCACTCACTCACTCACTCACTCACTCACTCACTCACTCACTCACTCACTCACTCACTCACTCACTCACTCACTCACTCACTCACTCACTCACTCACTCACTCACTCACTCACTCACTCACTCACTCACTCACTTCACTCACTCACTCACTCACTCACTCACTCACTCACTCACTCACTCACTCACTCACTCACTCACTCACTCACTCACTCACTCACTCACTCACTCACTCACTCACTCACTCACTCACTCACTCACTCACTCACTCACTCACTCACTCACTCACTCCTCACTCACTCACTCACTCACTCACTCACTCACTCACTCACTCACTCACTCACTCACTCACTCACTCACTCACTCACTCACTCACTCACTCACTCACTCACTCACTCACTCACTCACTCACTCACTCACTCACTCACTCACTCACTCCTCACTCACTCACTCAACTAACTCATTCAATCCTCTTCACCGACCTGCCTCGGAATTTTCGGCAACCAGGGCCACGTGACCCGCATAAGCAGTCTCTACTAGATCATCAAAGAATCGTATGTGCGGCTGACCATGCCAGGAATATCCAGAAAATGCTAAAGAGGAATTCCTCGACTCTTCCATCATATTTAAATTGAGAGTATTGACCAGGATAACAGGAGCGTTGTCATTGACATCGGTTACCTTGACGACGATCGAGGCATGGGAGGGCAGAGAGTCTGGTCCCCTGTCACTAGCGATGACGGACAAGAGGTGCATGGCAGAGGTCTCATAGTCCAGTGGGCGTCTCAGATAAACAACGCCTGTTTCGTTGTTGATATAAAATGGAAATTGAATGTTGTTGTTGTTGCTACCGTCTTCGGTGTTGGTGTTGTGTTGGAAATTGTTGAACTCGTAATGGTGGTTGGAGTTTCTGCTCGAGGAAGATAGTGAGTCTGACGAGTGAGAGTGTTTTGAGAAGTGGTAGACCACCTGGCCATTCATACCTGAGTCTCTGTCTGTAGCTATGACCTGGAATTGTTACTCGTAGAAACGTCGATGATGATTATAGTAATAGAGGGGATAGTAATAATTATCAATTTTTTAATGTTTGCAATATATTTTGTTAATTAATTAGAAAGTTTTTATATTCTGTTCACCTCGTGATTCTCCTGAAAATCGTTTAAAAATCTTCATCCATCACTAAAAATATTGCAACAGAACAAGGCTCAAAAATCCGGAAGTAATTGAATCAATCAACCATTCGAAAGTCTCCTTCACGTAGGTACAACAATAAAAATGCAAATTATGTCCCGTGAAATTCGATGACGTGAGTCTTATTGTTACTAACTTATTGTTGCTATTTTGATTTTAAATGAACGTAATAATTCATTCTAAATCAATAATTTAATTTATTCTACTACGTTTTATTAATTTATATAATATTATTCTTTCAAGGAAACCTTTTTGTTCACTTGAAAAAAAAACGCCGGCCAAAACCAAACAGGTAATAAACCTACCTTGATGAGCGACGATCCAACAGGTGCGTCCTCAGGCACGGTCACGTGGTACGAAGAGTTCTCGAACTCGGGGTTGTTGTCGTTGGCGTCGATCACCGTCACGTCCACCTCAATGCTTCCGGTCAACTGGGGAATTCCGCCATCCGTAGCCATGACGACGAGCTTGTAATGGTCTCGAGTCTCACGGTCTAGCTTTTTCGACAGGTGAATGCGCAGGTCGGTCTCGCCGTCTTGACTTTGTTTCACCTTTGAGTTTTTTTGTTTAAAAAATTTCGTTTTGTTTTGTGGTTTGCTATTTATAATTTTGTAATACTACAATAATTTGATTATTCAAATGTTTCGAATGTGATGTGATCCCTCAAAGACTGATAAGGGTGCCTTCAAGTGCTGTTTTTAGAAGTTTTTGGTTTGAAAAGGAAGACAAAAATTTCAAGACTTTTACAACTTACAAGCTAATAGTAGTTAAGTAATTACAGTAATCTGCTATCATCATCATCATCATCGTAATCGAATTCGTTATCGTCATCGTCATCATTATCATCACCATCATCAATATTATCGTCACAATTTTTTTCATAATTCTAATTGAAGTTATTAAAAAGTTCATCACGAAATACTCACCACGTGTATGAATCTGTTATCATTATCATCATCATCATCGTCGTCGTCATCATCATCAATATTATCAGCACTATTTTTTTATTATTGCATTTAAAATTAATAATCTTAAATTATTAAAAAGTTCATCACGAAATACTCACCACGAGTCTGAACGTTCCATCGTTGGGCAGTATGGAGTAATTAGTAATGGAGTACTTCCTGGAATCGAAATCTTCTGCTGGAGGAACAACAAAGGCACTTCCAACCTCAGCAGCTTCTGACACTTTCAGGTGGATGGAACTCTCTGGAAAGACTGGATGGTTGTCGTTGATGTCTTCCACCGCTACCTGGACAGTGGTGATGATGATGATGGTGATGGTAACATTGGAGACCATATTGTTAGTGATGGTAGCGAATAACTACAATTCTCTGTTTAATGAGAAATAAATGCTTATTTATGCCCCGCTCTATCGTTAATATTTAATTTATCATTGTAAACATATCTTCCGAGCAGTGTTCTTAAGTTTCCAGAAATTTTATTCGCCGCCATTAATTGTGGAAATTACTTTTGTTTAAAATTTTGAATTTATTAAAATTAAATTTAATACAATAGATTTTCATTATCAATATTTTATGAAATGAATAAGTAAGTAGATAATAAGTAAATAATTAAATACGACAATTCTTGATAGATAAATAGGACATGAGAATGACCTTGACTTTGATGATCTGAAAAAAGTGGTTGTATCTCAGGGCAACGTCGAACCGGAGGAAGCAATCGTCTGACTGGGGGCAGACCTGGAAAAACGGAAATGATGACGATGAAGAAGATGAAGATGACAATGATGACGACGACGACGACGATGATGACGATGATGATGATGATGATGATGTGGTGGTGGTTGTGGTAACGGTGACGCAGTAATGATGATGTGGATGTCGCTGGCCTCAGAAATAACATCACGCCAAACCTTTTCCCTGTCGATATTGGCGGAGGCATAAATTTTTCCTTTGCCATCAACTCGGAGATATTTTTCGCTAGGTGTCGTTCTCTGCAGTAAACTGAAACTGAACGAGTAAATTGTCAGTAGTTCGAAATAGAGTTTTTGAAACATGAAACATCCGGTTATTCTATTTGCAATATTTGTTGCTCGAAACCCATCTGCGCGTGTATGTATGTATGTATGTATGTATGTATGTATGTATGTATGTATGTATGTATGTATGTATGTATGTATGTATGTATGTATGTATGTAGTATGTATGTATGTATGTATGTATGTATGTATGTATGTATGTATGTATGTATGTATGTATGTATGTATGTATGTATGTATGTATGTATGTATGTATGTATGTATGTATGTATGTATGTATGTATGTATGTATGTATGTATGTATGTATGTATGTATGTATGTATGGTATGTATGTATGTATGTATGTATGTATGTATGTATGTATGTATGTATGTATGTATGTATGTATGTACAGGACGGTCCAAAAAATAAACCACTTAATGAACTAGTAATTAATTATCTAATATAAATCCAATAATTAACATAGTAAAGTTGGAAAATTTAGCATTGCAAATAAGTAGAAAAGTAAAATAATTTAAAAATTAGATTTCTTAAATATTAAAAAAACGAGAACGATATGTTCTCGTAATTATTACATTAATTATGCATCTCTATCTATTATTCATTGATAATAAAATAAAGTGTCAAAATAAAACAAATTCTTCAACTGTACACCTGAATCCATGGAGGACAGAATCGTTGTACCTGGTGGCCAATTGAAGGTCATTTACGAGGTCCCCCAAGTACACGTCTCGGTCCATTTCCTCGGCAATGTAGTACACCACAAACTCCTCTGCAGCGTAAGAATGCGGCTTAGAATCTGATTGGTCGTGCCCATGTAAAGCACCTGTTGACCTCAAGAACACCAAGGTGGGACCGAGGTGGAAGAGTGAGATGGTGAGGATTTGTGAGAGGAGGCTTTTCATCGACTTTGTCTTTGAGAGGAACTTCACTGAAAGTTGAGGCATTCATAATAATCTCTCAGATATGTTCATTCAAGAATTGTTTTATAAAAACAATTAATGAACTTAAGAAGGTTCTAGCAACAATGTTGTAAATAATGTTTTAATTATTTTTTATTGGTCGTAATGTATTTATTTATGATTAATTAATGATCAATTACGTTGTAGAATAAGATTACTGAGTAAGGATGTTACTCATGATGTAAGCAGCACTATGTCATTGTTACCGATATCGCACTGGCGTTGGGAAGATTAATAAAAAATATTTATAATAACAGTAAAATTCTAAATATTGTGAACGACAGAATAATAATTTCCATAAATTCTGAATAATATGAACATCAGAATAATAATTTCCACAAACACTTGAAGAAGAAAATGAAGAAATTCTTGAAAGGAAAATAAAGGTCGGGAGTGAAATGGAAATTTTAAGCTGTTCTGGAGTATTTAATAGGATTACAAGCAGTTGCGAAAGTGGCTGGAAAGAGGAAAAGCTAAATTCCATTTCAAATGAATTTAAAAATTCCAGCATCGATGCATAGAAAAGACACCAGATTTCATGAAAACAACAACAACAATAACAACAACAACAACAGCGGTAAAAATGAAGGCGGGTTCAAAGGTCGCACATTCATGCGACGCACACCTGGAAATGAGTTCAAACATTCAATTCCTGGAAGCCATCCAGCGGATCGATGTCTTCGGAATTAATTGCATTTTACGAACCTTTGAAGCTTAAATTCGTTTATAATTTAATTCAATTATTTTATGATTTATTTTAAAATTTTAAAAAATCCGTCAGGTTATCGTGCATTAAATGTGAAGCGTCCAATTGTATTAATTATATTTCACGACTGCATAATTAATTTTTCCTTATGAGTGATTATAATGGCTGACAATATAGTTAATAAATGGAAATAATCAAAGCAAATTTTAAACTGGTTTAAATAAGTAATAAAAATAAATATAATCATATATTATTAATCAGACGTTCATGAATTATTAATCAGACGCTCATGAATTAGTAATTAGATGTTTTGCTACCAGTCACCAAAAATGGTCATAAACTATTTACATCACAATCGATACACAACCTGAATGTTAATGCCAGCAAACCTTGTAGCATTACTTAACTTTATGCTGTTAGTTATTATTAATATTGTTACCATTATTATTTCTATTATTACTATTGTTATTATTATAATTATTATTTTTAGTACTATATGTATTAATATAATTAACTGACTTTAAAATCATTTTAATTAAAAGCGGCGTCATTAATAAATTAAATTTTAAAGATTTAATTACCTGTATTATTGTATTGTGTAAATTTCCATTTTTTTCAGCAACAAATAAAGTTACGTCAAAGCAAGAATGCTTGTGTGCAGATGAAGAACTGAAAGTCAACAATTGGACTACCAAGTGATTCACGGTAAAACATCATAAGATGGAATTATTGACGCCCCTCTAATGATTTCATGGAGAGAAAATATAAAATTTAAAAAAAAATCCGATTGGGTTGATTTTTCTGATTGGATTAATCAGTCGTAAAGAAAAATTGGCACTATGATGGTGTGATTTCTTGATTTATTATTTATTTTTATTACATTTTATTATTAATTATTTAATTAATTATTTGTCTTTTGCTGAAGGAGATCAGATGATCAATAGAGATGATTATTGTGAAGAATTTTCTTGGAGCAGCTGAATTAATCTGGAGTGCTTGCCAAACAACAGTCTCTTCAATTGGATTGAAACTTGATGATGATGTGGAAATGTGCACGCAAATTTAATTGAATAAATCTGATATGAAACAAATGAAGATGAGTTAATTAACCAATTGAAATAAGTACAAACGTTGAACAAAAACAAAAATGAAATCAGAAATCACACTTCTACAAATAAAGTTAAACTCAAATACGCACAATCGACCGACAGACTGCCTAAATGACCACCACAAAATACGAAAAAAAAGTTGATAACATTTTCATCTATTTATACCAACAAATATTTTGAAATAATAAAAACAAGAATAATTTTACATGTAAATGCTTAATTTGTTCAATTTAAGTACCAATCTATAAATATCTGGATTTGATTCTTGTTATCTAAAATTTAAGCGAAAAAAAGATAGAACAGGAGTAAGAGAACGTATGAAGATGTCTCCTTGGAAAATGAACAAAATAATTAAAGCTATCCTTCATCCACTGCCCACAACTCAGAGTGTCCAACACGCGTTCAATAGTCATTTTCTCTTTGATTGGAATCGAATTTATTTTTCGTTCGCCCACCTGTCTTTCACTCTCACTCCATTCTTTCCTTGCATTGTTTCAATGTTTTATTGCATTCCCATTATGTTTCTTATTTGATAAATTAATGACTTTATTAAAGTTTTTTCTTTAATTTTTATTAATTCTTGGAGACAATGTCATTTACTTCATTAAACATTACATGTATAAATTCCAAACCACAACAATAACCTAACTAAAAGATAATTTTCTCCAAACAAGAAACACGTTGTCGTATTACCAATGCAGAGAAGCATTGAATGATGTTTAAACAAAAACAAGCAACAACATTGAATGATGGAACATGGAAATGCCGAAAAAACAAATTTCATGTTTTCCAACGAAATTCTTTCATTGAACAGGCATTAGCGAAGTCGTTTGCTTCAGTTGTGACTTATGAGCATTAGGAAATGTAATATTATCTAAAATGGATTATAAAAATAATTATTTAATCACGTTCCGCATATTTTCAAGTTTAGATTTAATAATTTCGAACACATAATAATTTCAAAATTGTGAAACAAACTGTTTAATCAAACCATTCCACCAATCACTTATCAAGCCAGCGCTGAGCGACTTTCAGTGGCGCCGGAACGTCAGAAAGCGCCGTTGCCCGGACTCCACCCTCTTTGGAACTCAGTATCTCTCTTTTCATCGATCGACAAAAACTGCTACAATTTTCCCGCGAACAAAAGAGCAACAAAAAGCTTTGTTGGATGCAAGGAAAAGTTCGGCAATGGAAATTTCGTTAAAGACTGGAAGGCAGGACATTCCCGGATAAATGGAAAAAATTGCAACAGCCATTATCATCACTTTGTCCATTAAAATGCTGCTAAATGAGATCGCTTGTCTGTGCATTCGTTCGTATTTTTTCCATCTTTGTAAACACGTCTGCGAGTAAATTATTAATTATGCGCGTTAATTTGACAATGAATTGCCAAACTGCATTGTTCTAAATTGATTTTCCTGCGTTTTTTTTTTGTAATTTCAAATAACATTTACGTAAATAATTTGCTTAAATGAACATAAAATAGATTCAGTTAGATGAACTCGTCAAATATTGCATTGCAAGATATGCTTTTCTGATTAAAAAATTAATTTGTTCTTCTACGAACAAATATTATATCAAAGCAACGTAATAATATGATAATGTAATAACATCATATAATATTGTGATAATGTAATAATGTACAAATTAACGGACAATTCTAGTCCACTTACCATATTGCTATCTAAGATAAACTGTTTCTCGTGACAATGATCAATTTTAAAAAAATATTTAAATTATTACCAATAAATGTAAATTCCAAAGAAATTGGCATAAAAAAAATTTTTTCTAAGCATTAACCTATATTAACCAATGTTCACTTACCATGCAAGTCACACTGGGGTCTTACAGGTAGAGTTTGTTCAGAAATTGGCGGACAAACGCACCTCCATGCATCACGCACCTTGCAGAAGCTCTCATACTTCCATTAAGTCAGGCACTATGAACTTTTATCCAAGTCTCGTTGCCCAGGTAACGCGTGAATGGGTGGATAAACGGATTGGATGAGAGACGTACAGGAATGCAAATCTTGATCATTCAAGTCTTCCATGGAAGAGCGCATCGATGGAAAATAATTCGCTACCGATAAATCTTTTGTCGGAAACAGAGGAGAGGACAATAAACACCCAGTCATTTAGCAGGATCACGACACTTGAATCATTTGCGCGATGATTTTGATTTTTTTTAAATTTATTTTGTTATTATTTTTTATTTAAAATTGAGCATTTCTATCGGAAATAATTGAAGATTTTTTTATTTATTGTTATCGCATTTTTTTTATTTTATTTTGTTTTTTCAGTGTAAATCTATTTACAGGTTTGTGGCTTCGTGTTTCGTTAAATTACTTTTTCTTTATTCGAACCATCTATTTTCAACTTTCACTCCTACGTGAACAAAAGCCATTAAAGTGGCCGAAATGAAATTCTGAAATATTTTTGTATTCTTGACATGCGTTTAAACACAATATTCCATTCTCCTTTTTTAATTTAAAACTTTCAATTTCCTCCTTTTTTTGCGTAAATTAAAAAAAAATCTTAAAATATCGCATATTGCTGGTGTTCGAAGAGAAACTTAAGGATGTGGTTTGAGATTAAGGATAAGCTAATGGTGAAGTTGGTAAGTTTGTGTGACACTGAAAAATAATCACAGACACCGTCATCGCTCAGAATGTTTTCCGTATTTTCTTTCTTTTTAACAGGCGATGACGGTTATATTGTTTATAATTGCTTAAAAATTAATGGCCTAATTAATTAATGATGCTACTGTATTATTTAAAGATAATTGATTATTGAAAATAAAAAAGGTATAACATCTTAAAAGATTTTATTAGAACTGACAATTGTTATTAATGTCTTTGAACCATTTAAACGCATTATTTCCAAACATATTCTAATTTACTTAAGAAATATATTTACTGTCTATTTATTTGTCAATTTCAAATGTCTTCAACATTTCGATAATTGCCTTAATTAAATTAATAGTTCAGGTTGTCAATAAATGGCCGGCAAGAAATAAATTTGCGAAACCAACAAAGGTGCGAATTCTCCCAGAGAATTCTCCCGCCAATAGTCTGAATGTCCTGAAAACGACTTAAACACTTTTACGCTATTCTCCAATAGGTGCCAAGTTCAATCTCAGTCCGAGGCAATACCGACCCACAATAAAACAATGGTGGTTTTATTCCCGCAAATTGAAGAAGAAACGCTCGAATCTCACTCATTATTTGCAATAAAATAAATAAATAACTAGTTAGCTGATCACCAAAACAAAGCTATTACAAAACAAAAATGACTGTTACAGAGGGAGAAGGTTTCCTGGACTTTTGATTTTTGACGATGGGATCGTAATCAGTACCAATGTGGCTTCATCGCTAGGGAGCACTTTCTTGGAAGCGCCAGACTCGTAAAAGAATTAATATGGAACATGTTACAACACGCCTTCTCTTTCTTTCTCTTCAATTCATTCAGTCAATCCTTCCTTCCATTATTGTCCAGCAATTTTTTCCTTTGTCTTTGTATGTTGATATTGTCCTCCGCTTGGTAATGAAGTGCAGAAATTAGGTCAGCGTTTAGCACTCATTGTACGTCTCCTCTGATGTGAATAAATTGCATTTTATCACGACCTCAAGAAACGTTGGGAAAAACAGCATGCATAGAAGCAACTTACAGTTGATCGAAGTTAGGAAACTTTTAAAACTGGTGCAGAATCTCAGATAATATACAGAAAGATGACTCTTTCTGATATTAACATAGAGACGAAATAAGAAAATGTCGAATGAAAAGATGGGAATAATTTATTTCTTGCGTATTTATTTTTGGCAACACAATGGATTCGCTTAATCGTTCCACATTTTGACCATATTTTTTCTTTGGCGTGTCTTGTCTGAGATGCGTTCGATAATTTCTTTTCAGTTTCTTCGAATAAATTAATTACTGCCTCTCCAAAGCCATTCCCAATGATGGCCAGATTTTGGAAAAGTGATAAATCTGGCGCTTAAGCATTTGTGACATTTTAAAGATGGCCATTGGAAATCCGTTAACCTTCAAAACTGTGGAAAGCTCTCAAATATTTATTTTCATAGAATTACTCAACGTCCTAGTTTTAGACCGCTGACCAGATGCATAAAAGAACAAAACTAACCGGTGCAGTGTGCCAAAAAAATATAGCAGAGTAAAGCACCACAGAATCTGGTTATACTGCTTGTAATGGTCTGTGCGTGGCACTTTTAGATTAATTTCAAAGATGAAGCTGCAAATCCATAACACCAGTATTGTCATATGCCCGACCACGGCAGTCACCGAGCTGGATTCCATCATTCCAGTGGCGCAGCTAAGGAATTTTTCGTCCGGGGACAAACTATAAAATTCAATAAGGCAGTAACAGTTTTGCATCACTTCTGGTTTAGGCGTCATAATCTTTTCTTTAAGATAATTTGTATGGCAGCCCTACTATAGTTCATCCAGTCCTTCATGGATAGCTTTAACAGCTTCTGATCGTGTGCTCCAACGTGTTTCAGACTTCCGCTTTACTGTGATGGGCACAGCTTTTTAAAAGTCGTCCATGGTGTGTGGTAGACATGATACGTCTGCAGTCATCTTTCGATTTGACTCATTTTGGCGCCCCTGCATCTTGGCGCCCGGTGACATATGTACCTCCCCCCCTAGCTTTTCCACTGTCCCTTCCGCACCCCTTCCTTTGCCGAGGCCCTGCATGTCTTTGCACATCAGCTTTTTAAGAGTTATTTTTCTCCATAGTTTATTGCTCGGCTGAATAACTGAATGATTCGCACTTTTAAACTAAATTTGCTATTGCAGTTAAAACAAATGCATTTTTAAATCTGTTTAAGATTTGGTTATTACACAGATCCCGATATTTCTTAACAACTAAAATAATTATTACTTAATGTTAAACAGTTTTTATTGAAAAATATGAAATTTTACAATTTTAATGTTTTCAAATTCCAGAAATAATTGTATTTAATGCAACTTAATTTGTACACCTGTACCTTTGGACTACTTTTAAAACTTAATAAAACGACCTAGCTCGTTAAATTTAAATTTATGCATAATTTGTGTAATATTTAAAATATCGCAAAGGATAATTCTGCATTCTCTTGTGTTCTTCACAAAATAATTTTATATTTGGCAAGTTACACAATACGTTATATAGTAGTGCCGAATTGTACCATATTTAGATCAATGTTCCACGATCTTAAAATCACAAATTTACCTTTAGTTAGAGTTGTAGGTCAATGAGATAATACCTTGATATTTTAAAACTATAGTTGAGCTAATAAAAATTATAAATAATTAGTTTGTGCATAAGATTCATAAGTCTTTGCTGATCATTCTAATCGTCTGCATTTCATCGCTTTCATAATTCTAGTTTGATTATAAAATTTTATAATTTATGTATGCAATAAATAAAATTATACATTTTGAGCCAGCATTTAAAAGTTAGCTTAATTTCAGAATAATCAACTAATTATCTGATGAACTCCGATAGACAGTGTTCACTTTTCTTTGGTGTGTGACCGGAGAGAAGATGGCGACGCTCGTGAGCCGTGTTTGCAAAGCTGTCTGTACGAAAATCCCACACAATGTAGTCATACCCCAGGTATAATGGCTCTATATTTGTGTGAGGCTTTTTTTAGAAGAAGAATCCAGCTTGGGCGTCATTCATCGAGCATTTGTTTTGTTTATATTGTGGATGACCTTGGTCATCGGTTAAGTTTCTCGTGTTTTTAATGCTTTAGACATTAGAACTTATTTTATTCACAGGCAAAGTTTTCGTTTAAAAGTTTGTCGAAAGGAAAGAAAGCCGTAAGTTTTATTTTGATGTTTATGTCTTTAAAGTTGGTTTTCAATCTTGCTTCATTGAATATTTTGTAAGAAAAGATTTATCCACGTAACACGTTAGAACATACATTTGTTATACAATCACAGTTTGCGTAAAAATGTTGCTCAAATGGTGGTTTGGGTTATCCTCATTCAGTTGTTCAAATGAAGTATTGTTATACTTTCCAATATTAAGGTGAGATGATTGGTTTCAGGCATTTGGTGTACTTGGTACCGCAGTTGGCAGTGCTGTCGGTCTTGCCACAGCCCTACAGTTGTCAGTTGCAGCTTCAGATATTGAACTTCACCCACCTTCATATCCATGGAATCACAAGGGATTTTTGGATTCTTTTGACCATGCCAGTATAAGGAGAGGTTATCAGGTGTACAAGCAGGTCTGTGCAGCATGCCACAGCATGAACTACATGTACTACAGAAATCTTGTTGGTCACGTCTTTAACGAGAAGGAGGCAATACGTGAAGCCAGCGAGGTGAAACCAAATGATGACAGTTATTAGAATTTGTTTGGAATTTTATGTTAAGGTTTTGATTGAAATTTTGCCATAACATTAAATCATGGCCACATTGATTGGAAATATTATTAAGAGGACGTATTGTATTCCATGTTGATACTATGCTAGATATTTCACTGTTGAATTAAAGAAATATTTCCCATCCAGATTGATGTGGTTGATGGTCCTGATGATCAAGGTAACATGTTCACCAGGTCTGGAAAACTTGCAGATCGTTTTCCAAACCCCTATCCTAATGAAGAGGCTGCCAAAGCCGCCAATGGTGGAGTTATGCCCCCTGATCTCACTCTTATTGTCAATGCTAGACACGGCGAAGAGGTAATTTAGATTGATTATTAAGACTTCTCTTCATTAAAAATATTTACTTGATTGGGTTTTTTTTATCAAAATGTATGCTGATCATAATTTGAAATGCCTTAGGAAATGTTACTGATTCTTTCAGATGTTGAAGCTTTGAAGTTTTGTCGATACAAAATATTGCCTATTGAAATGTGTTTAATTGCATTCATCCATTTTTATACCCTGTATCCAGGATTACATATTCTCCATCTTGACTGGTTACTGTGATCCTCCAGCTGGTGTTCAAGTGAATCCAGATCTCCATTATAATGCTTACTTCCCTGGTGGCTGGATTGGAATGGCTCGTTCCTTGTACAATGATGTTGTGCAGTATGACGATGGTTTGTTCGTGCATTGTTTATGCACCTAGATTTTTTCACTTTTATTTAGGTGTTGCCAGTAAAAGGTTATTTCATAAAAAGTCACGCATGAGAAAAAGCGATTGCTTTATTTTGATTTGGACTTTGCTCGATCTTAAGCTCTGAGGATTATTATATTTCTTAGGTACTCCTGCGACAGCATCACAGATGGCAAAGGACGTTGTCACCTTCCTTAAGTGGTGCGCCGAACCTGAGCATGACGATAGGAAAAGGATGGGATTGAAGGTTTTTGGCTTGTTGCATAATTATTTGAATGATGGGATGATGATTTTTATTAATTACATTTCAATTATTTACTTATTATGTATATTTGAGTCAAATCTATTGATTCAATGGAAAAAGACTTATTCAATTGTTTCTCTTGCAGTCTTTGTTCATCTGCGTGCCTCTTATATTGATTGCCTTCTATTACAAGAGGCACAAATGGAGTGTCCTGAAGTCAAGAAAGATTGCATTCAAGCCAAAACCGTAAACAGTGGTTGCAAGAATTTAAGAGAGCGATCGGCTATGCTGTCATTAAGCAAATTACCGATACTATTGGAAATAAATGAGTAATTGACTTTATATTTGTCATCATGTTTATTAAAATAGTTGTTGTTGCGTTTGGTTAGTTTAGGCTGAAAGTTCTGGTGCTGCTGTAGCTTAATTCTTGGGATGCGTTTTGCCTGGTCACTTGCCCATGTGGCTTCCTGATTCTTTTTTAATGCACAACATTTCGCTCATCATCCAGAAGCAGTGGACATGGTTTTTGCATGCTTTTATGGCATATTAGCTTAGAGCATGCAAATGATCTTGTTCTGATAATGAGGTAACATTTCTGATGCCATTCGTTTACTGGTCATTTAGTGGGTTGAGATCTCAATGTTTGAGATCAAGTTGCGATGTTTTCACTTTGCTTGCTAGTGGTGAACCAATTCATCTATTAGGCAAATAGGCCGTGGGTTAGGTTTTTGCAAGCCGTGGTGGTTGTGTGAATCTCGTTTGTGGCTACTCTCGGTCGAACTGCCTGTAGTATGTTTTGTCGATGCTTACTTGGGATTTCAATTATCATTTTGAAATGCCACGCATTTTGCTCATATTTATAGTTTAGGGGATAGATGTCTTTGTTTTACAAGGCCATATTCATGGCTATCACATGTGATTAATTCCGTTTTGTAGCTGACAGCAGATGCTTGCAATTGAACTGTGGGTCAGATTAAATATTTCTAATTCACAAAGTTGCTAGATTTTGTTATTGTGTTTGAAATTATGTTATTTTAATTTGTAAGTTCATTACTTAACTCTGTCAAGCGGGTCATATACAGTTCCTATAAGCTATTAAATGAATACGATGTAGATGTTGAGCTTCCGACAAAAATAATCGTATATTAGCGTCCGCTGCTTAGCTAGATGATTAGGTTGGTGCGCCAGCAAGTGGTTCGAGTCCATGCTGCCATTATGAGTCTTTATCTTTAGACCGGCGGTTCTCAATTTTCTGGTGCTGAGATCCCTTGCCATTACTTGCCATGCTTTTGACCCCGAAAGTAATATTGCTTGAGCTACCTCTCAACTTCGTTGTTGATGCCACGCCTTTGACTTTTAGATGCTGGAAAGACTACATTTAAAACCTTTTTAAGCATATTTCCCACTTGTATGTACAAATGTTATAAAGTTTTAAATATGAAAACAGCTTTTAGATTGGAATTAAAATTTGATTGGAATGCATGGATATTTTCTGATAAGTCTAGGCATATCACAGGACACAAGCAGTCGGGACTGGCACTTGTCTTACGTTTTAGTCCAAATCATCCTAGTTATGCAACGAACTTTAATCAAACAAATAAAAATAAATAAACTTATCTTACGCCACCAGACCTTTATATATTGGTAAAAGTCTAATCTTTAACGTAGCTGAAGTTAGCAGACTCTCAACTTATGTTCAATTGCGAAGTTTTAAATTATAATATATGGATACTATATTTCAAATATTTTTTAAAAATGTCCGCATATAAATTCTAGGAAAATTTTCAATTTTTTTAAAATTATTAGGAATTTGTGGAATTCGTTTTGAAGTCCTCTTATTCAATAACCACGCTGCTCTGACTGATAATGTTCATCAAAATTTCTGCATCCGAAATGTATATGCTTTATAATGCCTAGGAACTGTGGAAGAACATATGTGCTTTAAATATCTCAAGACATGTTAAGTTGAAATCTTTTCAGTATTGAATTGCAAGCAAACTACAGCCATTAAAATAAATAAAATCCAATTAAAAATAATTTTGAAAGTTGTTTCTGGAGAGAACATCTCAATTGATCTTACCGACACGATCTTGCCAGTTCAGGGACACTGTGTTGACTTCTGTATTGGTGCACAAACCTAATTTCAATTGTCCCAATACAAGCCTTAACCGGCAATTCGATAATCGAAGGTAGTTTTTTATTAACTTAAGTTTGGAGAAAGAGTGCTCTCCTCTGGCAGCACTTATAGCCCGGCCTAGGAAGATCACAATATTAAGGGCAGAATCTATGTATCGAGCTCAAATGTTGAAAGGCACCATCGATTTTATCGTTTCCTGAAGCTTCTATAAAATAACTCAATCTGTTACTTTCGATCATGAACTTTTTTCTCTATGTGTTCATCAGCTACGCCAATCATAATTATCATCAAGCGGATTTGACGGCGTGTTTGTTTGCAAAGATCATGAACTTGCTGAAATCTGACTCTTCAAGGGACACAGCAAAACACTGAGGAGAGGAGGTAGCCGATTTTTTATTTTTTACGTTCCCTCTCAAAATGCCTCCCCCTAGCACCTGCCGCAACCTCCTTGGTATGCTACTGGTTTTTTTGTGTGATGCTGTTGGTGTTGCTGCCATTATTGTGCATTTCAAATAGTATAATAATAATAATATGAATTTTCCAATAAATTATATTTTTGTTTTGATTTTTATTCTTGATCCTTCTGTTGGTTTGTTCAGCCATCTTTACTTTAACTGCTCATGCAATTTACGGCTAAAAAATAGTTAATATTAAGTGTAAGTGGCTTTAAATTTATTTTTGGAAATTTAATATCAAAATCAGATTTTAAAACAATTTGAAATATATATTTTGTGATAAGCGACCTCAACAAATCCAAGCACAGGAAAACGGTGTTTATTTGATTATTAAAGTTCGAACAAAGTGGGAATAATTCTTTAACTTTATATCTCATTAGATAAAAACCAATTAATTCAAATCCATTTATTTCCTCTTCTGAGTTATCTGAATACTGTACTTCATTATCTTCACTATCTTGCTCTTCAATATCTTAATTTCCAGCATTATTTTATTCCAAAGCTTTACAACAGCCATATTCATTATATCCGCCGGGAAGACCACATTTCATGAAGTTACACATTGGAAACTTGGATCTTCTTAATCCATCTAAAAGGGTAGCATTGAAGTTGCTCACCTTCAGATTATGAAGCTGTTCTTTCATTGGAGTATAATGGTTCTCGCAAATCCCTCCTTCGTGATTTCCAGTCAGAAGAAAATAACATGTCACGTTCTTAAATTTCCGAACGAGCATGTGATATATGTCTTTTTTTATGAGACTTGGAAATACCCTCCAACATACTTCCAATTGTTTGTTCATATATCCAACAGCTTCATCAGCGTACTCGTTGTCTTGGCCAATATCAGAATCATCGTCAGGCGAAATGACGAGTTTTAAGGACATACAAGGCAAAGTACAGCCAACAATAACCTTTGCTGATTCATTTTTTTCTTTAATTATAGCATAACTTTCTCCTTGCTTCAATAGCGTACCTTCGACTTCGTATTTGTTTAAATTTATATGTTCTACACCCCTAACCCCAACATAGTTAGACTTAAAAACTTGACTTTCAAACATAAATTCGATTAATTTTCTCCATTCTTCATTAAGATCCGCCACATATTCTTTCATAATAGGAGCAAAGTTAAACATGCAGGGACGATGTCCATCCATAATCATTTTCAAATTTACGATTGAACAATTAACTGGCATATTCAGCGTTAACGTTTCTTCAAAAGTTTCCCTACACATCGGACAGCTCTTCCTGAAAACATAAAGATTTCATTTTAATGCCTGTAAGAAACAATATTTTAAATGAGTTAAAAAATAATATAAATTTACCCGTTGTCCAAATTTTTAATGCAATTTAAACAAAACAAGTGTCTACACTTCAGCATCGATATTTTTCCTGAGTTGAGCGAATCGTAACAAATTGGACATTCAAAATCTCCTTCGATCTTTTCGTAATCGGTGTCTAACGGCAATCCTTCGCAAAACTCTGCGAGACAGTAAGTCAACAGTTCACCAGTTGACTTTTTGTTAATCACTTCTTCTGTCGCTAAACTCATATCTTGAATGCACGACATATCTTCTTAATTTTATCGATACTTTAATTCATGATATAAAAGCAGACGTTTAAGCCAATTTCAATAAAAAAGATTTAATTTACGTTCAATATTATTTTAAAATAAAATATATAAAATATAATTTTAAAAACGATTTCCATAAAGTAAGTGTTCTCATCGCAAGTAATAAATGTCTTAAAAAATTGAATTAATTTTGTTTACAATTGTTGGTCGCAAAAGATCAGATGATTCACACACAAATGGAGTTGATCCACATGATGACATCAGAGACCATTATTCACTACAACGAGAAGGGGAATGGTTGTTGGTAAATCTTGTAACATAATATTTTCGAGTATTTTCGATAATTTAGTGAAATTAATTTAAATTAAATTAAGATAAAAGCGCACATTGTATTACCAAGAACTCTGGCGGACTGAGATAACTTTACAGGGAAATGTCAGTATAAGGAAAGCACTCACATCAAATAGGAATTTTTCATAGATTTTATAGACTCAAAAATATACAAATTTTATAATTTACATTTTTCAACTGACTTCCAATTCCTTGGTTTAATTAGAGTTGTGGGGGTCGTGAATACAGAATGATTGATTGAGCTTGTCAAAGAGGCTAAAAAACGCAGCAGAAGCCTTGAAGTTTGAAGAAATAAGGAACCAAATCCAGCATGCCCGTCACTTCACAAGATGGTCCAAAACGAGTGCTCCAGTTAGAGCCCTGCTATTGTTGCAAGAAAATCGTAGGGAGATGGAGAGCGAACGAATTTCAAAGGCGGTACAGCAGGCCCAACTTGGACAATAAACTATGTGGGAGGACGCTGTGCAGAAATCGATCACATGCAATGAAATGTGGAACATATCTCCACTCAAACTGGCCTTTGTCGTCCGCTCAATTTATGACGTGGTGCCCTCACGCGACAATTTGCTATAGATTTGAGATATAAAATTATCCAAATGCGACAGACTCTCAGACATGTCCTGTCCGGCTGCAGTTACGCAATAGCGCATAGCCGTTTTACTTGGCGCCCCAATCAGGTTCTCCAATCAGGTGGCAGTTGATGCATTAAAGGCTGCCTGCGCCTACGCCAACGCTCAGGAATCTGTTCCCCAGAGAAAGATTTACTTCTTGTGCAAAGGCGCTTCCAAGTTCGCAAGGAACAGATGCAGAGCAAAAAGGAGACAGATCCTTGAAAAGGCCAAATTGGGAAATTGCGGCCGATATGGAAGATTTGAGGCACTGTCTCCAGGTGCTAGCTACTTGCCACTCTGCCACATTTTCAACTTCTTCAATATACACGAACTACCCCATGATTGGAGATCTGCTTATATGACCACTTTACATAAAAATGACCCCAGTAACTACCGACCGATATTGCTCATGGCACCCCGTCATAACAGCCCAGCGACAGAATGGCCCCGACAAAACAGCCCCGTCAAAACAGCCCGGCGTCAAAATAGCTCAAGACAAAACAGCCCCGACAAAACCGCCCCGACAAAACAGCCCCGTCGAAACAGCCCGGCGTCAAAATAGCCCAGGACGGGAAAATCCCGTCAAAATGGCCCCGTCAAAATAGCCCCGACAAAATAGCCCGGCGACAACATAGCCCAGGACAAAACAACCCGGCGACAAAATAGCCCCGTCAAAATAGCCCTGTCACCAGGGTCGGACTGGCTTAAAAAACCGGCCCGGGAACTTTTATTTAACTCCTACTTTGATCAACTTAAACATAAGAAACACTAGAGTCTAAAATTTCTATTCATTATTAACTATTATAACAGCTTTTTCATCGTTTCACTAGTCGATGCTAAAACATCAATGATTTCATTGTTATTGATTCTTGGAAAAGAGTCTTTCTCACAAGACATCAGCATGAATGGGCACCCCGTCATAATAGCCCGGCGACAAAATAGCCCCGTCAAAATAGCACTCTCAAAATATAAAACTCATTTCATTTAATCAAATTTGAAATAAGTTCTAGGTTAATGTATCAACTCATATAAATATTTTTTTTATAAAGATACATTGACGGGGATGTTTTGACGGAGCTATTTTGTCGCTGGGCTATTTTGACGGGTCACCGCATGAATGATCGTAGAATTGACTGGTTCAGAAAATTTCTTAATCTGTTCAAAACGTATTTCAATTTTGAAAACGACCCCTCACAAGCAACTTGTGATCAGGATAATGTCAACACAAATTTGTAAGCCAGATACAAATTTGAATAAGGAAGACTATGCAAATTAAACTTCTGGAGAACAATAATAACAACAAACAATACTCAAAACGATCAAAGCATTCAAGCCACTAATTTCGAATTAAATTTTGATTCAGTTTCACAACATTTTTAAAAAATACTTTGACATGGAGTTATCATGGGGCTATTTTGACGGGGCTGTTATGTCGCCGAGCTATTTTGTCGCCGGGTTGTTTTGTCCTGGGCTATGTTGTCGCCGGGCTATTTTGTCGGGGCTATTTTGACGGGGCCATTTTGACGGGATTTTTCCGTCCTGGGCTATTTTGACGCCGGGCTGTTTCGACGGGGCTATTCTGTCGCCGGGCTGTTATGACGGGTCACCATTGCTCATATCTTCTTGCTGTCGAGCAATGCAGCGGATGATTAACAAAGACATCTTGAGTTACCTACAAGCCAACAGTCTTATATCACCCGAACAACATGGCTTTCTTAACTCCAGATCAACATCCACAAACCTCATCGAGTGCCTAAATGACTGATCCATGTCAATGCAGCAGGGCAACGACATCATATACTTTGCCTTCAAGAAGGCATTCGATTCAGTATCTCATCAAAACCTGCTGATCAAACTTCAGGCTTATAGATTCTCAGATAACCTGTTTTTATGGCTTGAGGCATTCTTATCCAACCGAACCCAAGCAGTCAAAGTGAACGGCCACCTATCCAATGTAATCAGTGGTGTGCCTCAAGAAAGTGTGCTCGGAAACACGCTTTTCCTCATTTATATAAATGATGTTGATGGCACACTGGCTAAAAAAATCTATCAAATTAAATTTTTTTGCAGACTTTATCAAACTCTACTCAAAATCTTTATCTCCTCAGAAATGTTCCTTGCAAACTGCAATTAACGGGTTGGTGCTATGGAGCAATATTCCAATTACAGCCGGCTCCTGAAAAATGCCTCCAAATCTCCATAAAGACATCACGCATCAAGACTCCACCATGCAACTACACAATTGCCTCACAAACCTTACCTTTATCAGATAGCACCCGTGATCTTGGAGTGCTTCCAATAAGTCATTCGATATTGTAGATCTCAGCTTTATCTTTATTAGCTTCATTTTACTTTTTACTTTTCATTTTACATTTACTTGATACGCCGCCTCGGAGCTCCAAGGATTCTCAGAAGAGTTTCCCTGTCATCAAATGTTTTGGCTCTTTGGTTCTCCTAAAGTTTCGGGGGCTGGCCACGTCCGGATATTTCTGTAAAATTTTTCCATCGAGACCCAACGCTTACCACCGGTTATGAGAGGCTTTTTGTTGGCCTTCTTTGTTTACTGCTGCCTGATCTGGAACGACTCCGAAAGATCTCATTTGCTTCTTCATATCTACCACCAGGGTAATGAATGACTTGTGCGGGACAAATGGCTTTGCTTCTCTAAGAACACGAAGTGTGGCATAACAGTCCTTGGATGTCGTCAGCAAATTGATGGCTAGAGAGATCTTGTCGCCCAACAAGTTGCTCTATTTCTGTCACCTATAAGAGAAAAGAGTATTCGCCTAAGGACTGATCCTTGTGGAACGCCCATTAGGACGCCCTTAGTAACCCTATCAAGACCACCAGACGACAATATTGTTTGTTTTCTTTCCAGTAAGATAAAATCCAAGTACCGAAGAATCAAGCTTGACAGCTTTTGGAATTATATACTATTAAAATTTCGTTTAATATTTTAAAAATTAAAGTAAAATTGATAGACTTGCCAAAATCTCGCTTTCAAACTTTCTCTTTTGTAAGCCTTTATGAGATCTACCAAAACACATTTTCTCGACAATCAGATATTTTATGATATATCACTTTGGAATGAGCTTTTCGGAAATCCCGCAATTCGAATCGGCTCTTACATTCGACAGTAAGGCGTACAAATTGCCATTTTTCTTGGAAGAGATGCATAGATAGGATGAAATGTCTCCATGGATTTAATGAACATCTCCTGGAGAGGAATATTGCACGTCTCTACGAATAGGGGTCATCAGGGATCAACAAGTGCTCAATTGCTTGGGAGGGGCAGTCGGTGTCTGGCGGATGGAGAGATGGATTGGAGTTTTGGGAAGTTGGGCCGATTATTGAGTGATAAAATTGTTTTAACTTTTTATTATACTTCATCATGTGCCAATAGCTGTTAACGAATGACTGAATTTATCTGTGCGTGATGGTATAATATACTCAAAAGTATTAATGATAAGAAATTAATATATACTCTTCTGTGGTCATAAAAAAATTTAATAAAATGATTTTCCTATAATAATCCAGTGTCATTCATACCTTCCGCTCTCCCGCATCAAGTTATTGAATTGTGGATCTAATTCCATCATCAATGAAACTCCACCACTGAATCACTTTCCTCGGTTCTTCTCTCCATCTTCGAAAACAGATCCTCGATTACTCGATCACCTCTCGTGACCGGAAATACAGACGTAACCGGGAGAAACATCTCCTGTCAGCGTCATCACATCACTTGACGAGTCATACTTGATCACGCCCTCCAATTTCATGCTCACGTGACGTCATGCCATTCCGATGAGGTGGGCGTGTCCGACGAGTTTCCTAGACAACGCTGACTCCGGATTTAGCTGCGGAGTGCAGAGGCATGAAGACCTGGGAAAGTAATTGTTTGGATGGAAAGGGTCGTGACACGGTTCACTGGACATGTCTCAGTAACGGCATCTTGCGGAGGACTCCACGCTTGGGTAAACACTGCAAATCATCCATTGGCGTCGCCTGTCATATTCGTTGTATGCGTTTCTCCGTGTCCATTCGTCCGTGACCGGGAGCCGCTTGAGTTGGCTCTATTTTCCAGGATCCTGCCGCTTTCCGGTTGCTTTTCTTTAAATTCTCCTCCAGTGGATCGTGTTCAGGAAGTTATAAAGATGGAATTAAGATGGGGATTCCACATGGAATTGAATTGAAATTTAAACCTACTGTTTGTGAAACTCAAAGCCACTCAATTTAAACAAAGCAATGTAAATAAGAAGCGTTTGATTTCTGCTTGGCTTTTATTCGATTTGTTTAAATTTCAAAATGATTAAATAAATGGAGCGAGACAATAAACAATATTGAGTCTGAATTATTAAAATCACAGTTGAGTTAAAATAAGGTTAAACTAAATTTGTACTCGAACTATAACTTAAAATTGTAAGTAAAATTGAAAACAATTTAGTAAGAGTTGTAACAAGTATTGTGTAACGAAATTTATGATAAAAATGATTACTTGAGTGTCTCAAAGCGCATTAAACTTCAACATTGCATTTCGAGCGCAGAGTTTCTGTCAGTAAATTAATACTCAACAAATACCCATAATGTTATTTTTAGGATAAATAACAAAATTACGAAAGTTACAATAAATCTTGCACTTATCTTTAAATATTCGAGCAAATCCGCAGGAGTGAAGGAGTGAAAGGGATGAAATGAGATGCGGAAGGATTTCATGGAGTAATAAAATGTTAGGCGTGCGATGGAAAGGAAAATTCAATTTATGTAATATTTATGATGCTCTCCAGCTACGTTTATGTTTTGTTTTGTTTCTGATTGTACGAGGGTTGTACATATTATTTATTTATTTATATTAATATAAGTGAGATTTTGTTTTGTATTTATACGAAAGACCAAGCTAATTCTTATCTTTGTTCTTGAGCCATCAAAATTCAACGTTGAAAAGAGACTTTGAATTGTTTCATAAGTTATCCAGTATTGTTTCTCTAAATCATATTCTGGTGAAATAAATAACGAAGAGATAAATATTTTTTTTACTATAAAAATTATTAGTTATTGAATAGAAATGAAAGTATTATTAAACATTAGAGTACTAGCGATTAAAACTAGTTTAATGAATTTAATTATAATGTAATTGCACATTTTACGAATATATGGCATCGTCATCATCATCATCATTACCACCAGGATCATGAACACCATCATCTCCATCCAGTTGTTGATGAACAACAGGAGATGACAAATGTTTAGGGAAAGCATCCATCATCACGTGGTTTGCACGAATTTATTTTTATTCCTCCATGATTGGTCACATGATAACTGCTTTCCTATAAATTATAATTAATTATCGAGGAAATTTTTGCAAATTTGTCGGAATAAATGTTAATTTTATTACAATGTCATTGATGAGCCATAGATCTGCATGAGTCCGCTAACAGTTGCAGTCTATATGTTATTAAAGTCACTATCTGATAATTCCTGATAAATGTTTTTCCTGAAAGACGTTTTTCAATACCAAAATTTTTAATCCAAACAAAATAACTTGCATTTAATTGTATTTAATTGTAGCTTTATTTAAGAATTTATAAATATTTGTAATTTCTACTCCTATAAACCATGGCAATTTATGACAGGCATGAGAAGGGCCTAAAAATTCTGACATAAACGATATAAAAGAGTCTACTAGACTGGTGCCAGAGAAATGGCCTTCCTAAATCAAGCCGTGATGAGATAAATAATGCGGCGATAAATAAATAAAGATTTACCAAAAACCCGTAAACAATAGAGATTGCATGTAATTAGCTTATTAACCATTAATATTAATTAAGTAATTATTAACCTACAAGCTTAAACATTGATATTTATTATTTAGTAATTATATATTTACATTATATTATCTTCGACGTCTATTACTGATGTGTTGCTACATTAGACTCTTGAGAAGATGAGGAGGTGTTTTGAAACATACATTCTCTTTATGGTGGAAAAGATGATGATGATGATGATGATGATGATGATGATGATGATGATGATGATGATGATGATGATGATGATGATGATGATGATGATGATGATGATGATGATGATGATGATGATGATGATGATGATGATGATGATTGATGATGATGATGATGATGATGATGGATGATGATGATGATGATGATGATGATGATGATGATGATGATGATGATGATGATGATGATGATGATGATGATGATGATGATGATGATGATGCTGATGATGATGATGATGATGATGATGATGATGATGATGATGATGATGATGATGATGATGATGATGGATGATGATGATGACGATGACGATGAAGATGACAATGAAGATGACGATGACGACGATGATGATGATGCACATCAGTATATCCCGGAATAAATGCAGCACCGAAAACATGCATACGAGTTGTGCCATAAATAAATGAGTTATGGAAACATTATTTAGCTAACAATTACCAGCACGTGTCATCGCCATGTTTATTACATCCGCATATTTACAAAAGTTATGAACGATAAAAGAGAGGTTTTGGTGGCTACCCAGGAAAGTTACCCATTGAAATGTTGGGGGAGGATTTACAATAAACATCTGCGTAATGATTCATACCGTGACGAGCATGTTTATGGATGTGATGATGAAGACGACGACGAAGGTGATAACGGTCATGATGACGATGATCACGATAATGACGGCATTGATAATGGTGATAACGGTGCTGATAATAGCATTGGTGATTTCTCTGAATCAACATTTTCTTGGTTCTGATAACGATGCCATCGGTGCTGATAATAATACCAGCATAAAATTTCATAGTATTGCGCCAACTTTTTTATTATATCCATAAATACATCATCATGACTACTATTCTCAAATCTGTGTGCTAACGTCATCGTCGTCGTTTTCATCATCGCCACTGGTAACTATTGGTAACTGACGGGGACGTTGGGCAGAGATAAGGCGATAAATTATTACGTCATCATAGATCACTTTCAATGTCAAGCTTCGAATGCATGCGGTTTGCGTCCTTTAAATGTAAGATGGAGATTAATTTACAATTTCTAATCTCAATCCAGAATCCTTTATAATGGCTTAACAGCGACGAGAGCATTGTTCGAAACTCACTTATGACACGAGGTTTTCAATGATTTTCTATGTTTATTTCTTGTTTTTTTCCCGTAAATTATTCACTGGCGAATTAAGTTTGAATTAAAATGTTTTTAATTATTAGTCTAATATCCGTGATTGATGATTTGATGTATTCCAGATAAGATGTAGGAAATTAATAAATGCTGACCTATATTATACACTCCTACATGAATATAAAATATTTTTGGAAATTAATTGGATAATAGGATGGTGTGATTAAATATTCGTTAACTACGATTAATATAATTATTCGTGCGGCTAATCGCGATTGAAAATGTTAACCGATCTGCAACCATTGACTCAGAAATATGGAAGAAATAAAAATTAACTAATTATTACGGCGTCATAGGGTTAGAATACGAATTAAAAACAAATGGACAACAATACGAGTCGAAAGGCGAGAAAAGTTTCGCACTCAGCGAAACGCGTTGAAAGATTGAATGATAACCTCCTGGATGACATAAAACTGCCACCACAAGAACACGATTCCAATGAAAACTGGAAAGTAACTTTGAGATGATGATGATGGTGATGATGATGATGATGATGAGATGATGATGATGATGATGATGATGATGATGATGATGATGATGATGATGATGATGATGATGATGATGATGATGATGATGATGATGATGATGATGATGATGATGATGATGATGATGATGATGATATGATGATGATGATGATGATGATGATGATGATGATGATGATGATGATGATGATGATGCTGATGATGATGATGATGATGATGATGATGATGATGATGATGATGATGATGATGATGATGATGATGATGATGATGATGATGATGATGATGATGATGATGATGATGATGATGATGATGATATGATGATGATGATGAGATGATGATGATGATGATGATGATGATGATGATGATGTCGATGATGACGACCCCACAACCAAACAAGGCAAAGCCAGAAATTACAAAATAATTTGTGATAACTCAATTAATTCGGACTTAATTACCATCGTTTGGTGGTTAGTTGTTAAAAAGTTATTCTTTGCATCTCATTAGCATAACTTACTAACTTCAAAAACATGGCGAACATCCGATAGCAGAGATGTAGCGATAAAAGATTCCATGCATACTCGTATCCACGAAAGAACGACGTAGGACATCAATCAAAACTGGAGTAAACGCCTATTGGACAGAAAACTGGAAAAGGGGCGGTGCCCGCGCGTGTCCATCATAGCGACGTCGACCAACGAGATGTAACTTTGGTCGAGCTATTTTAGTCTTTCACGAACGACTTAATTGAGTGTCAGAGTAAGAAATAATTGGTCCCTAATTATGTCTCATGCGGTCATGTACAATCATCACTTGTCACGTGTTGAGGCCATTGGAATAATTATTGATAATGAGTAATAATTTATTTCATCAGGATAGTTTTTGATAAATTGATTTAATCAAATATTTTTTCGATTAGCTTATCATTTACTTAGTCAATTTGTTAATTTTTGTCGAGTTATGTTAACTAGATGAAAGAGAAAATATTCAATAATTACTATGTCCCTAATTATGTCCTTAAATATGTCAACAATTACTGTCCTTAAAGATTCCTTAATCACTTTTTAGTGAAATACAAAACAGCAACAAGCTGCTTTTCTTTTAAAAATAAACTTTTGCCACGCAAAGGACTTGAATGCGTTGAAAAAGTCTGGCAAATCAAATCCTCAAATCCATCTTAGTATTTGATTTTCTGATGATGAAATTGAAATTGGATTTAAAATATCTTTTGAATTAAAATAATTCAGTTAATAAAAATAAAACTGTTCATGAATTGTTAATTAATTATGAGAAATTCGTATTTTATTAATAAGTTTCCTAGGAAATTTGTAGAATAATGTAATACGTTGATTATCTCACAAATTCTACAACCAACACTGAACTGATTACATATCAAGTTTATTAATCCTAACCAGACTTGAAAATACAATGAACAACATGAATAATTCATTAGCACCCCTTCCACTTTGCACTTGTTCAAACCTTATTAGTACAACCATTCAGATCCAAGCAAGTGGTAAATAAATAATTTCCAAATTAAATTATTAACAACTAACCGTTTCATATTCATAATCATATTCATGTCGTCTTTCATTGAGGTTCCATCAAAAAACAACTTCACTCCATACATCACCTCCGTTTCGTAGTGGTTGGAAAATAAGGTAGGCGTGGAAATTGTGGAGAAGGAGTCGGCATCTCGTAGCTTAATATTTCACTCTTATCTTCTGCGCACCGGTCCGAGCTGCACTTTTTCTTCATTGATAAGACGAGTCGTTCTTACAGTTGTAGTTCTTCTTGTTTCTCTTTTCATATTCCTTACTTATTCTTTTCTACAACAGAGATTTCCAAGAAACCTCATAATAATAACAATAATATTAATAATAACAACAATAATACTCGTAATAATAATAATAATAACAATGATAGTCGTGGAATGCCTCTGTAACTGTAACTATTACCATCATCATCGTCGCCCAAGATAAATGAAAGCTGGACATGATAAGCGGAATATTCCGTATGTCGAATCCCTTTGCTTTACTCAAAGGTAGGTTAATTAATAACTTATTATCAACATTTTAACCTTACCATTTCATATCGAACTTGGCATTACTAATTTATTATTAATTGGTATTAATAATTTATTTATGAAATAATTTATTTAAAAAACATTTGTCCTCGTTTCCAAGGGCAATAGTTTTCAACTTTGATGACAATAATACATGCTTGTTACACAATAATATAAGTCATTAAATTAAACCATTAGTCATTATTAAATTAAATTATTGCTTTAGTATTAATATTATTAATAATAGCAGCAGCAGTAAGAGCAAAAGTATTTGGCATCTAAATAAATGTTCTTAAGAAATATTTAATTTGTAAGATAAAAATGTAACGATGAAGAAAATGACTGATGACAGATGACTGATTTAAATTGTACATATTACCAGAATGATTAAATATTTATTTGGTCGACATTAAAGCTATAAATGAACGTTTTAAATCTAATCAATCAACGGTAAGGCATCTAATTTTTCCGGTTTGAATAAAATAATCTGTTAATTGAGAAACGCCTAGCAAGCTCATCACGCTACGCAATATATTAATATATGATATATATATATATATACATTAATTAATTTCAATCAATATATATATATATATCAAAAAATTTATTGTAATTAATAAGCATTGTAAATATATTAATATTTATTATTACAGTCATCAAAATCATTAGCGTCATATTCTAGACTGATCTGTCCAAAGTAAATCTGACATATTGCAACATTATTCTAAAATGGTGTTTATTGTAACAAATATTCTTGTAAATGTAATTGTTAATTAATGCACAAACTTATCGATGATTTTTAATATTATATTTAGAAACAAATTCAAACGAAATTCAATTCGATCAACAGAACTTACATCAGTACATCCTCGAAACTCACAATGTTTAAAACATACACCGAATAACGATTTTAATTATTAAATTTTTTAAATAAACGAAATAATCAGTTATTACAAGCATTGCACTCTTGAAAGAAGTACATTCAATACAAAATCAAAAATGAGGATTTGATACAACAAGGGTGTCCGATGTTGATGACGTGAATTTAAATATTTTTAGTATATTTACTGAATTAACCAATTTATAAGGTTAATTCATTCACATTTTAGGTATATTTGTGATTATGTTTATCCCATTTTTGGCAAACTCAAACATTTCTGACTGTTGTATAAAGCTTGTATCGTTATTACTAATAAGACAAACATGGCCATCGCATTATTTTTTAATTTATTATTATAATTATGTTGTTATTGTTGTTGTTATTATTATAATTATAATAATCTTTACCATCGTCAATAAAATTGAAGGCCATCATGGAGCTACAATCAACAAAAATGGCCGTGGTCGAGTCATTAGTTCAATTGCTTCCCATGCTTTCGAAACATCAACTGCGATTTCAAAATTGCATTTCAACTTTAACTCACGGTATAATGTGACGTCGACGATGACATTTGACTTCAGCGATGATGCAGGTTACCATGGCGACAGTGGTGATAGTAACTATGACGACGATGATATTTGACGATGACAATTTGTGAATGTCATCTTCATTAGCACTGGCAATGTCTTAATGTTTGTTGATGACGAGTGCACAGTTGCGTGAAATATTATTACGATGAAACCGCCTCAGATTCTTTGGGAACCTCCGATGGGAAAGCATGGAAGAGGATGAAAGGAAACAAAAGAGAATGAATGCCGCAACAAGCACTGGAATTATAAGCGATGAGTGATGCGCCGATTTCTTTCCCTAAGTTTGTTATTGTTATTATTATTATTTATTATTATTATTATTATTATTATTATTATTATTATTATTATTATTATATATTATTATTATTATTATTATTATTATTATTATATTATTATTATTATTATTATTATTATTAATTATTATTATTATTATTATTATTATTATTATTATTATTATTATTATTATTATTTATTATTATTATTATATTATATTATTATTATTATTATTATTATTATTATTATTATTGTTATTATATATAATAATAATATTATTATTAAATTTGCTGTTGTTTTATTATGTAATATTACTTTTTTCATTTGAGGCTATTCAATATTTAGAATCATAAATAATCATATTTTATATAAACATTGTAATTTTACCAATGCATCACCATCATCATCATCATCATCATCACCTACATATCATTACTTAAATACCTCTCCCGCTTCTGCTGGTATTGGGAGGTGAAATTCGTGTCAGCATGTTCATTCCACGGCAGGTAGTCCATATCAAAAATCATGTCACTATAATTTCTTGCTGCTAAATTATTATGATGAATTATAACAAATAAAAAACTATAAATAAAAATAAAAAACGTATTTATATCAAGCGATGATAATTCAAGAAAGAAAAAACATTAGCTTCTTAGGGTAATAATAATAATAATAATAATAATAACAAGCTTATGTCGATACTTGTATTTCGACAAAGCCATCTATAAATTGTCCTCATTCTCTTGTCTATAACATCACGTTCTTGTAATGTTTCATCGTCATCGTCTTTGTCGCGTCATCATCATCATCATCATCCATCATCATCATCATCATCATCATTCATCATCATCATCATCATCATTCATCATCATCATCATCATCATCATCATCATCATCATCATCATCATCATCATCATCAATCATCATCATCATCATCATCATCATCATCATCCATCATCATCATCATTCATCATCATCATCGTCATCGTCATCGTCGTGCCGTCGCCACCACTTAAAGTTCATTATGTTAAGCTCTCAAATAACCCCGGTCACATTCTATATGTCTTGTTAGGAGTTATCACTTACCTGAGCAACACCTTAACAGCTTCCTATCTCGTCCCACCCGTGCAATTTGATTCGTCCGTAGTTATTTGAGAGGAAAAACTTTCTCGTCTGCCACTTTTCGCGCTCGCATTTATTCATTTTTGTTCCTCCGTTTCTTATTTTTTAAATCGGTTTATAATAATTTACTTTTTTTATAATACTTTTAAAAAATTATTCGATTTTTATTTGATTCAATGTAAAAGTTAAAATTAATTGATTAATGATAAAATACATGGGTAATATTCATATGTTTTGTGAACTAAATAATACACATTTGGTTTTTATATTTTTCCAGTAATTCTTAACCGGAAAACATTCCCAAAAAATAAGAAAACACAAGGCCACTTTGTAAAGCATTTAAGTTGTTTTCGACCAAATTCCCTCCAACCACAATAATAATAATAATAATATAATAATAATAATAATAATAATAATAATAATAATAATAATAATAATAATAATAATAATAATAATAATAATAATAATAATAATAAATAATAATAATAATAATAATAATAATATAATAATAATAATAATAATAATAATAATAATAATAACAATAATAATAATAATAATAACAATAATAATAATAATAATAATAATAATAACAGCAGCATCAACAACAACAACAACAACAACAACGTCATCAAAATGATCAACAACAACACCAACGATTCTTCATCGCCAAGCAAAGCCCTCGGTCTCTTCACAGAGTTGGCATCATCCTCGCCATTTTATGCCCACTACTTGAGCCAAATACAGCAGCACCAGGAGAGACTCTTGGCAGCGGCAAGGTTCCACTTCCAGCACCAGCAGCAGACCAAACCACTCCCCCACAAACGTTCTCCTTCGTCCCAGCCATTACACGCCGGAAAGCCGAACAACTCGGCTTACTACTCCATGAGTGGCTACCACTCGACTGCCAACCGCTTTCCAACGACTTCTATCGATCCGTCCAGTGCCATCCGTCAAAACCACGAAGCATTTGGTAAACCCCATTTCTCGAACCACCACAATTTTCAGACGAGTTTTCCCATGCCAGATCAGGGCCAGAATCAAGGTCATCACTACGGCCATTCTCACCTCTCCCAGCAGCAACCGAGAAGCAACCATCCCACACCAAATCTCGCCATGCCCTCAGAAACGTTTTCCCAAACTTTGGCTCAAATGAGCCACAACCAGCAACACTACCAACAACTCCACCTTCACCAGGCTCAGCTACGCCAAAGTTCTCCTAGTCATTCTGTAGGATTCTTTTCTCGCCCTTACCCAAGTTCGGGGAAAGATGTTTCCCCTTATAAGAATCCGCTCATGTCCGTTTCTCCATTTCATAGGCATTCTCTCGATGACAGACCATTGAAGGATCATAGAATGTCTAAATCACCGCAGTCATCTTTTAAGTCCCCCAAATACCAACCGTATCCCCAGTTGTCTCGCTTCATTGAATCTCCATTGAAGTGCGAACCGATTGATGAAGACGCTGAAAGGGCAAAGAACTTTCCAGAAGATTCTGGAACAAAAGACGGCAGGACATCAAAAGACAGAGCTACGAAGAATGAGAAATTCGAATCAATCCACGGTACGAGGCTGTCCAAGGATCTGAACGACAATCACCTCCTCCAAGCACCTGTTTCGAGCTTAACAAATGATGCAGACGGGGATTTCAAAGAAGCAACCAAATCCATCAAGAGGGAAACATCAGTGACTTCAGTCGGCCAATCAGCAGAAAGGAGTGAACACCTTCCAAGCTATTTCACTTCCAATAAAATGGCAGAAGCGTCTAAGATGAAGCAACTAGAATTAGAATCGAATGCTGAAAGAAAATCAAAAAACGAAGAAAACCTACCGTCGAGAAGCGAACTGAAGAAGTACATGAAACACCCTCATCAGGTCTCGAATAATCAGACATTGATTCACAGCGACGAGGATTTTGATGATTTCACTCGCAAAGATGGAAGACCTAAAAGCACGACTGAAGAACTTCAAATGAAAGAAATCAAAGTCGATTCTCAGAACGAGAGATTCAATCGATCAATTGAGCGTCAAAGTGATTTGGAATCATCAAGCGCTGAAAATGAATTCATAAAAAATTATGTGCCCTCTCGTTCTGAATCTCATTTCGTCAGAGGAACTTTAGTCCATTTGGGCGATGGCAAATCTAAAAGGATCGAGCAGCTGAAAATTGAAGATTTCATGAACTGTCAGATTCCGTTCCAAGCAAATCAATTGAATCGAAACTCCAAGTCGGAAAGGAGAGAACAGAAAATTCAAACGACGAAGACAAACAAAGATCTCCTGTCGACCGCTGGCAAAACATCGTCTGAGGATTCGAAAATCGTTACCAAGAATCCGTCACGTGGCCATGATAATGATGATGATGATGATGATGATGATGATGACGATGATAAAGTTGTTGCCGCTGAAGATGATGATGATGATGTTGATGACGACAAAACACGCGACGATTACGATCCCGATGATGAGGATGGCATCGAAGTTGAAGTGAATGGACACCGCCATGGTGAATTTGACAGCGAACGAGGTGGTGATGATGATGATGATGACGATCTTAGCGACTTCTATGGCAGACTGGTGGTTGACACGAGTAAGGTCATCTACATGAAGGAAAACCACGAGGCTGGAACGGTGGTTCTTGGACTAGCAGTGGGAAAGCAACAGATTCAGGTAGGAGATAACACTATTATTAATATTATTATTATTAACATTAAATTCAGGTAATTACAGATTGTAAATTCGATCACATTTGAAATGATTTAAAATTGAAATTTGATGTTACCATGTTTTAAAGTTCAAACGGATTTCAGACAACTATAGTTGTTTAGACCTTATTTTTTTGAATGTCTGCTTTATTCAATTAAATAGTTTGACAAAATGTTTTATTATAATAATAATGTACTTATTACCCGTTTATTCCCCGCCATCAGTTAAACAAATTATTGTTAATATTAGTGCACCGAGATGGCGCTGTTATTTTGAAATTTCATTTCGACTTTAAAACTAATTTCAAATGTACTTTGCCGGAAATTTAATTATAGATTAAATATCATCATCGTCGCGTCGTTTTCATCATCATTGTCATCATCATCATAATCGTCGTAATTCTCACCATCACAACAACAACAAGTTAAATAAAAACATAAGGTTAAAATGTTATCACGTGACGTCCAAGCTGGCATTGAGATGTAATTGATAAACTGGTTGAGATGTAATTGCTAAATTGATTGAAATGTTATTGATAAACTGATTGAGATGTAATTGCTAAATTGATTGAGATGTGATTGACAAACTCCTCAATAAACGTTTCAATTTCTCAATAAATGACTGAAGGGCGACAGAATAACAACTGATAATTTAGTGACTTAATGAATGTATTGAACGGAATAACATTTAAACGTAGTCCATAATCACTTTATGATTAAATGATTTACCAAGTAATTAAGTATTTATTTATTTATTGCAATTAAATTAGATTTAAGTAGATGTTTTAATTATAATTTAATGTTCACTTACTAACAAGAAAGATTATCAGGAAATGATTTAGGGAAAATGTGGAATGTGCGGGTAAGTTACACTAATCTATTGAAATCAAGATGTAATTGATTTATTTATCTACTTATTATCATGTAATTATTAAGCAAGTATTTATTTGATATTTAAATTAACTATTTATTTGGTGAGTTAATGACGTAATGATGACGTAACTCGAAAGATAAATGAGCTTTCGAATCAAAACTTAACATGACTGCTATGGTTTCTGAAAGAAAGTTGTGCTCACCTGTTACAAGCTTTGCTTTTTAGGCTAACCTTTGACGTGAACTTTTAACCCCTAAGAGTAATAGTAAACAAAACAATAATGGAGATTACTCTGCTGGAGAGATTGAGTACAGAATGAGTTTGTTGTGAATTGTGCTTGAAAATGACTGGCGATTCGAATAAACGTTTTATGATTTGAAGTTATAAACAAACATAAACTGAGCTATTAAATATAAATTGATGTTTACATGTAATCACGTGGTTGAATTTATGGTTCTAAATATAAACATAGCGGGAATTCCAGTTCTTGCATAACTTCCTATAACTTTCTCCTGCGTTCCAGCAATTGAGTGATGGAATGGTGATAATGATGGTTATGATAGTGATAATGATAATGTTGATAATGATGATGATGATTGCTATAGCTTTGATCTTATTATAATGTTCAGAGGACAGCCTAGTGAACGGGTGAATGAATTGTGGATGCAACGTGATTGGTCGAATATGTAATCATAAACAAACGCTTTCATCTTTTCAGTCATTCCAATGTTATCATCGCTTTCTGATTGAACCTCATGATTGAATATCGAACTGATTGAGAATGATGCGGTATCAGTGATACTAAATCAAAATCTGAAAATGGCTGAAAATAAAATGTTCGATTGTAAATAAATACATCATGAACGAAGGACATTCACTTCAAGTGAGACGATTGAAATCCCTGATCCATGATTGAACTTGTGGTTGATCGTTAGTTTCACAAGACTCTAAATCTCTCAAACATTTGCTTTCCTTTGAACCGATGGAAACGACGAGTGATTATGATGATGATGATGATGATGATGATGATGATGATGATGATGATGATGGTGGTGATGATGATGATGGTGGTGGTGGCGCTTGCGGTGATGGTGATGATGAAGTTCACAATAAGAATCGTCAGTCAGCAGCGTTATCAACTGCTGAATCCAAGAATGATCCCGTGGTCAGATGAGTGATGATGCTGTTGTTGATGATGATGATGATGATGATGATGATGATGATGATGATGATGATGATGATGATGATGATGATGATGATGATGATGATGATGAGATGATGATGATGATGATGATGATGATGATGATGATGATGATGATGATGATGATGATGATATGATGATGATGATGATGATGAGATGATGATGATGATGATGATGATGATGATGATGATGATGATGATGATGATGATGATGATGATGATGATGATGATGCTGATGATTGATGATGATGATGATGAGGATGATGATGATGATGATGATGATGATGATGATGATGATGATGATGATGATGATGATGATGATGATGATGATGATGATGATGATGATGATGATGATGATGATGATATGATGATGATGATGATGATGATATGATGATGATGATGATGATGTGATGATGATGATGATGATGATGATGATGATGATGATGATGATGATGATGATGATGATGATGATGATGATGTGATGATGATGATGATGATGATGATGATGATGATGATGATGATGATGATGATGATGATGATGATGATGATGATGATGATGATGATGATGATGATGATGATGATGCTGATGATGATGATGACGATGACGATGGCTTTGATGATAATGAAGGCAGTGATTTCGAAGGTAATGGTGATGTAGCTCTTAAAAATTTTCATTTTCTGTCATCCGTTTAACATCCCGCATTCCTTTCTTTCAACACCCTGCCTATTGGTTGTTTGGTTGACCTAATTATATAATTGGCTCTTCTCTCCGACCCAATTAGCTAAAGTTCCATTAAATTATCTTCAGCGTTCTTGCTTTTTATTGGTCGATTGGGAAATGTTACAACGACAAAGTATTTATTTTTTAATATAATCAAAGATTAATATAAAAATAATAATAATAATAATAATAATAATAATAATAATAATAATAATAATAATAATAATATAATAATAATAATAATAAGAATAATAATAATAATAATAATAATAATAATAATAATAATAATAATAATATATAATAATAATAATAATAATAATAATAATATAATAATAATAATAATAATAATAATAATAATAATAATAATAATAATAAGATAATAATAATAAGAATATAATAATAATAATAATAATAATAATACTAATAATAATAATAATAATAATAAGAATAATAATAATAATAATAATAATAATAATAATAATAATAATAATAATAATAATAATATAATATAATAATAATAATACTAATAATAATAATAATAATACTATAATAATAATAATATAATAATAATAAGCACATGCTCAGGCTTTGTTTTGATTCCGTTACATGATTTATCGCTCGTACCTGCTGACCACCTGTACAGGTGCGATGTTTCTTAAAATAACATATTAATGGATGCGGGCCAACTGCGCTCCAGTTGAAATTTATGACCAGACATGTTTCGAGAATTGAAGATGAATTTCACTCACATCGTATTTTCTAGTGTACTGATGAAAACAATTTGAAGAGTTAAATGGTTTTTCAATGAATTTGAAATAAATTGAAATGATTTAATATCGTTTAAATCTATCTAACTCTAATGTGTTGTTAATTGTTGGAATTATTTACTTTATTGTTCGTATTGCTGAATTTGTTCGATGTTGTTGTTGTTATGCTATTTGTTTAAATTAAAATTCAACGTGTTTTGATAAATCGCATGCCAGCCACACCTGCCACTTACTTAAATGAGAACAAATTGCTCTCAATGAACTAACTATCTGTCACCTTTCATTTCAGGTGAGCATAGAGACGAGCACCGACCATCCGTTCTTCTGCCTCAAACAGGGTTGGTCCTCTTGCGACCCAAACAAAACCTTGGCATCCTACGGCCTCACCTGTCAACCGCTCACAGTTGGAGACGTTTGCATTGCACTCGTCAACGACTTCACCGAGTCGTCTCCTGCCCCATCGTCGCCAAGGGGGGTACCGGTGAACTCGGAACTCACGAATCAAAACCCTCCAACCAACACGTCACACTGTCGTTCACCATTCCAGTCAAAAGGGCATTCGACCTATGATTTTGCAACAAATTCTGACAAAAATGAATTAATGTTTTGATTTTCTTTTAGAAAATTCTTCTTGCCTATCGAAAGGGGACTTGAATTGTGTTTATTGATGACTTGTTAAGCAACTTAATTAAGATGGATGATAAATGTTTTATCAATCAAGACATTGTGGATGCAAAATGAATGTCTTTTTAATTTAACCACCGCATTCGTAAATATCATTAAACATTCCGTTTTACTTATTCGAATAAAAGCTGGTGACGATGACGACGACGATGGTGGTGATGATGGCGATGACGAGGATGATGATTATGATGACGATGACGATGACTCGTTACAAATAGACGAAATACTCTCCCAGGCATTTTCTTCGTAACAATAGCGTGGTTGTTATGACAACCGATTGAACAAAGCTGTGTTATCGGGGGTCGTATCCACTTCAACGAACTTAAATACTTTTATTTCCTATCAGGGATATCATTCCCGAACTTGTAGCTGCGGTCGCTGCTGTTGTTGTGGTAGTGATGATGACGATAATGACGGCGATGATGATGATGAAGGTTTTTTCAATAAACATTCTTGTTGTAATATTGCTGCAAATAAAAATTGACTTCAAGTGTCCGAGACTTTAAATTGAACAAACTATTCCCAAAACTTTGAAAAACAACTCATTTCTTGATATAGGATAATTATATTTTTAACATTAATAATAATTATAATATTAATTATTAATAATATTATTTATATTAATTAATTAATTGTAATGATTATTATTATAATAATAGTAACAATTGTACACCTTCATTCACTGCAGAAATCACGGTGAGGCGTGATAGACAGATCAAGTGAAAACAGAAGAATTTTGATCAGAAAGAACAATGGAAATCATGCTTCCAAGTAGTACTCAATGAGTTATGAGTTGATAAATGATGTAACGAATGGTGATAATGATGGTGGTAACGGAGCGGTGGATGGTGGTGGTAATGGTGGCTGTGGTGATGATGGTGATGATGGTGGTGATATGCTGAGTAGGACAACGTACTTTTCAATAACTTTGGATGGATCTTAACAATTCCACATCCTAATATTCAAAGATGAATGCAATTTAACGCATCACTTTTTACATACTCGTAAAATAAAAACAAAACCCGAATAAATGTAAAAATCAACAGATCACAGATCGAGCTCCGTATCGTGGTATTGTTAGACATCTTTTGACGCCTGTGGAGTGAGGGAGGGATGGATGAACATTTTCGAGCATCTTTCACCATCGTTAACGAACGCACAAACAATTGCACATCGACTTCTTTTGTCTCATCACAAAGTACTCCACTGACATCAGCAACAACTCCTCCGACCATTTCATCCCTTGAGTTTTCATCCAATCCTCCACTCGAAATTGAAAGTGAGCTTCATTAAGCGGAGTCTCCAATTACAGGTGAGTTGGGTTCGCGAAACTCCTCTGGGCCACCGTGTTGTGATTTAATTTTTCCGGGGCTGCCATATGGGTGGTCTGCCCTACCCATGCTAATTTGTTATGCATGCCTTCCTCGTTGCTATTCATGAATTCTTGTGCATGATGCGTTCTGGTCAATCGAAGCATCTTGTTTTCATCTCATGAAGAATGATTACAACTGAGAACATCGAAAGAAAATTTCATCAACGATCAACATTTTGTTGTCATTTCATTGATTTTCAATTTTAAATTTTTTATTCAATTTGCAATCAGTCCATTTTTGATTTTGATAAATAAAATTGATTTTATTAGATACAAAGTTAAGTTTAACTCTCGCAGTAATAAAGCATCAATTAAATAAACATTAACTAATATGTATTACTTCTTCGTAACTTGAATGGTCACGAATCGGAGGAACTAATCGACCAAAGATCAGGAAAAGCGGAGTTAGCAATTTGACCGGTATTAATCTTGCCAGGAATAAATCAACAGGAACAACGAACAAAGCAACATCATGATGGAGTGGCTCCTTCAGCATCTCCATCATTTTACAATTTTCACCTTATCATCCTATTGTGCATTTATTATTGCTTTTATTATTGTTATTCTTGTCTTTATTTATGTTAATTTCGTGCCAGCATCAAGAGATTTTAAAAGGTTGCAATTATGTGTAAGCATAGCAAATTACGATAATATTATAATACTACAAGATCCTTGTTTTATATATGTATATATATATTATATATATATATATATAGATTAGTTAAGTACGTTTTAAAGTTTTAGTAGCATCATTATCATATCGAGTATAGAATAACTACCACCAACAACACCCTTTTTTTATTTGCGACAGAATCTGTTCGCGTTTTTATGGCAACATCAAGCGCACACGTGGCTATTCCAGGTTGTTTATGGCTGGTATGATTTTGTTTTCTGCTCCAAAACAATCCCATGGCGTGTTTCGCCAGTTGCTGAGAAAGACGGATTAAGTTTATCATCCTCTTTCCGTTCTTGACGGAATTATCTATTTACCTCTTTCCGCAGCATGTGGAAGTCAGAACATGGTTCGGACAACTGTTATTCCTATCGGCAACATCTCCTAGTCTACCTGCTGTTTAGAACAAATAGCTGCACATCTCTTAGCAACTTGTTCCTTCGCTCGGTTCAGCTCTGTTATGATTTCCAAAAGACATTTCCTCCAGCATCAATTCATCATCATCTATTGTGCATTCATTCAGTGCATGGTAATTCTAGTTTTTAACAATTGTATTTATTTTTTTGAGTTTGAACTTCCACCTGAGCAAGATGACTACAATCCAACAGATAATAAATTACTAAATTCAAATGTGAAACTATAAAATATAATAATTTATAATGGGCGAACATCATATTCATAAGACTGAGTTCTTGCATCGGTAAAATATTAATCCAGCATACGAATTAATGTTGCGTAATCCAAGTAATGTCTTTGGCTCATCCAAAGCGGGAATAAAATTCCAAGTTATTGCATTAGAAGCCCACGTAGGAATCGACCGGGGAATGTCGTAAATCATGTATAAGAAATTTAGACAATTTTTTTAAAATGAGAAAGTCTATTCCATATCTGAATCCAAATTATCATAAAATCTCAAATTTGATGGAATAAAGTCATCAGGCGTTAGTTATAAAAGCTCTTAAGAGAGGCTGGGATTTGAACTCCTAATGGAGTCACACCAAGGCCAAAGTCTTAATCACTCGTCTAACGACGCCTGGTATTAATAATTCATGATATCTCGTAATAACTCATCACAATAAACAAAATCATCCGATACTTGAAGCACCTTTGTGGAATAAAGCTGCTCTTAAAATACTTAGATTTAAGAAACGGTAATGTTTCTTTGGCAAACGTCTGACTATGAATGCCATTTAGAACTGCTTTCACTGTCACTTGGGCTGGCAGGTGGGCCATCCATCCATCCACTCCAGGTCTGCCGCTCTGATAGCAGCTCGTTATGACACACTCTCCAGAAGTAAAGTATCATCAACACCTACACGTTTCTTCTTATACTGGTTCTTTTGTTCTATATCTGCCTTCTCGGATACAGTTATATCGTTTCAGCTTTTCCAAGGGACTGTTGTGGTGAGGAACCAATGAGAGTGGAGCGCGCCATGAACACAATGGAACATGTTCTATAAATAGCCTTGAGCTATCGCTCACTCGCTCTCTCTCGTGTAGTGACCGTGTGTAGTTGTTGTTTACTTGTGAATAAACCGTTACGTTAAACCTTGCCTTTCTTCGGGATCTCAGAGATATAACATTTTGGCGACGAGGATGGGATCCGAAGATAAATTCGTTTCTATGATGACGATGTTCATGGAAGAAAATCGACGACGAGACGAAGAAAATCGACGACGAGACGAAGAAAGCAAGAAACGAGACGAAGAAAACAAGAAACGCGACGAACTTTTGTTGCAACTGTTGGAGAAGGTCAATCTTCACTCGACTACACATCGTCAAGGCGAAGAACTGATCACGGAAATGATCAGCAAGACACGGACCTTCAACTACGATCCTGAACATGGAGGCACGTTCACAAAATGGATCGAACGTTTCGAAGATGCAGTTGCAACTCACGGTTCACGATTGTCGGAGGAGGAGAGAGCGAGGGTGCTTGTGATGAAACTTGATACAGAAGTGTACAACCTGTTCCGGGACCACATTCGACCAAGGTCAACAAAGGATCTGAAGTATGATGAGGTCAAGGCAATCTTGGAGACGTTGTTTGGAGACAAAGATAGTATCTTCAGACGCAGATATGACGCACTCCGGGTTACGCTTGAGGACATGAACTTCAGAGCATACACCACGAAGGTCAACAGAATGTGCGAGCTGGCACTGGTAGATGAATTGACAAAAGAGCAATTTAAATGCCTGATTTACATTTCTGGGATGAAGATGCAAGCACACGCCGACTTCCGAACAAGGTTGCTGCAAAAGTTGGAGCTGCAACCAAACTGCACACTGGAGGACTTGAACAATGAATGCGAACACATTCTGACTCTGAGAAAAGATGCAAGTGCCATCGGAGAAGCCCCAAGTGCTGTGCAGGTGGTCCAGAGAAACAGCAGAAGGAAGCCTCGACCAGAGTTCCGTAGCAAAGAACCCGGCCGACCTTCAACTGTAAGGAGATGTTTCATCTGTGACGAGACAACTCATCTGGCAAAGAGTTGTCCCAAGAAATTGAGAGTAAAGAAGATCGATGACAACCAAAAAAGGGGGAAGAGAAAATTTGCCAAGATCGATTTTGGAGACATCAAGATTGATATGCAGCTTGACTCGGGTGCAGATGTAACCATCATCAACACGGACACATGGGAGAAGATTGGAGCTCCAGATCTGGACAAGTCTTCAGTGTCACTGTCAGCTGCAAATGGCACCCCGATTGAGGTACTTGGTTGTTTCGATGTGCAATTCCGCTGCCAAGGGTTCACTGGCCATGGTCGCTGCTTCGTGGCTAAGGATGTGGACCAGCTTTTGGGCATTGAGTGGCTGGACCAGTTGCCACCATTTGCGAAGGCCTTCAACGCCATCTGCTGTCAAGTGGAACAGAGATCAGTTGAAGTAGGAGGTCTGTCCCAAGAACTGTCCGACAGATACCCCGAGGTCTTCAAGGAGGAACTGGGCCGATGCTCCATGAAGAAGGCAGAACTAAGAATTAAAGAAGGAAGTTGCCCGATCTTCTGTAGGCCGAGGAAGATTCCCTTCATGTTAGAGAAAGCTGTGGACATCGAGTTAGACCGTCTCGTGCAAGCAGGAGTTCTGAAGAAGGTAGATTACAGTCATTGGGCTGCACCGATAGTTATCGTGCACAAGAAGAATGGGACTGTCAGGATCTGCGCCGACTTCAAGACGGGCCTGAATGAAGCACTGGAGACACACCGACATCCACTGCCGACTCCAGAAGAAATCTTCTCTCACCTGAACCAAGGCGCATGGTTCACCCAGATTGACTTGGCAGATGCATACCTGCAGATGGAAGTCAATGAGGACTCAAAGGAACTGGTGACTATCAACACACACAGGGGACTGTTCCAGTACCAGCGACTACCCTTTGGAGTCAAGTGCGCACCCGGCATTTTCCAAGAGGCTATGGACGGCATGCTTGCCGGATTACAAGGTTGTGCAGCGTACCTGGACGACATCATCGTTAGTGGTACAACATTGGAGGAGCACAATCAGAACGTCCATGCCCTTTTCAAGAGGATCGCAGAGTGTGGATTTCGCGTCCGAATGGAGAAGTGTTCGTTCGCGAAGAAGGAGATCAAGTTTCTGGGGATTCTGATTAGCAAGGATGGACGTCGACCAGACCCAGAGAAAATCCACGCGATCACCGAAATGCCGTCGCCCAAGGATAAGAAGCAGTTGAAATCCTTCTTGGGCATGATAAGTTTCTACTCGTCTTTTGTTCCAGAGATGCGATCCATGAGGGGACTCCTGGATGACCTGGAGAAGGAAGACAACTTTTTGTGGACTGCTGAGCATCAGGGAGCCTTCGACAAACTGAAGATGGTGCTGCAGTCGGATCTGCTGGTGACACATTTCAGACCTGAAATTGACATTGTGGTTGCTGCTGACGCATGTGAGTATGGAGTAGGTGCGGTGATCTCACACCGATTCCCGAACGGCACGGAAAAGGCCATAGCACATGCGGGAAGAAGCCTGACAAAAGCAGAGCAGAACTACGGGCAGATTGAAAAAGAAGCTCTTGCGCTGGTATTCGGTGTCAGAAAATTTCATAGATACCTGTATGGACGAAGCTTCACGCTGTTGACGGACCACAAACCACTGCTGTCCATTTTTGGATCAAAGACAGGAGTGTCCGCTCATTCAGCCAATCGACTCCAAAGATGGGAACTCTCATTACTCAGTTATGAGTTCAGGATTGAGTATAGAAAGACAGACCACTTTGGACAAGCCGATGCATTATCCCGACTCATCGCTTCGAAGTCGCCAGAACCCGAGGATGTCATCATCGCAAAGATTGAGAAGGACATTCAAGCACTTCGTAGTGATGTGATCCGCCAGTTGCCAGTAACACACAAGGACATTCGGAAGATGACCGAAAGTGACGAGCTACAGATTGTGGTGCAAGCCGTGCTGTCAGGACGTTGGCCAGATTTCCGGACTGGATCGTTGACACATGCCTTCCACAGTCGTGCTAAAGACCTGTCAGTGCATGATGGAGTCCTTTTCCTAGGAATGCGAGCGGTTGTTCCCTTAGCACTACGACATCGTGTTCTGAAAATGCTTCATGAAGGTCACCCAGGATGCACACGGATGAAACTCATAGCTCGAAGGTGTGTTTATTGGCATGGCATCGACAGGGATATTGAAGAGCAGGTGAAGAATTGCAGCGCTTGTCAGGATGCTGCAAAAATGCCTGCAAGGAATGAACCGTCACCATGGCCAACACCGAATTGTGCATGGGAGAGGATCCACGTTGATTTTGCCGGACCCCTGGAAGGATTAATGTTCCTCATAGTAGTGGATGCCTACTCCAAGTGGCCTGAAGTAGTTCAGATGTTATCAACAACAGCCACTTGCACAATTAAAGAGTTAACAAGAATCTTTGCCCAGCATGGATTCCCAAAAGTACTCGTGTCGGACAATGGAACGCAGTTCACATCTCAGGAGTTCCAGAGTTACTGTCAGCAGTATGGTATCCAGCACATCCGTTCACCTCCATATCACCCACAGAGTAATGGTCAGGCAGAACGTTTTGTGGACACCTTCAAGAGGACTTTTCAGAAGTTGAGAGGGGAGGGAGCCACATCAGATGTGATACAGAAGTTTCTGTGGACCTACAGATCGACTCCATGTTTGTCATCTCCAGGCCAGAAGACACCCGCAGAAAACTGCATTGGACGACAGTTGAGGACTCCGGTAAGTGATTTACAGTTGCAGAGTCATCTACAACAGGAAGCGATGAAAGACAAAGCGCAGCAGACGCGCAAGGTACATCGCAGGGAGTTTGCCGAAGGGGACACAGTGTACTTGAGGCTGTATGAAGATCCACGAGGTCGATGGGCCCCAGGAGTGGTCATCAGAAGACTTGGAACGGTGCTCTATGATGTCCGATGCGACAGCAAGATTGTCAAACGACACGCGAATCAGCTGAGACCTCGGACAGTGGAGGACGCCTTCAACGTCATGATGGATACCTTTAACCTGCCTCTACTGCCCCTCAGCCAACCGGAAGGTAACAACATGAGTGCTACAGAGCCCAGCACGACAGAAGTTCTTATCGAAGCAAACCAGGCCCCACGACCAAAGAGGAGACGCCGACCGCCGAAGAGATTGGAGATGGACGCGTCCAAGAAGAAGTACGAACTTGTTAGGGGGGGAGGTGTTGTGGTGAGGAACCAATGAGAGTGGAGCGCGCCATGAACACAATGGAACATGTTCTATAAATAGCCTTGAGCTATCGCTCACTCGCTCTCTCTCGTGTAGTGACCGTGTGTAGTTGTTGTTTACTTGTGAATAAACCGTTACGTTAAACCTTGCCTTTCTTCGGGATCTCAGAGATATAACAGGGACAAACACTCGTAAAACTTTAAGAGGTGACCTTTTTTGTTCTATTCTAAAGTCAAGCGACTCCAAAAAAACTGAATTTCTCTTTAGACTTTGATTAAGGTTGATAACCAAAGATAATCAAGGAATGGTAAACACAAGTTTTATATGTGCAAATGAGTCTTGAAATGATGGAATTACAGCCATATAACTGCATTCATCACTGAATTTGCAAGCTAGCATTGAAAATGTTTTTAAAAAGTTGAAGGAAGGCAGAAAATTACACTGTTAATACGTTAGAAATTTTTATGTATAAATATGAATTTTGTAACCCCAGCCCCGGCCCCGGCTAAAAATGTGACCCTGGTCGATTCCAAGTCCCACGCAACTATTATATCGTAAATAAATGATTTATCGCAAAACAATGCGAAATACGTGCAAGTAATGAAAGTTTAAGCAATATCGTTTTCTATTAGGTATAATATCCTATTTATTTCTCTTTCCACAGATAGCCGGCACAACATTTAGTTGTTCCTCTTCGAAGTCGAATCAACCAATAATTATATTTTATTACCCTAAATACGTATAAAAATTTACGTTTTTATTACTTTTTAGCATCCTTGGTTTTTTACCAGACTTGTTGAATAGCTGAAGCATACATTCTTGCCTCACCACAGTAAACAAAATATATATTTGAATTATCGTCCCGAATTTGATTTCGAATAGCACCTAAATTTACATAAAAATGGAGTCAGTTGTGGAAAATATTACCAGAGAAACTGAAAAACCTGTTGATAGATCAAAGGTTTGATTTTTTTAATATTTGATTTAAATACGCTTAAGGCTTTATAACTATTTGAAACCGCATTCGCCAATTAATGGCTTTCAATGTATTTGTCGTACAAATGCTAAAATATAGTCACATTTGGGCCTTTTAATTCACGGAATGACACTTGCGCATGTTGTGCCACTTACCATCATTGTAGCTTTTCGTTAATTAAGCTATTAATGTTTCCTTATACGAATGATCCATTAACATTAATTGAATTTCACATTTATTTTGCATTCAACAGGTTTGTCCAGTACTTGTGAGGGTGTTCTTGGGTAGTGGTAGACACAACAACATATCTGATTATACAAGAGGGAAAACTCCAACACATGAGTTGCAGCTTTATACATGGTTAGTTGTTCTTGAGAAATCTAAATATGTTTTTAGTTTAAGAATTTAAAATTTGAGGTAAAATCATTAAATGATTACCCATTACTGTTAGTGCACAATAATTGGGATAATTCCGATATAACAATAGATGGCTAAATATTAAAATCCAGGATTTGTTTACTTCTTTTACATTGCCAACATTCTGTAATATTAACATTCTTACTGAAGGCTCGATGCCAGCCTCAAGGAACTGACCAGTCTGATCAGGGTTACCGGAGACGAAGGACGCAGGAAAGGATCGAGGTTCGAGTTCTCTGTGGTTTATGCTGACAACAGGTCGCAGGCATTCAGGATGAGGGAGATTGGATCAACCACTGCTGGAATAGTAAGTCTTTGTTTCTGTTGTTATTTGAAATTATGGCTAATATATTAATTCACTTTTAAAATGCTTTAGTTTTTAAATTGCCATCATGTAATCCTGCAAATGAATTTTTAATGTAAGGGCTAATATGTTAACCACATATTTTAATCAAAATATCCAGGATATTGCTTGATTCGTGAAAATGCTTAATGTCATTTAAGCACAGTTTATGATTGTTTTGAACACTCATTAGTATAATCACATTGCATTCCAAGTTAATAGATTCTAAAAAGTAATTTATAAATATCTCATTGCAGTCTGGATTGGATGACCACGTCACACTGGGTTCCAAGAAGTTCCAGTTCGGCGACTATTTGGACGTTGCCGTGACTAATCCTCGAAGGTTCATCAACCAACCTTACAGGATGAACAGGCCGAGGCAATTTACTCAATAGAAGATGAATGTTTTAAAATTTTGTTTGACTGCTTCGATGATGGAGACGTTGGTTCTAATAAAGTTTGTAACATGATTTTGTTGCATTCAATAGAATGCATTACTATCTTTCAATATATAGGTTCTTGCAGAGCTAATTTGTTGTTATTTGCAAATGTAAGTTGAAAAAATATTTCTGATAAGATTTAAGCAGTGCCATTGAAGACAGCCAAAACGCATTAATGACCTAGTGATGGGCAAACCAAATCGCGATTTCTGCAAGGTTACGATTCGATTTGAATTAATTGGTAATCGATTTTGGCCACCCGCGATTTTGATTTTATTCGATTTGCATTTTTTGCGATTCGATTTGAAAAGTAAATCGCAAGTCGCGCTCGTACGCATGCCTAATATTACGCTTAAAAAATCCTGGCTACCGTTGTTTACATCTACGATCGTTGGATCTATGATCGCCCAAGGAAATATTTATAAAGATCGCATGTCTATGGTTATTGCAGAGAATTTAAGAATTCTATCTCTATGGCGTCCGTCTCGTTGTACTAAGTATGCGACCGCATGGACTTATGGTTAAGGCTGCGCCTCTCAGGACGGCAGCGCGGATTCGAACCCCGTTTCTGGAGCACCGTCCTAATCATCTAGCTAAGCAATAAAACAAGTCGTATTAAATAAACATTATTGTAGCATTGACGAGGCTCAATGCTTTATCGCCATTTAAATATGTCTGAGTTAGATAGCGGGAAATATTGGATTTTAGCGAAATTTTTTAAAGACAACCAAAGGGCAGAAGGTGTTTGGTGTATGAGGTGCAAATTTTGCGAGAAACGAATTAGATCAAAGCCCGGAATTACATAGAACATAGAACTGACTCAAACTGGGCTTAATAATTTTTTTTCAAACGGTAATAAAAATGTCATGAATGAATGTTGGGTGTTGATTTAATTGTATTGTTTATCACGAAAAAATTTGCGAAGCTACGACAGCAGTAAATTTTTGAAGATTTGAACATTTTGGGATTGGATTTAATTTGAAATTTTGAGATTTGATTCATTTTACTAATGATTTGAGATTTGACAATGGAAATTTGATTTGAGATTTGCCCATCACTGGTTTCACCTGATATTTTAAGAAAAACATTTAATCGTATCTAATTCTATTTTTGGCCTGAAAACGTACCAATTGGCAATTGCCGGTCACTGAATCGATCTCGTAAACGATGATGTCAAAATCTGTGCAAATCAAGCTGAACTCGTATCAGCCAAAATATCTTTCACATGCGGTCGATATAAGCAGGATATCCGCTTTTGTTTTCAAGTATGAAGAAATGAAAAAAAAAGGAAAAACGAATAACATTTGAATTATAAAAGAAAGAAATACAAAGTATCACAGGAATTTTTTATATCGACGGTTACAAAAATTTACAAAAATCAAAAATGATGAGACTGGTGTGTGTGTGTGAGTTACAACCTCGTTGGAAATTGCCCCTGGCAATGTCAGCAACTGATACCACGCTTTGATCTTGGCTGTGCATAAAATTTAGACTACACTGAGTTTTGAGATCAACGAGGATGGCTGCAGCTGTTGTAACCAGAAATCAATCTAAATCGGCAACATAAATACAAATCGCTGACGTAAAAAACAGAGGTGTGGCCAGCAGTATGAAGATGGAAGGATGGTTGGACATCGTGTAGTACCGAGTGCACACGAGTACAAATCAAGTTCCGCAGTCTATTATCTAAAACAATGTCAATTTCTGCCTAGAGTAAGATTCCTCGACTAACTGAAGTTTTGAAAAGAAAAATGTAAAATTCACATAATTTCGAAAAATGCATTCGTTTATCGACGTGTAATTTAAGGCGAGAAAACCTTAAATGGTGCCACGTCGCTTCACGTCGATAAAAACGGAGATCATAAAACTAGCTCGGCTAATTTGTTGCGAAATGAAACTTTCTCATAATAAAATAAGCCGTCTGTTTAATAACCTTACTTGCGTAAACATTTACTTAGCAAACAAACCGACACACAAATGATTTTATGAAAGATTAAACAATATATATCAGAGCTCGTAATCTCGTCAGAAAGACATGTTCGCAATTTTGACATGAACGTCAACTTTTTACATAAATTTTGCCGACGTCGGGATAATTAAATTCTACCAGTAAAAAAATTATTTTTCTATAATGCTAACCAATCCTGGGGAAAATAAGTGTGACTTTATAATAACATATTTATTTTATCGTTAAAAGTTCGAGCCCATCAGACAGTGCAGAATCAGACGATCGAGGCGAGGTTCATATTACTTTGCTCGTCTTTCACAACCTGGTGTCTTATTGCTGGATAAATGTTGGTCCTAATACGAGGCTTAATTTTTTCCATTCCAGGATTATCCAGATCAAATGAAGTTGATTATTAACCAATATACAACCCGGAATAAGGGCTATGCGTCGTTAGGAACAAGCAAATGATAATGGTAAGCGTCCCCAAGAGGTGCTCGCTTCGTTGAACGATTGAACATGAAAACCTCGTCAAGAAAGAAAAGGGAAGATGAGATTTGCGCGAAATTACTTTCATCTTCAATGATAAAACTTTCGCTCACAAAAAGAAGAATGAAAGGTGTCCTTGCACGACACAAACATTCAAGTTAGCATCCCGTGAAGATTTGCTTGATAAACGACTATAAAGCAATAAATACAAACAAGAAATTGTTGTTTCTTTAAACTGCACTTGTATAATCCTCTAAAATATCTAAATATCTCCGATTAAAACAGAAATAGCTCACTGATACTCATCGCCCCGCCATTCTTTCCAATCGACTTTAATTAACCTGCACTCGAGAAGCATTCGGAATAGAATTCTAAACGGCTACTTTTTTCTTAATTTTGTTCTAATGTTATGGTAGTTGTGCGGTCATGATAAAGATTTCGATTATGATGATGATGATAATTAGAAGGAAGAAGAAGAAGTAAAAGATAACGATCACTTGAACTTTCCTTGCCTCCATCTTAAGCAACAACCTATCCAGAAGTCCAGCTTTAGAAGCTAGAAAGTGGAAACAAAAATTTCTTCTTCCCTGTACTATATCATGGAAACTCGTGGATAAGTTAGGAAGTTGTACGTGTCGAAGTCAGAATAACCTCAGTCAAAGGGGAGTTGGAGGCGAGGTGACGAACCTTTGGGGCACCGTTATCGGTGGTGGAGATGGTGAAGATGAGTGGCAGTCAGAGGCATGTTCTATGACTATCTGAACGTCACAGGGTCGAACCGTCGGCAGCCTTGATGATCGAGGTGATGGAATGTTGATGTCTGGTCGCCTACCAAACTTTTCGAGAGAAATGTTGACATCCATCGGAGGTTCTGACGATTCTTCGGGTAGACCAAATAGGCTGCTCTTCGACGCATTCTCTTCTTCGCGGTGCTTTGGTAAGGTTTGAATGTTGTCGTTTGGAAGACAGGGAATGTCTGGGTCGACAGTATATGCGATTGACTTGATCGGGGTCTCGGGTGGAGTGGAAGAACTGCTGCTCACTTCGGAGATGTCCCCGTGCACCCGATTCTTTTGTCGGCTGATCTCATTTCCCGATGGAAACCTGGATATGAGATTCTGGGTAGCGTCAATGGAAATCGGAGAACATTCCAAGACAGAATGTTGCTGGCGAATCTTAGGGACGCGATGGTTGTGGTATGGTGCGCGGGTTTGACCACCATCGTCTTCTGAATGGCTAGTCCCGAGCTTTTTAGAGCGTCTCAAATCAAATTTTTGCATAATTGGAAGACATTCATTCTTCGGTATAAGACTTTTATCTTCGTCTCCTGCACTTTCTATGCTACTGCCACTTTTGTGCTTAATGTGTCGATGGTGTTTGTGTCCTGCATGATGCTTGACTTTGTCTCCAGAGGTGACTGTATCGGCGGCAGAAGGGGAAGCTTTGGCCCATCTCGGCACAAAGACCCTCGGTAACACGATGCCATCGTCAAGCCGTCTGGGTCTGTAAAGTCCAGAAGACATCAACATAGTCATGCTAACGGAGAGTCGAGCAACTGATGAAAGGGCACACAAAGTGGTGTTCACTGGCCTCGCATCTGTAATTAGTTCAGTAATTATACAGCTGGTTCACTCGTTTATAATTGTGTCAAATACGTTGCAATAGAATGAGTCCAGAATACTGACGTTTGGGTCCACAAGCAGCAATTTCGGCCTCCGCTACTCCCGCTTTCGAGCAGAGATCTTTGAGAGCTTCGATTTGTTTCTAGACGAAAAAATTATTTTTCAATTAAAAGAACAAAAGTACACGGCGTGCAGGTTAGCCGAATGGGTTACGTGCCTGCAACAGTCGTAATGTCTCGCGTTCGAAACCCAGCCTGCACTGCCGCCAGCGCTCTTGGGAAGGAGAGCTATATCAATGGTTACAAGCAGCGCCTCTGACGCTTTCCAAATCATCTCAGTTATGTAATGGACTATAATCAAATAAGCCTCTGACGCTATGCATATGACGCTATATAAATGAAGTTACAATTACAATCGTTTTATACAAATATTATAAAAGTGGATAAAGAATATCATAAATTAACAAATAATTTAATGCACTGATTTTGATGGGTTTCAGCATCAAGGTCAACAAACCGCTCTGGCGGTTTTCTCTTCTTCGAATGTTTCCAGTTTCTTCTCTGCCAATCTTCTGGCTCTTTTCTGAAGTCTGATCCTGAACTCCTGCCTTTGCTTAACCGTAACCACAATGCCTGAGGTGTTTGAATACGCATGTTAACTTTTATGAATAAACCTGCATTTCGTATTCTGATTTATTTCAAAGGATTTGAGATATCAATTTCACCTACATTCGATCTAAACTCTGACAATAAAATCAATTTTAAATGAACTAAATACAATTTAGAAAATAAATGCAAAGTTTTGTTTTATTTGAAATTATCTGAACGTTATTTGAAAGATCCGAATATAATTTAAAACGAAGTTTGAGATAGTTGATGTTATTCCTTCATTTCCTTTATTCATTTTCGTGTGTTTTCTTTGAAATCCAGTTGTTTGTTTATTGATCTCAAAAGTCTTCCATTTCTTGTATTTATTTATTTGTCTTAAAAAAGTGATCATTTCAACTCTTCTTGACTTTCATTTTTTTTATATGAAATTGTTTGCTCTTATTATTATTAATTATTATTATTATTATTATTATTATTATTATTATTATTAGTTATTATTATTATTATTATTATATTATTATTATTATTATTATTAATTATTATTATTATTATTATTATTATTATTATTATTATTATTATTATTAGGAGGATTATTATTATTATTATTATTATTATTATATTATTATTATTATTAATTATTATTATTATTATTATTTATTATTATTATTATTATTATTATATTATTATATTATTAGTATTATTATTATTATTATATATTATTATTATTATTATTATTATTAATTATTATTATTATTATATATTATTATTATTATTATTATTATTATTATTATTATTCTTATTCTTATTCTTCTTATTATTCTTATTATTCTTCTTCTTATTCTTATTCTTATTCTTCTTATTCTTCTTCTTATTATTCTTATTATTCTTCTTCTTCTTCTTCTTATTATTATTCTTCTTATTATTCTTATTATTATTCTTATTCTTATTATTATTCTTCTTATTATTCTTCTTATTCTTATTCTTATTATTATTCTTATTCTTCTTATTATTCTTATTATTCTTCTTCTTATTCTTCTTATTATTATTATTATTCTTCTTATTCTTATTCTTATTATTATTATTTTTACAAAACATTTGCCTTTTTTATTTACGAAGTGTTCGACAACTAAGATGTACTAACAGAAGTTATACATTCTGACGGATATTAAGTTGGAGCATGCGATTTATTTTTTGTTTTTTTTTAAATTTTTTGTCGTTGCTGATGTTTTAAATTCATTCTAACCTTGGCTTATTTTCTGCCTGAGAACAAAGCGTAAATGGATCATTCTTGAGATCGAAAACGTTATCACTAATAACTGGTCCAAAATATTCAGAGGATCAAACATATTATTTGCTCCCATAACTGCGGATAATTTTTTACTTATCTGTTCCAAATGTCGGATATCGCACTGTTTTGAAGATGCATCAGGAAAAATATCTTCGCACCAATCAACAGCATCATGGCGCTGATGGTGATGGCCGCTTTGTAACAACTAACAATAGGCCGACTCGTTATTATTCAATAAGAATGCAGGGATAACATCATTGGAAGTCGGTAGCACTTTAAATATGAGGTACAATAATAATATCCCCAAGCGTGATAATGTCATTCTCACAAATAAATGAAGTCCCATGATTTATGGCGAGGCCTATTTTGCCTTGGAAAACTTTCAGTGACTTTATCTGCCTTCACAGTGATCGATAGCAGCTCCGTGCTAATTTATTTCAATCAATCGATGCATCGATCAAGCTTCCAGGAATTGCAGAATGATTCCAGTAAAAGGAAAACTTTATTCTGGAGTGCAGTTCGACATCGTTTATCGATTCAGAATTATAAAGGCCAGGACTGAATAGCCTGCTGTCTCAGTTTTAAAAAGGACATTTTAAAAGAATTTAATGGTAAATGTTTGTCAGAAAAAATAACATGAATTGTAGAAGCTAAATAACAAGTTGAAGTCCTTCGATTCGTTGAATTGATAACCTTCACCAAGGAGTCATCCATAAAGTAGGCACTTAAAGTAGGGGAGGTTCAAGCATTTGTGATGATGGCGAGAGGCGGGTGATAAAAATGTGACTTCACATCAATTAACGATTTTTATTAATTGTTAGAGACATTAATTTAAATTTCCTTATGCATTTATTGAAAGTTATTGTTATGACTTTTTAAAGTGATCAAAAATATGTGACGTCATATTGGAAGGGGGATAGTTTTATGTGACGAAACATGGCATAAAAAATTGGTCAAAATTTCGTGACGCCATTTATGGATCAGCATGACTTCACTTTTATTAACTTTCAACGCATTTCTGTAATGTTTGCGAAACGACACCGACTTGACAGAAATAAACGCGTTACTTGTTTTAGAGAGCATTCGTGAGCAATTACATAAGAAAACGTTCCATCTCTATAAATCTCCTTTCAAAAGCATTTCAAAGCAATGATCATCGCAGACTACAACGGCAACAAATAAACTTTGCAATGACTTAATAACTATTATCTATATAACAGTAACAACATGACAAGTAATAACACACATGCAAAGCAAACAAATAAGAATTAAAAAATAAATCTGAAATCGTTATCCTACCATCCACAACTCTGGCAATGCGCCATAGCAGGAGAATGACCAAAACAGCAGCTGCTTTCTGTCCCTCTTCCCCCGCTACTCCGCCCAAGAATACAATGTCGATGGCAAATGAGAAGATGATTATTATTGCGTCAAATATCTGGAAGAAGAAATAATTCCATTTGATGCGATGCGATGTTCGAGATTTAAGAATCGATAGAAGTCGGAATAATCAACTATCTGTCTCTAAAGGAATTCCTGAATCCAATTTTATCCAATAATCCTTGCTTCAGTCGTAACGAACGCGTTCGCGATTTTTGATGGGACGGTTCGTGCCTTTTTATCGCATAATAATAATAATAATAATAATAATAATAATAATAATAATAATAAGAATAATAATAATAATAATAATAATAAATAATAATAATATAAAATAATAATAAGTAATAATAATAATAATAATAATAATATAATAATAATAATAATATAATAATAATAATAATAATAATAATAATAAGATAATAGAATAATAATAATAATAATAATAATAATAATAATAATAATAATAATAATAATAAAATAATAAAAATAAGAATATAATAATAAGAATAAGAATAATAAGAATAATATAATAAGAGAATAAGAATAATAATAATAATAAATAATAAGATAAGAATAATAATAATAATAATAATAATAATAATAATAATAATAATAATATAATATAAGATAATAATAATATAATAATATAAGAATATAATCCTAAGAAATAATCCTAATAACCTATAATACTAAAATATCATACTAATACTAATAATAATAATAATAATAATAATAATAATAATAATAATCATAATAATAATAATAATCATAATAATAATAATACTTTAATAATATCCTAATAAATAATCTAATCAATAATCATAATATAATGAATCCTAATAATAATAATAATACTAATACGATAATACTAATAATCCTCATAATCCTCATAATATCCTATAATCCTAATCCTCCTAATAATAATACTAATAACGTTGAAAGTATTAGTCCATAGTATCTGGATGCTCCATGCTGGCACCAACAGAATATACGAAGAGACATAACAAGCTGGCAGGATACATTCACTGGATGATCTGTAAAAACTTCCAAATAGAAACACATCCCAGATATTACGAACATCAACCACAAACTACTACAGCACGACAAATTTGGATATACTTTGGGATAAATCAATTATTACAGATAGGACAATTCCAGCTAATAGACCAGATATAATAGTCGTAAATAAACAGGAGCGAATATGCCAAATTTTAGAAATATCAATTCCAGATGACCAAAATGTAATTCAGAAAGAAGCGGAAAAGTACAACAATACAAGGACCTCCAGATTGAAATACAAAGAATGTGGAATGTAAGGGCCAAAATCATACCATAGTGATAGGTGCCCTTGGAACAGTCAGTATGAACTACCTTAATAACCTCCAAATGGTTCCAGGAAAACCCTCGGCACACATGTGCCAGAAAATAGCACTCCTTGGAACTGCAAGCATTCTCAGAAAAATATTGAGTTGAATTTCGTGGACCCTGGAAGGGTTCCCGAATTCGAACTTTCACCTCGACTTTTTGCGTTGAGAGTTTTTTTCGTTGAACATAATAATAATAATAATAATAATAATAACATTAATAATAATAACATTAATAGTAAAAATAGTAATGATAGTAATAACTGCATTATTAAGGAAATGAAATATTACTGATTTTTTAAAATCCTAGTTAATGGTAAATATTTTACGATAAACTTTTCAACAAAGTTTAATTTTCGACTTTTCCAACATTGGATTGTGACAAATATTCTTTTGTCATGCTGTTTCAATCAACAATCAATCAATCATTCATTCGCGACTCACCTCAATTTTGTGCTTGAAAAAAGTCTTCCCCATGGCTATGATTTTGACGAGATCCTAAAATAATAAAAATATAGCGTTGAACAAATTAGGAAAACATCTGAATCATGTTAAATATTAGTTATATAACACCGTATCGCCATGTATTTCACAAATAGAAATAAATTGAATTTAATTAAACAAAATCTTAATAAAATGTTTCTCATGGTTCAGGTATATTGCATCAAATTACGAATTGAGCTAACTAAGTTAGGTGAGAGAATGATTTACTATCATTAAATATAATTGAATATAAAAGTTGTTAGTTATTAAATACAGATTCTAAAATATAAATTTCTTAAATCAAAATTAATTTTCATTTAAAAAAAAGGAAGATATGTCATTCAAAAATGAAATAGAAAGTTGGAATAACTTCTGGAAAATGTCAAAAATCTTTAAAAAACTAAAACGAAAGAATTCTGTTTTATGTCTTATAAATAAGAGCTAAATGATCGGACAATTTTCAGTTAAAATGTTGCCAAAAGCCTCACATGTAAGTAAAAAATTCGTATATAAGTATTCATATGTAAGTAACATTTTGATTAAGAAATTAATTAATTAGCAATTTTTGTGTAATTTTTTTGTATAAATCACAAAGTTCTTACTGAAAATACTTTGCACCAAAAAGTTTCAAAAATTTTAATTTAGTTTGCTTTAAGATTGTAAAAAATGTCGTCAGATTTTATTTAATTAAATGCCCACGAAAGTAGATTTTGAGAATTGGAAAACGCAATTCATTTGGATGATTTCAATTTCAAGAATTCACAAAATATAAGACCACATTTTTGGTGCAAAAATTGCGGCCTGAAATTAATCATATTTATGAATTTAAATGTGAAAATATTGCGGTTTTATAGCTTTCTTGCTTTTGAAGTGGTATGATATCTTGATAACGTTGTAATCTGAAAATGATTCTGTTTATCTCCTTCCGAGAAATTTACCATATGTTTACAATTACAAATATTAGTGTAGCGTGATGATTACCATAAACATATCGTAGATAAATTTACATTTGGATTTATTAAATACTTTTTTCGATTTCCGACTAATTTCGGGGATTCTGGGTTCTTCCGCGTGTAATGTGTGTAATACTATCAATTGACAGATTCATACTTATGGAGGTGCTAGAAATTGTTTACTTATTTTCAAAAGTATTCTTGAAATTGGTTTGTTATTATACTTTCAATAAATTTCACATAAATATTTGACATTAACATTGGCTGATAAATTTCAGATAAGTCTTAATCGTTTTATTTCCATCAATTTGCAACAATTGTTAAAATAAAATAAAATTTGGACACCTCTATCACCAGCAAGCCAAGCATGGCTATGCTTGCAAAGTGCAGTCCGTGGGCTATATCATGAAGAAGATCTGGACCCTCTTTGTCGTCAAAATAGACTGGAATATGCTCATGGTGATGACGATTGTCTTCTACGCTAGGCCTTGCCTTGTTATCTTGAGTGGAGGCAAATGAATCCAGATTAGGAGATGGAGAGAATAGATGAAGAGAGTCGTTGACTTTATCCGAACCGTTCCTGTCGGAATACTCGCGCAAGAGGTGGAGTATGGTCTCAATGTCACTGCCTTTGTATCCCTGTAGTTTCGAAGCGTGGGTCTCCCGAACGTATCGAAGAAGTTTGGAAAAATCCTTCTCGCGTTTGTGAAGTTTATCTAGAAATAAAAAATAAACTAATAATAACTTGTCTATTGAAAGTAGTAAAAAATAAATGCAGTGAAATTTTTTTTATTTACATATAAAAATTAACCAATTTAGAGAAACAATAATGGAAAAACCATAAGAACATAGTTTAATTTATGTAGCTTAAAAAAATTAAAAATCAATGTCCAATGTGTGAGAATCACAAAATAAATTTGAAAATGGATAATATATGTAATATATATATATATATTATGTATTATTTAGTTATAGAAACCAGTATATATATATTTATATATGATATTTCTTTCACGGCTTAAACTTTCTGCTCCACTAACAAAGAATGCTAACGATAAGCTTCGACAGTCTCTCATTCGTCATTTTTTCCCCAATTGTTTCATTGACAAATGAGAAGCTTCACCCTACGATGGAATCGAAAGGTCAAAGGAGAAAATGGAAATTTATGATTCATTTTTTATTTGATCCATTTATCTGTTTGCCCAGGCTGCGTACAAAATGCACACGTAATGCACACGATCAGGTACATCATTGTGGACCCATTTTTCTCTGAAACTGGTGTTTCCTTTTTTGGTGGATTTTTGACGAAATGTTGGAAAATTTCTAAAATGCAATTTAACGACAGATCTAAATTTAAATTTGTCAATGGAAATTCTAGCATCGTGAAAAAAAACGTGATGTAATTTCTATGCACTACTTAATATTAATAACTCATTTCACGACATAAAAACGTGAACCTCATTGAACCGACAACACAAACAACATATTATACATAATTAAAGATTAAAAAAATTTATCAGAACTTAGAAAAAACTTCATTTATTTTCTTTGGAGCACGATTTCGCAGGAGTTCAAGGTATACAGAGGTTGAGCCTAGCTGGTTCAAATGAAACCAGAAACCAAGGTAGCCTCTTGCGATCAATAGCCAAGCTATTTATAGGCCAGGGAATGCCGGCCATGCGTGGACGCAGCAAATGCGCATGCGCTAAATTTATCTCGGGTTTCCATCTTTCACTCCATTCAATCAGGCACTCATTCCGGATTACGCTTCGCATCTGGATTCTTCACCCGGAATTGCCTTCTTTTCTAGCGAAAGACTCTGACGTCATTTGTTATTCCGAATCAGATTTGAGTCGTTCGCCTCGACACCTACTTCTACGCCAGTCTTAAGCTGTTTAATCTCAAGGTGGTAATGAGCTTGAAGAAAGTATTTCGTCGTGAATATTAAAACTCACAATTGAGATTCAACAACGACGACGAATGAAAAAGGTTGAAGGTTGAAATTGAAAAACGCTCTTAGAACCTTTATTGATACACTGGAAAGGAGTTGTGCGCAAACAAGAAAGACGTTGCGTGCACATGTTCGCCATTTCCATGTGAGGCCAGCTACGAGACCTGAAGTCTCGGAATGATTAGGCTTCAAGCTCTTCATTTGGTTCCACTGAAAATGCTTTTCCAAAATTTGCTTGAACAAATCCTGGACATCTCATCCCTTCTGTTCATTTGTTGATTGTGCATTAATGAACATTTGGTCGTTAGATAATTAAATAACTAAAAAACTTTTGTTAAGCACGCAACCGATTGAACTGTTGAAATGATTATAGAAAATTAGCTCAAGCATGAATAGAATATTTGTCAAAAAACGCAAAGGTGAAAAACCCGTTTCGAAAAAGTGTCGCTAAAATTTCTGACTATAACTGATTAATATATAACAAACATTCCAACATAAATATTATGCAATAAAGCTCTTGCGAGCAGCTGATATATGAACTCCTAAAGGTGCCTCACCGACGCGCAAGCCTTAACCATTCTGCCACCGTCGCCCATTTAAAACTTATAAAACAATAATATTATAATTTAATATTACTAATATATATATACACTATTGTGTATGTATACACACTATTGTAAAATTATTGACTTAAATAAAAAAAAATTAGAGTAATATTTTTCCAACGAAACAAACCTTTGACTGAGTTGAGATCGAGGAGAATCTGAGCTATGACGATCCCTGCATCAAGTAGAACAATGACGCACAGGACAATTTGTACAGGATTGCTTTGTAGGAATTTAACCACTTTTTCACGAGTGCTGAAAGAATTTTAATTTCTTGAAATAACTTTATTCAAGCAAACATTAGTTGAATAAATCATGCGCTTCCAGTGAAGCGTGACTAACTAGCGATAAAAAGAACTTTAATAACGTGTTGCTTTGTTGGAGGAAATGATAAATTATTGGTGATAACTGCTCTGAAATCTCTACATCAACGCCTCAGCACACGACATGAATTTAGATGTTTTGATTCATCTTCGCTTCGGAGCAAAAATGCCAGTCATTACTTTCGTCATATTTGCAGTGTTTTACTTTCTTTAATAAATATTCTTAAATCTTACATTTAGAATAAATAAAGCTTTTGTTTGAAACAATGCATATTAGAACTATGAAATTAGATTATTTTCCAGACAAATTTTCCTTCAGACAAATCCAGCCAAACAAAGACGAGTTTCGGATATTCGAACTCTAGGTACTTTTTACGTGTGCTCTTTCTATTTAATCACTAATTATTTTTATTTTTTCTAATATAAAGTAGAATTTTTGAATTGGTGGTACTCTTTTCATCTTGCGCGTCAAATTTATTTTATTGCCTTTTTGTATTTAGCCGATTTTTTGAGTGCCCTATATATATCCAAAGAGGATGTGAAGGCACTTTAAAAAAATGCTTTATTAACGTCCGTTGCTTATCTAGATGATTAGGAGGGTGCACCCGCAGCGAGGTTTGAACCCCGTGCTGCCATAGTGAGAGGAGCAGCCTTAACCGTTAGGCCATGCGGGCGCACGAAGGCACTTTTAATCGATCCACTATTTATATAGAAACCATTCCTGAGGGCGCTCCCTGGCGATGCGAGCTGGGTTGCGAACACGGCACGTAACGACTGTTGCTTTCACTGCCGTTCGCAGGAACGCAACCCTCTGAGCCAGCTCGCACATCATTTGTTCAGTTTAAATAATCGAGTGAACAAAATGAAAATCAGAAAAAAGTTGTGATTCATTACTCAATTATGCCTACTTTGCAATTTTTAAATTCAGATTCACAATAAACTTCAGAAACTTCAAGCAGAAATGGTCGAATCTTCTGAGATGAAAGTTACCTTTTTTGTTTGTAAAAATTAAAATTCTTCAGATGAAATAAAAATGAAATTTATGCGAACTACTGACTAATTATAATTTCCAATCATCCATTGTTTCATTGAAGGAGACTTTATAAAGGTTTTCATAATAAATAGTTTTTAACGCTCAGAAACAAAGTCAATAAGATTCTCTGAGAAAATCTACTTCAAAGAATTCTTAACATTTGCCAATGATTGTTAATAAAGCTTCGGAGACATCCTAAAATTGCTTAATAACCAAGCTGGTAAAGATTTATTGCATGGCGAATATTATGTGACAATCTCATCATAAGATACTAACGGTGCCGAAACATCAATTAGTATTGGTTGCTTCTCAAATGAATAAATTGAAACCATTGATTAGTAATTCGTTTCAATTACATTCCATCATACCATAGTAATTCGCTTCAATTACATTCTATCATACCATAGTAATTCTTAATGCAAGATCCACTGCATTCATTTCATTTAGAGAGCCCTTTTTTGTTTTAATTTAAAATGGATTTTTGATCGGGCACAACAGTCTGTTATATTTAATTTTAATATATTTATTTTAAATACTAATTAATTTTTATTTTTTATTTTAACCACTTTCTAGACATTCGAAGATCTTTTTGCAAAGTAATTATCAAAATTATTGCATTTGGGATTTTGGTAATACGATAAAACTTAAGTCTTACAATCTCATACAACGTTGTCTATTTAATTAACTATTTACTTACCAAAAGCATTAAAAATTCATTGGAGCATTTTTTTGTAGCAGAAATAAAAGTCCAGTTGTTGTAAGTAACTTCACGATAATTTGTTGGTTACGATTTGTTATGAGATTTGTGTCATAACCAATCTCTCCAAATAGAGAGAAATTCCACACATGAGAAATCATCATTTTCCCTCACATTATTTACCCCAATCTGTCCTCACAACTCCTCACAATAATCTCCGATGTTCAAAGTGTAAGCAGGTGTTTTGCTGTGAACGTGTGATCATGTTTCGTCGAGCGATAAACTTCCCAAGAAAAAAGTTAATGCCACCTTCCGAAGGTGAATCTTCGTGATTCTAAATATCTAGAACATTTATTTATTTATTTGCTTGTTTATTAATTTATTTATTATAAGAAAGGTTGTTATCTAGCGTGTTTAAATGTGTACATCAACGTCATTATGGTTAGATGTGACTATTATATTGCATATCCTCACAACTGGACAATGCCGTTTTTATACGTGACATAATACAACGACATTATAAAAGTTTTTTAATATGATTTTATAATCGACATTTATTTCATTTTATTACAGTTAATTAAATAATTTTTCATACTGTAATCATAGATAAGGATTATTTTTTAACTGTGATAGTTGTGACATTACCGAGTAATTGAATATTCATGAATTTATCACGATTTAATTTTTAATTGCTGAGTATTTGAACTCCACAAATATTGAAATTTTAATTACTGAGTGATTGAATATTCATGAACATTCTCACCTAATTGGAGTCTCCTGAAGAGCAGTGAGCTCTTCTTCGATGATGTCCGAGTCCACACTGTCGTTTTCGAGGTCTTCAAGAAACTTGGAGTCTCTCAGGAAGGAAAAGTGGTCCTTATACTTGTCGACACTGTTCAACGATGACGACGGCGACGATGATTATGACAATTATGATGTTAATGATGATTTCGAAGTCATAGTTAATAACGACGGTGACGACTATGTTGAAATTACGATGTTGATGACTTTGATATACAAGATAAAAATTAAGACTATGGCGACTATGATGAAAAAGAGTGACGATCAGCTGGATTTGGTGATGGTATTATTTAATGATTATGTTATCGACGGTAATGATGAAGTTGGTGATAATTACGTCTGATGATAGTGAAATTACATTGAATAACGCTGCATATTATGTAACATTTTTGAATCCCAAGAAGCTCGAGAAAAATCTACATCAGTTATTGAAGTCATTGTTGTTAAGCGCTATTTTGTTTTAGTGTTAATTCAATTTATTTTTAAAATAATATTCTTCATTCAGAAATTTATTTTTTATCAGATCTTTTTCGGACCGCATTGGCCGCTTTGCTTGTGGCACTGGTGACCTTACCATTCGTCCTTGACGCTACCAGGTCTGGGAGAAGAAGGAGATGACTGAGGACTGGCGCCTCCAGTCTGCGACTCCAACTGCACAAGCCTCCTTCTTTCCAGGTGTTTCTGGATTAACTTCTTCCTCCTTGCAACGGACGATTGTCTCTCTGTTTGTTTCGATTCCAAGTGGCCCGGTTGTCTCTCTCCGGCATCCTGCATGCTGCACCGGTATGGCGGCCGGCTTGGAAGCCATGAAAGTTGAAAATGATGAAAGGAGGTAGCGAACTTTCGAAGTTTCTTATCCTTTGGCAGTAAAGTCAAGGACAAATACCAATCCTTCGAGAAAACGTTGCAATTCGTTGAATCCACTAAAGAAAAGAGGAACTACTCAGTATTGATCATCTCTCAGTCGATTTCTCGGAATTAACCATTCCTTTTGCTCATCCTCCACTTCATCCTCACGGAAAATATCGATAAAACGTCCCAAAGAGTAGAAATCCGCATAATCGTTCGATGTCGTTTCATGTTTTATGCTTCTAACGCACTTTTCAAGCTTTTCCGCATTCCACACTAAAAACTGGAAGATGAAACGTCAGTAGAACAGCGACAAAAAATAGATAAACAACACTCGCAACAAAATTTTATCTCAAAATTCTCAACAGCAAATTTAGCTTCTGGAATTTCGTCACAAATTGGACACAAAAACAAATTTTTTATCGCTCCATTTGATTGAACGCTTTCCTTGAATTAAAATTTTGTTTCGCCTACTCACCTCCAGAAAATCGAAAACAAATATCAAGCGATGATTTTATCCGATTCGCGATCCAGCATGAAAATGTTCCGAATATTCGGCAAAGATATTCGATTTTGTAATCAAAGGAACAACCTCCTGGAATTCTACAGGAAAAGGAAAAAAGGAATTCGCGAAAAGTGAGAGCCGGAGAGATCAAAAGCTGGTGAGTGGGCGGTTATGAGGGTCAACCAAGGTAGCTGCCTGCAGAAGTCCATTAATATTCATGACTAATTAATTATAATTCAAAAATTAAATGAAAATAAATGACTAAGCTATATAGAATCCAGGTGCTATGGCACATTTAACTGCTCAGATATTAAACAAATACCTAAATAAATAAGGAGTTCTTTATTAAATTCCATCGAAGTACATGTACACCATCTATCGGATTAAAGATAAATATTAATTAATTATGCATAATAATTAATAATTATTGTATCTAGGAAATTAGAAGTTAGAATTAGAGTTCGTTTTTGCATTTTAAAAAAAATTGGAATAACATCAAATGTTCCATCCACTCACATGTAAAATATTTATTACATTTTAAGCAACAACTTGTTCCAGAATTTATAAAATATTTATTTCATTTTAAGCAACAACTGTTCCAGAATTTAACATTTTGTCCTTTTTTGCGAGTTGGTATACGGACGAGAATGCAGAATCTTTTTTTATCTTCATACTGACAAAATGCTTAAAATTAAACTTTTGTGATGTAATGAGTGAATTTTTAGTTTGATTTTAAATATTTGTTAATCAACATCTCATATTTTCCGATCGTTTACGCGTCTGACGATGAAATAATTATAATTTCAATTTTTTTTTTTTATTTCAAACTTCAAAACGCATTTGCCGTTCGAATGAATGAAATAGGATGGGAGCGCCTGAAGATGCTCCATCCAACGCCCATGGATAAGAATATTTAAATCTGTTCGAAAGATGGCAGGTGTAAAGTTATCGTTTCCATGTTTTGTTTTTTTTATCGGCGTGTTGTTGAGGTGGTTGTTGCAGTTTGGTGATGTTTAAATAATAATATTAATAATTAAAAAAAAATAAATTAAAAAAAAAATAATAGTTCCGTGGCTTCAGTCTAAAGGACTCAAAAGTCAAGTTAGTTTGTTCAGTTTGCAGCTGGTTTTGGTCTGAAAACAGAAAACAAGAAACGTATACGCGGAAGACAGCCATAGTCCTCAAATTATCGAGAGCAAAACGCTTTAAATATGAATATTGCCATTTAGAATTCCAAATGTTAAGGGGTTGAAGACCCACCAAATCCATGCTCTCCCCGTGGAATATCATGAGCTAAGAGCAGGCAAGAATTACTCAAAGCGTCGATGGTCGAAAGAATAATTTCACATGCTGGCCAAGATTGAATTGGAACTTAAACAGGAAGGATGCAAAAATGTGAAAGTGGAAGCTCAAAAGAAGTTCCAGCATAAATCTCTAGCAGCCATTAGAAGCCACAGACGCTAATCATCATAGGAAGGATTTTCAGAAATCAGTCTGGGGATATGGGGAGCATGGAATCAAGAATGGAAAACGACAATGTAAATAATCCAAATGTTCCTCCTTCAGGCATTTCGGTCAGAAATAGTCATTGGAGTGATATTGCCAAGACAGAACTAAGTCTGAATTCATTAGAACAAAAAGAATTAATTTCGCAATACAAAGGCATGTACCAAATTTGTCAACTAAAACAATAAGGAGGATTAGAAACAAACCCAGGTATAGACAATTTCTTAATGATCTCATAATAGAACAGATTACTTCAACAACTAGAGAAGCAAAAACTCTTTGTCCTATCACCCCCGCCGAAACACCGTAAACAATGACAAGTAAAAAAGAGCAAAGAAAGACAAAGACATCGAAATGATGTTCAAAGTTTGTTCAAAAAAAGTCCAGCAACAGGGGCTCGTTCAGTGTTGAGTGAGGATTACAGGGAAGAATGAAAGACAGCTCCTGTCGAAGGCTTGGTCGAATATTGGGGACAAATTTTCTCAAAAAACTCAATTGAAGACAAAGGGCCCGTTACATTTAACAGAGAAACCCTGTACGATCTGGAGTTTCCTATCACATGCGATGAGATGAATTTCGCCATTCAAGGATTCTTCGAAATGCTGCGCCAGGACATGACAGACTAAGGAAACATCACATAGAAGGGATCAAGAGCATCGACTTGGTGGTTCATATGTCGCTATGGCTACTGACAGGTTTGCCTCTATCGCCTCTATCAAAATCGGAATAGCTACCTGCATTCCCAAGACAACAGGAGCCACCAAACCAAGTAATTTCAGACCGATTGGAGTGAGTCCCCTCATCGTTCGATTCTTCCACAGAATTCTCAACAAACGAATGATTTCCTTACCAAGGTGTCTCCGCACCAGAAAGCGTTTAGATACGGAGATGGTCTCGCCGATAATATATGGCTGGCGAAATCCCTCATCAAGAAAATGAAGCAAGAACTGAAAAAGTGACTTTTGTTGATGTGTCAAAAGCGTTTGACTCAGTCTCTCACCAATCGATCATAAGGACTGTTCCTCGACTTGGCACCGCCCCTGTTGGTTGAATACCTATTAGAATTATACAAAGATAACTGGGTTCATATAAGAACGGGAGAGGAGATGAGCGATCGCATTCTTATAGGCAGAAGCGTGAAGCAGAGAGATCCAATGTCTCCTATGCTTTACGATGCCATTATTGACATGATCTTTAGTGGGGTGGACAGATCAATCGGAACAACAGAAGATGCTGCATCCAAAATAAAATGCAACTACATTGTCATTGCAGATGACCTCCTGTTGATGTCCGCAACTGACGTTGGAAAGCAAATGCTGTTGGTGCAACTTGAAGGAGCAATGGAAAAAGTGGATTTGGTGATGAATCCAAAAAACTGAAATTAAAATTGCAAGGAGATTGTGGATTGTCAACCCGGAGCCTTATATCAGTTTGGGGAATGAGAAAATCAAAGCTTTAAATATTATTGAAACTTACAAATACCTAGGTGTTGAAATTGGAGCCAGATTGAAATACTCAACAATAGCAGAATAAATTCAAAATGACATACATTCCATTTCACGTGCCCCTCTGAAGCCACATCATCGTCTCTACGTCATCAGAACTCACCTCATACCTGGTCTTGTCCACCATCTAAGCTTTGAAAAGATCAGCCTAAAATCGTTGAATGCTGCTGATGTCGCCACCAGAAAAGCAACTCGACATTGGTTAAAAGTACCAAATGATACCCCAAATGCATTCTTGTTATTGATTTTAATGTATAATATAATATAATAAATGTATATTATATAATATACTAATTATTATAATTTATAATATATAATATTATATAATAATATTATTATTATTATTATTATTATTATTATTATTATTATTATATTATTATTATTATTATTATTATTATTATTATTATTATTATTATTATTATTATTATTATTATTATTTATTATTATTATTATTATTATTATTAATATTATTATTATTATTATTATTATTATTATTATTATTATTATTACGTGCCACTATTTGTAATTAAATAGATTTAAACAAATACTATTTATTTATTTAATCTCCTTTCCACAACGATATAAAAGAACCAACAACAACGATAACGAAAGCAAGTCCATGGAATAATTTCAGGCATGGATGGAGTTTCATCAAAACAAATTTGATTTAAAAATATTTGTTTTCTCGCAATGAGAAAAAATGATATTGCTTATCAAACAGGATTTTCTTAGTTGTAACATATTGGCATTATTTAATTTATTCCAAATTCCTGATTATTTTTTACGCAATTAGCTGCTTATTATTACTATTATAATAAAAAGAGAAACGTGCAGTTTCTGAAGCAACAAGTATTAGGATGGCATGACACATTACAGATAAAGATAAAGAAGACACAATACACAGGGACATCCTTCTGATCAACGGATGCGGCCTGACCCTCGAGAGTGTAAGAGGATCCAAGGACCGAAAAAGAAGGGTTCTCTTGTCTGAGGATTTCTGTGGGAACGCGGGAAGAGTTTCTCAATCAATTTTGAAAAATTTTCCCACCAAATATTTCACATTTTTCTTTGTTTTTTTATTGTATGAAAATATAATTTTTTTTTAAATACTTTGGTGGGAGGTGCTTACCGAGTTCATTTGATCTGACTCATTATTCATTCATATTTCCAAGCAGGATTTGACACAGAATTTTAATCTTAGACATTTATTCAAATTAGAATCTTAAGATATTCGTAAAAATACTGGGATTAATTTAATTCTAAAAACATTAAAGAACAGTTTTTGCCCAAGCTCAGTTCGTTGATTGTGGAGTGCAAAGGGCAGATATTACACCCTACCAACCTTTTTAAAAGCACTCAATTCTTGCACAAAATTCATGTTCGAGGAGAAACCTTATCAGTCATTGATGTCATTGATAATAGTTATTGATGTCATTGATAATAGTTATTGATGTCATTGATGCCGTTGATAATAGTTATTGATGTCATTGATGTCATTGGTAATAGTCGTTGGTAATAATTGATAATTAATGAGTTTTTCGATTTCATTTTATTTGCGGATGATACTAATTTGTTATGTTCTGGCGGTGATTTGCAAACGCTGACTACAATTATTAATATTAATCTAAGTTTCCTGTTTGACTGGTTCTGTGCTAATAAACTTTCCCTAAATTTAAAAAAGACGAATTACATCCTGTTTCATTCTAGGGCCAAACCCATTCACTCTGATGTTTCGTTATGTTTAAATGATGTTGTTATTAATCGTGTACCAAAATGTAAATTTTTGGGTATGGTTGGATGAGCATGTGACTTGGTCGGATCATATAAATTATGTCTTATCCAAGATTTCAAAAAATAACGGTATATTATTAAGATTCGGTTTTATATTTATAAAACTGTTTCACTTATGTTATATTAAACTTTCATCTACCCATACTTATCATACTGCAACATTGTTTGGGCTTCAAATTACTCCACAAGACTAAAATGCCTTCACATATCTCAAAAGCGCTCTCTTCGTATTCTCTTTAATATTCCTTCTTCGTTATCTTCCAAGCCAATCTTCTACGAAAATTCAATTTTAAACGTTTATCAAATAAATGACTTTCTGATTGCTATCTTTATGTATAAATATTCAAACAATCTATTGCCTCAATCATTCAATAACCTTTTTAAACGTTCATCTGATATTCACTCATATTGTTTGCGGTCCATCGACAAATATAGACCTGAAGTTTCTCGAACCATGCTCAAGCCATTTTCATTGAAGTGCGCTGGGCCTCGCATTTTCTCTTCGATTCCTGTCACCATTGCTTCCTCCAAATCCATATCTATTTTCAAATGTACTTACAAATCATATATCATGAATAAGTAAAATCATCTCATGTTGCTTTTCTGAAGTGCGTCCGATTTCTTGCGTTTTTGAACTGCCACCTTATTTTTGAACTTTTGGACAAATTCTTAATATTATGACTTTGGTAATACTCGGCTTAAAAAAAAATTTTTGTCGTTGGAACTGGCAGCCCATCAGCGGGAGTGTATCCCTTCGGGTTGACCTTTTTTACAAAATGTCTATCTATGTAATTAAGCTGGTTATTTTTTTGTAACCGTATGGTTGTGTTTGAATACCTTTTGTTTAATAAAAATTTAAAAAAAAAAAATAATAGTCACTGTCAGTTACAATAACTGTTACAATAAAGTTAAAAATTCTTCGTCAACTAATCGATGTTTGCTTTGCATTGGAAATTCAACAAACCTCATAATGGAGGGCCGTTATTAAGTGGATTTTGGTGGAATATTGGAGACTTGAGTTTTTTGGAACGTGGATATTGTTATTGATTTTAATGTATAATATAATATAATAAATGTATATTATATAATATACTAATTATTATAATTTATAATATATAATATTATAAATTATTATTATTATTATTATTATTATTATTATTATTATATTATTATTATTATTATTATTATTATTATTATTATTATTATTATTATTATTATTATTATTATTATTATTATTATTATTATTATTATTATTATTATTATTATTATTTTATTATTATTATTATTATTATTATTATTATTATTATTATTATTATTATATTATTATTATTATGATATCGATAAAAATGATGACGACGATGACGATGAAGATGATGATAAGCATTTCATGCCATTTTCATTGAGGTTAAAGTTTCGAAAGAAGTTATAAAATAACAGGTCAGCACAAATATCTTGCTTAGTAAAAGGCTTAGCAACTGCAACGCGAAAACGTCTGCGACGAATGGGTGCCTAGAAAATTATGCTTAAAGAGCTTAAGAAGAAATTCCTTTTATTATGTATCATAATATTCATCATCAACACCATCAATATCTTCGTTATGACAACCGCGATCATTATTATAAATACTGTTAATATTATAATAGTTATAATAATAACAACAACAATAATAATAATATTTAATTATAAAATAATAATCACTATTCTTATTATCATTACGTAGTAACTTTATTACATTATAATTATAATTATAATAACAATTAACTAATAACGAACAACGCAGGACATATATTGCCACGGAATAATATCATGACGACGAAATAAAAACTTTGGAAGAAAAAGAAACAAAGGAAAGTTACACGCCTCAGTGTAAATAATAATTAATTTAACATCATTTAAAGGAAATTGTATTAAATAATTTAATATTTAAATAATTTAAATAATTTAATATTTAAATAATTTAAATAATTTAATATTTAAATAATTGAATACCATTTAAAGGAAATTGTATTAAATAATTTAATATCACTTAAAGAAAATTATATTAAATAATAAAAGGAAATTTTGTTCCTAAAATATTTTAAATTGTTCACGCTATGCTCGCAAATAGATACAAACAAAAACCATGCAAGAATGACTCGCATAACTCGTTTGGTTACGATGACGATGATGATAATGATTTGTTGTCAATGATTTTTAACCTCCAGGTGTTGGAAAGATGTGTTTGATGAAACGAAGACGGAAAAATTTCCAGACATAAGGAAGGACAGATAGATGAGTGAATGAACGAAAGAATGAACTGATGAATGAGGGAATGAGTAAGTGGATAGATAGATGGATCGAAGAGTTATGGGTGGGTAAGAAAGTGAGTGAATCGACATGATGTGATGGAAGTAAGGCATGTGAGGGCAAAACATGCTTTTGCCGCAAAAACATTTTGTCGTTTAGGATTTCAATGCTTTTAACATAAAAGTTTGGCAAAAAAAATTCCCTTACTAATATTTGTTAATTTTCTTTAAAATGATCAATATATCCGATAAAATTCAGAATTTACCTTTAGAAAATGCATTAATCTCTTAATTAATGTCTAATAAAAATCTGCTTTCAAGAAAGGATTACTCGTGTGAATTAATTAAGTCGTTGAAATTGTATTATTTTATATCAAAAAATAAATTTCATTGTTTATAAATTGTTAGGAATAATATTTAAATTATTGACTCCAAGTAATTGATTTTTAAAGCTTAACCTGTTATAAACTTTCAAGATATTTTTTACCGTTGAAACTAGACAAAACGTGGTTTACCTCATAATTATTAATAATAAATAAAAATATAAATTTTAAAATTATTAATAATAATATGAATCAAAGTGTTATTCCTAAAATTTTATCTGAAATAAATTGTCTTTCTAAGAACATCTTCGGTTTATTGAACGTCCAAAATACAAGCATGCGGATGAAAGATCAGCAGTTGTAGGAAACTCCCGAACATTGGAATCCACATTGAAAGCTTTGAAAGTTTTCATTTCAATTTCTTCAATTTCGAGTTTCAAAAGCTTCTGTTGCTTTGTTAGTTCCTTTCAATTGTGAACTGAAAGTAAGACGCACTCTACGATGATAATCCTCGTCAGAAATGCTGCTTGGCATTGACTTGCTTCTTCATTATTTCATTTCTTTTCCCGCGCCCTCTTCATTGTGAAGCATTTGGAAATTAAAATATCATAATGAACAAACAAAATATTCTTAAATTAATTATTTTTTAGAAAAGTATTTTCGAAAATAAAAACAATCATCATCAGCAGCAGCAGACTTAAGCTTTATCATCCTGGTTTTTCCCATGAATGTGACGCCACATGAAATGGTTGGATGAAGGAGAATAAATATGAAAATAAGCATTGAAAACGGATACTTTATTCTTATGAGCTTTCCATTAAAAACTCTCGGAAAAAACTAACACCTTTTAATTGTTCGATTGTTCCACATAATAATATAACTATACTTTTTAATACTAATTACTTACAGTATCATTACTGTTATTATTGTTATTATTTATATTTAGAAATGTTAACAAAAACATAGAACAAATTAATTAAAATCGAGGGTGGCATCATTGTCACCTGATTGCAATGTTATTGTTGCTGAATTCATCGCGTTATCATGGTAACTAGAGTTGTTGACCCATAAATGATGGTGCATTGTTGACCTTAATAAGGATGGCGCATTGTTGACCTAATAAGGATAGTGCATTGGATGACTTTATGTCTTCCTATTCACAGTCGTTTACAAAAGAATTCTCATAACTCTATTTCCTTTGCCAGCAAATGATGATGATGACGATGATGATGATGATGATGACGACGACGATGACGATGGTGATGATGATGATGATGGTGGTAAAAAAAACTCGGAGCTGTGCGAGAGGAATGTGTTCCATTTCAGTGCCTTGTTTGAAGAACTGGTGCAAAGTGTGCTACAAGCCACAGTTTTGTGTATTTTAACTATATATTGAACCTGTAATCTATGAGTTTATGTAGTTTAAAAAATTAGTAACAAATTAATTAATTATTAATGTGTTGATTGTTACAGTCAATAATATGATAATTAATAATGCGCTTAGAGTAATTACGAGCAAAAACACTGTTTATTTTCGTTATGAATATTTTGGCCTCTGACAATTTCATCACATTTAAATACAATAGAATTAATTACAAATTAATTAGATATTAATGCATTAATTGGTTATTAATAACTTAAAAATCAACTAATTTTAAAGTGATTAATCCTAATAACCGGAACACATGGAACTCGGATGGTGGTTGGATTATATATTATATTAATATTTATTTCATTTTTAATATTTCTAATAATTTTCAATCAGTTGGTAATGTTGCACCAATATTCTTCGAATTACCGTCATTTAATACGATTCGACTTAAATTAAAATATTCATCCGTATTTATTCGTTCATTCATCAATCACTCTTTCAATCATTCATTCATCCACCCATTCATTCATTCAATCACTCTTTTATTCATTCATTAACCCACCTATTCATTCATTCATCAATCACCCATCCATTCATTCATCACTTACCCATTCATTCATTCACCAACCCATTAATTCATTCATTCAATCACTCACCCATTCATTCATTCACCAACCCATTCATTCATTCATCACTCACCCATTCATTCATTCATTCAGTCACTCACCCATTCATTCATTCACCAACCCATTCATTCATTCATCACTCACCCATTCATTCATTCACCAACCCTTTCATTCATTGAATCACTCACCCATTCGTTCGTTCACCAACCCATTCATTCATTCATTCACTCGTGTACGACTGTGAGATGAAAACAATCTCAGCAAGGAGTGACCATGAAAAGCACTCGACTGAAGTCCTTCCACATCCGCACTCAACTTCTGATACCTTCGTAAATGCTCGACTGGCAAGTGGAATTTTTTTTAATTTATTTATTTATTAAAAGATTGCTTCTGATGAGATATATTATTTATAATAAATCGACATGATTAAAGTTATCTTTAGGATGATAACACTGATGATGATGACGATGATGGTGATGACAATGGCGATGATGGTATTTTCTGAATATATAGCATTTCCAAGATGACACGATCATAATTATTGATAAATAATAAAAGTTATTTTTTAAATTTAATATATCATTGAGTATTAATAATATATAAAACAAATATTTTATTAAAACTAAAAATATGGTAACAGATCACGAATGATTGATGATTTAATCAGAATAAATTCTAGATTATCAAAATAATATGTTACTTACAGTATATTATTATTAATGATATCAATAATTAAATGTATTATAATATCTAATAACAACCCACTCACTCGAACTTGACAGGAGTGAAACCCTGTGAGTCCTTGGCAGGAGTTGAACCATCCTCCTTCGCGCTTGAATCTTCAATCGACATCACTCTGCAATATGAGCTGATATTAATTAATATTTTAATTAAATAATTAATTATTATTTTTATTATTACTACTAATAACATGACATTCAAATATTGAGTACTTATTAATATATGCTTACATAAAATAACAGCTCCGTCATTAGAATTATTAATTTATGATAACAATTAATAAATTGAGAGTATGTTATTTTTGATTCAATTAACAATCAATTTATTTTAAATATTAATTAAAAAATTTTTGGTTAAGACCAAAACAAAATAAATAATAGAGAAATTGCTATTCTCTGCATCTTATTTTTAAAGTTAAATTTATAAATTGAAATAATATAATTAAATATGCTAAAGCACCGTTTTGAAAAATGTTTGAAGACGATGATGACGACGATGATTAGATTAATTCCTTTTTTTTTTTTTTTAAAAACTAGGTTAGTACGAGCGCCCAAATAATAAATTATGAACAAAATCAATTAATTGAATTATTAGCCAATTCGTTTATTGTTTAATTTATACAAAAGCATAAAAAACATTTCCAAGCATTGATTTTTGAGAATTCCCGTAATGGCGAAAAAATCTTTATAATTCGATTGCTTAAAAGATTGAGATTAAAATGAAATTGCTAATCTTTGTTCGCATGTCCAAAAAGTTCCGATTTGTTTGGCATCGAAAAAAGGGAGAATTTTTACCAACAAAGGATGAAATGGCTCAAGAAAATTGTTAATTAAAAGCCCAATTAATTAAATTATTGATAAATTTATTTCATTTTATTGTTCCGTCAATTCATCGCTTCTTTCTTTAAAATTTCATTCATTTACTCGTCATTTTAATCTCTCTGCGTGAACTGAACTGAATTGAATAAAACTGGTCCTTTTTCTTTGGAAATACATTTGAATAAATATTTTTAAAAATAAATATTTGAAAAGTACTTCTATAATACATTTCTCAGAAGTTGTAAATGGAAACAAACATTGGCCTTTATAATAAGCCTTGATGGCATGTTTTTCGAGCATCAATATAAGGTCATCGTTTAACGTTTAACGTCGTCGTCATCACCACCATAATCACCATCATCATCGGTTACTATAAGTCAGCATCATCATCATCGCCAAAACAAGGACTCATAAGAATATCGGATAAAGATTGGATTAATTAACAGATTAATTATATTGTTATTTTATTAACGGTTAATTAATTGCAATTAATTAAGTGGCTAAGTTGAGAAAATATCTTCGACATGAATAAACCAGGAAACAAACACTCAGGAATGGAACTAAAATCGTCAAAAGTCAAGAAATTAATCGAATTAAAAAGAATAAAAATCGAACTCACGCATCCAATGATTGCTCCTCTTGAGATTCAATGAGTGAATCCATTCATTTTCAAAAACTCAAACATTTTATTTTCAACGCTTCAATTGTTCTTCATGATTTAATAATTAACAAAATATTTCAATTTGTTAAATTTGTTAATGTCTACTTTAAAATTACTTCGAAAACAGCAACAGCAACAACACCAGACTTCAGAACGAGACTTCAAAAAATCCATCCAATCCTAAAAGGTCCATTTAGTTTCCTAAAATGTGTCGCCTGTCTCCCGAGATCGCCTGCTCGTGTGCAGATGTTCGGATGTGAAGATGTGCTTCCAAAAATATCCACGTGGAAAAGTCGCGGAAGATTCGGCAATTTTCGCTCATTCCAGTCGAACGGAGCTGGAAATGAAACACAGCAGCTCGGATGTTTTCAGCTTAATTCATATCTCTACAGTCGTCGTTGGTGGCATACTATGCTGTCGTTGAAATGATGATCGCAATGACGATGAAGAGGATGACGACGACGATGATGAAGAGGTTGTTATTTTTTGTTCTTTGAAATGTTGGAAAACATTGTTCAGGAAGCACTCCAAGTTGATGAAATGCATTGTGATGTCAGCGATGATACATTCGTTCATTATTACTTTACTGAAGTTAATTTATCAGAACTACATCACAATACGACGTTATACCTTAAAATAGACTTAGGCCATCATAATAGCAGTAACAACCTATTTAAAGGTCATAATGTGGTGGTAATATTTTAACTGCGGCATGTTAAAATTAAAGGAGAGATTGCCGTGTTCCACATCCAGCTGAATAATCCTTCATTCAAATTCCATCTTCAAATCATCACCTCCTCTGCAGTCATTTGTCTTCTTCGACCTCTAATCTTTCCTTAAGATTAAACCACGACTTCTCGATTTATGCAATTTTATCTTGTTCTGTTTTAAAATTCCTTTTACGACATCGAATTTATTTATATTGAATACCAACAACCAAATAGTTGTTTATTAATAAATGGTTAATTAATAAAATAGTAAATGTTTTTTAAATAAAATTTTTAATAATATTATTTTCATTAGTTTTTCCTGTTATTTTGTGAAATATTCAAACATCTATTGTAACTTTGGGACGATAAAAGAAGATATATCACTTGAAGCCTCACAAAATCATGTAAATCCTGAAGGATGGTTACATGTATATGGAGGATTAAATAAATTTAAATCGATTTATGGCATTTTTTTCACTAAAATTAAAGTCGATATAAAGTTCTCTGCTTCCGAATCATTGTTAATTCTGTTATGATTTTGGAAAAAAGTATAAAAACATTATTGTAAAATATTATTAAAACATTATAATTATAATAAAAATTGTAAAATTATATACATATATATATATACATACATATATATATATATATATTTATATATTATTTTTATATATAATTTTTATGTTATATTTATATATATATAAGCATTTTGTTACAACGATTTAAAACATTTAAAATTAATAGTTAATTAATAGTTAATACTCTTCTACATGTGGTTAGAGTTGGGTTCAAGTAAGTAAGTACTTAAGTAAATTGTATACTTATTATTTACTTAAGTAAATTGTATACTTATTATTTACTTAAGTAATTTTTGGACGACTTGAAAATTATAAGTAATTTTTTCTTGTTAATTTTTGCGCAAAAAATTGGTAGTGCATTGGTAGTACAATACGATATAGATTAGCCGGTTTTTGTTTAAATGTATCTCAGCTATTGGACATGTTGTTTTGCTTTGATTTTGAATTTTCCGCGCGGTCAAATATACGCAGTTGCTGTTAGTTGTTCTGCAGTGCTTGTCCTAACGAGCCGTTTTCGCTAGACGAATATAGGATTACGTTACAATTTACGTACGATACGTGCTATTTTATTTTCTACCGAGTTACCATAGAACCGTCTGTTTTTACAAATTATTGAAAAGTTAAACCCATCATGTCGAACTCAAGTGACTGGAAAGAGTCTACCGGCAAGAAGTCAGAAGTTTGGAAGCATATTCTTGTCAGGTCAGGCGATGATTCAGTGGTAAAATGCAAATACTGCTCAGCCAAGTTTAATCCAAAGCAAGCAACTACGCCTCTAATTTATCACTTAGAAAGGAAAGAAGGCATAAGTTTGAAAAAAAGCTCTGAACCTAAGGAAGTTGATGCAATATTTAAACAGAAACAGCTTACAATTCAGTCTTGTTTGCTGAAAAAAGATTCTGCTGAGGTCATCCTTGCAAGACTGTTGGCCGTGGATTTCTTGCCAATGTACAAGCTTGAGAAAAGCAAGGATATTCAAAATGGTTGGGCTGCTCAAGGCCTCAAAATTCCAACAACAAGGAGGGCCATGAAAAAGATGTTTCTTTTTTTCACAGACAAAATCAAGATGAACTTCAAGCAAGAATTGGCCTTGCAAATTAACAACAAAGACAGATTTTCTATTTCCTTAGATGAGTGGACATCAATTAAAAACCAAATATACCTGGGCCTGAATTTGCACCTGAATGATGCCACAGAACAGTTACCTGGCATGATGAGAATCAAGGGATCACTGGCAGCAGAGAATTGTCTTAATCTTGTGAAGAAACGATTGGAAGATTTTGGATTGACCCTGCAGGATCATATTGTCGGCATGGTAACAGATGGTGCTTCAGTAATGGTCAAAGCAGGGAGGCTTTCTGGCATCATCCACCAAATATGCCATTCACATGGACTGCATCTCGCAGTTTGTGATGTTTTATACAAGAAACGTCATAATGAAGAAGACCCTAATGAAGTAGAAGTACCTCATGAGTATAATATTGTTGAAAGCTCTGATAGTGAAGATGATGAGTCCTGGCAAGTAATATTGCCAGATGATTACAATGCAGATTTTGTTGACACAGTGAGTGATACTATTTCAAAAGTCAGGGCAATTGTCAAGCTGTTCAAAAAGAGCCCCCTGAAAAATTACTGCTTCCAAAAGAACTGTGAAAAGGAATTGGGGAAAACACGTGTTGTGATTATGTAGATTCACAGACTACAAATATTGTTGAAACATAAAAATTCATTGCACACAAACAACAGAGGCTGATTGATGATTATTTGCGTTTTATCACTAAAGTTAGTCACCGCCTTCCTTTTATTAATATCAAGAAAGAACGAAATGATTTTATTATTTATTATTATACATGTATTTGTTTACCAATTATTATTGTTTACCTACATTTTAATTCTCATAATATTCTCTTAAAAGTATTTTGGATGCCAATCAAGCGTCTTCTGACAATCTTCTTCCACGAATTGCATTACGTGATCATTTAAGATTTTTGCGTCTGGCGACTAATTAAAATACATATTGTTGTAAAATAATATAAAATTTAAAATAATTACTTTTAAATAAAAATTACAACTAATATAAATAATATTTAATTTGTTTTCTTATAAGAAATTTTATTCATTGATGTTTGTATTTTGTTTACATTAGTTTTACAATTACTTTACTTTAAATAAAATAATTATTAGTGTAAATTTAATAATTGATGTTTAATGTATTAAATGCATTAATTTAAGACTTTTCTACAATTATTTCGGTTATGATTGTTGGCATACTTCCCCTATTTATTATTTAAACTTAAATTCAAATGTATTATTTAAATTTAAATGTATTATTAAGTATTAATAAATGTATTATTTAAATTTATTATTTAAACGAAAGAAGATCAAAAGTTCACAAGTTGCTGTGTTGTTGAACTCGGTGGAGAATTCACTATTTTCCTCATTTTATGTTTCTTTGTAATTTTTAAATTTTAAAAATTAATTTCTTTACTTCAATGAGTTATATCCACAGCTTGCCAATTCAAAGCCCTCTGTTATTAGGCTCTATAAATGATATTAATTTGTAGCAATATATATGGTAACAAATATTATTACTATTATTACTAATTGTTGTTTTTGTTGATGATGATGATGATGATGATGATGAATGATGATGATGATGATGATGATGATGATGATGATGATGATGATGATGATGATGATGTCGTTGTTTTCGAATGACCGATTCATTGACAAAAACAAACCACAAAAATATCATCAACAACAAATGGATCGTGTCGTATCGTGCAACAATCCACAGGAGAGCGAATAACCGTGGTAGTCACCGGCATCCACAACTCCGTGAAAGAACGAATCGATCACCGATGGGGAAACAAAAAGGTGTCTTTACTGATTTATTGGATCCCAAACATGCCAGCTTTTTAACTTTAAGAATACTTTTCGATGATGATATTGTTGTAACGATGACGACGACGATGATGATGATGATGAGGGTGGTGGTGGTGGTGGTGGTGGTGGTGGTGGTGGTGATGATGATGATGATGATGATGATGATGATGATGATGATGATGATGATGATGGATGATGATGATGATGATGATGATGATGATGATGATGATGATGATGATGACGACGACGACGACGACGACGTTGGTGATGATTAGAGGAAGAAATTATCAATTATTTGTGTTGGTCTTCATTTTCAAAGCACGCCGTTTCTAATAAAATTGAGGGCATGTAGACAATTCTACTTGTGAGAAGATATGAAAGATGAATATGAATTTATATCTAACTGAACTAACTTCAAAGTTTGCTTCTAATTTCTATTATTAGAATTATAACAAGACAAAATGGAGAAAAATGAGCCGAACATGGATATGATGGTGGTAATGATTATGATAATGATGGTGATGTCTATGATGATGACGGTGATGGTGGTGGTGATGATGACGATGGTAATGGTGATGACGCAAATCAGCAGAAAATGAGAAGCTCTTTAAAATACAGTTTATGACAGGAAAGTTTCAACGAAGGTCAGTAAAAATACATGACTTGAGAGTGTGCATTTTTTCTTGTCTTTTCTTAGAACCTTGCCGGCTGATAGATTTTTGCAGTTAGTAAGAAAGTTTCTTTAATAGTAATCTGTAGGTATACCGAAGTAATGACAATATTCTTATTTCAAAAATTGTAGAAGTTAGAAGTTCGTCGACCTCCTGGGTTACAGAAAGACGATTAAATCCTCAACATATATCATGGAGGCCATGAAAGCGAAACGATAAATACCTTCCCGGTAAACAAATCATTTGAAACCACGACTGAAAATGGGAAACTAACGGAAGAACGTAATTGAGGAGAATCCTGGAACAAGAGAGTAATGATAATTATGGAAACTTTTTGTTGATGCTACCCGGAAAGTTAGGACCGGCAGAAGAAAGTACGTAAAATGGATGTGTCTGAGACATTTCTCTTTCAATTTGTGAAGAAAACAGCAGCAACAACCTAACAATCGTGATAATAACAACTCACAATATGGTATGTGAATAATGAATGAAGTCCTAGAAATGAATGTATCCACCGCTGATTGGAGACTGTAATTTATTTATTGTTATTAATTTGTTTGTTAACTCATTCAATTTTATATTAATATTTCAATCACCTGATCATCTAGTTAAGAAATAGCTGAGTCCTAATCATCTGGCTTTGAAATAAATTTTAATTAAAATATTACTACTGTTAAATTATGTAGCATTTTAGATTTAATTCAAAAATAACATAATTTAAAAAAATTGTGCGCTGATCTAAATTGATTTTTAGTCTTGTGTTTACTCGGGCTGAAGTGGGGACAAAGATTGAGGGGAGCGTGCTATGATCTATCTTTAAAACAAAAACGAAACATTTACAAATAGTTATATTTTAATTCGGCATTTTTATCACGATCACTTGGATCTATACTTTAAAATGGCGAAGACACAAACATTTCTAATCACTCTGCCTTTCGACAGGAAACGATCGCTCAAAATGAAAAGCAAAGCTTTGTGAAACTTCAGCGCAATGAAGAACTTCTTAGGAAGAGAGAAATGTTTTATTCGTTGCTTTTATTGTGTGTTCAGAGGCAAATTCCAGTATTTGCATACGATCCCAAAAGTAAAGAGTTTGAATGGATTTTTCTTTTCAAGAGGACCTTGTATTGTAACTTCATTTATAAAGCGCCATTTGCATAGCGTCAGAGGCGCTTCTTGTAACCATTTTTATAGCGCTCCTTCCCAAGGGCGCTGGCGGCAGCGCAGGCTGGGTTTCGAGCACGACACGTAACGACTGTTGCCGTTACCGATGTATGCTGGCAATGTTTGACGATTTGCTACTTTCGGATAAAGAAAAGACTTTGTTTCTAATTTCAAAATTAGACCTTCAGACTTACACCATGTTCGCAGATTACATACTAGCTTGAAATATTTCAGAGTTGCGGTATGATGAAATAAAACGAACTTTAGAATCTATAGTTGGAAAGGACATATTCAGACTAAGATGCGAGTTACATGGATTTCCTTTCATACGCCGGTAAGATCAACAGAATGTGCGAGGTGGCCAAAATCGACCAGATGACTACAGAAGATTATAAGTGTGCCATGTATGCGTTAGCCCTGAGGGTCCAAACATGCCGAATTGCGCTCAATATTGCTGAGGAAACTGTCGTGGAAAAAAGTTTGTTGTCTCGATGACAAGGGCCAATGAATGCCATCGTTTCGAGGAATTAAAATCATGTTTCCTTGCCAGTGAAGAGGCGGGAGATCATCAGATTCTCAGAATTGATACTCCAAGCAGAGGAGCTTGCTTTATTTGCGGAGAGGACTTTTGCGAAAAAATGCCCTATCAAAAGGCAGAAAAAGAGCCGAAAGTAATGTGAGATTTGTGATCCAGGTTATTCCAGCTGATATTAGGCGACCTCAAAATTCTACACAAGCAACTTTGCTATCATAGTCTGGATTTGGAATAAGCAAGAAAGAACCGGAGCATTGTCGCGTGAATTATGTCAATTTAGTTGCTGAATATTTTTTGTAGTGATATTGTAGGAATAAGTTGAACATTCCATGTATCTATTATAATGCTAATATTTTTAATTTGACAGACACGAAGTGCAATTCGATAATGTGTCACGAACTTATTCAAACGGTCGTGCAACTTTTCAAACCACTCCTTTTTTATAAAATGTCGATAAATTTACGAGTAGCTTTCTGAAGCATTACTTCGTTTTGAAAAAAATGTTGACCTGATTCAAATTAGTGTTTGGATACGTTCTGTCACGGTACGTTGTGGCTGTGGGTGGAGTCTTATCCACGAACTTCGCTAAACAAGTCTTGAATATTTCCGAAATAAGGAGCAACGGACGAGGAACCGAAATATCGCCCTTGTCGACTAGATTAAAGAAAAAACGTCAATACTTTTTTCTTGTACCCACCCCATACCTTCGCCAGAGAAGCCACTCTTTTTGTTACCGAAAGTTCAGTCGGTTGACAGTTGTAATTAATTTCCTCGCTAATTATTTTCCCTGGTTGTTAATTACAAACTTTTTCTATGTTGAAACGAGTCAAATTATCTCGCACATTATCTCGAACTCTCACACAGAAAATGATGATAAAACAAGAGAAATGATGTTGTAGACGATAAGGAAATAACGAGTTTTAACCAAAAAGACCAGAACAAATTGAACTCGAAATCTCATTATTCAATTGCATTTTCAAGCAAAAACAGTTATTGTATTGACCCTTGCTTTAAAGCTTTTTATTTAATATCGGTGCTTCTAAATACAATTGGAAAAAAATGCAATTTTCGTTGACGTCGTTGCAACTTAAGTTGATGACGCCATTAGGCAAAAAATACCCACCCTCAGCGACAGCCTAATGTCGGAGATGCCGCACACGCCGATACAATCAGCAAGGGGCTTCCATCCAAAAATTCCTTTCCCACTCTCTCTTTTTTTTACCGGTCGGTAGAACATCTGTGAACTGCGAATGTTCAGCACGCCCGTCGTTGCACTCGTGAAGAACCCAGATAAACAAAAGAAGGAAGACCTCTTTAATTATTATAATTAGTAAAGCACTTAACGACGCGAATTCATGATAGCGATTCTTGAGCAAAATCTCCGTTTTGTTTCGTTTCCTTAACTTCAGCGGACAAAGGGTTTAAGTAATCATCATCATTATCATTATCAACATCGTCATCTTCGCTTAAGTTAATGGTCATGTCATCACTATTGCATCCATCCAATGTCCCATTTGTAATTGCTTCGTCATCGTCGTCAGCATTAGCCGTTGCATCATAATCTCTGACATTCTCATGGTCATTACTGTCATTGCATTTCTCTCTCACAAACCCAAACAAATCACTATCTTCGTCCTTCATCGAAACATGAACGGAAGTAATTCCTTCTTGGTTCTGATCATCATCAGGAATTCTTCTTGATGGTGAATTACCCTGGGAAAGTTTATCCAAGCTAATGCATTTTCTTAGGAATCGTTTACTCTTCCCTTCGACAACATTTTGAAGGTACTGGCGTGGTACTCTGGGAAGAACTTCGTACTGGGACCTCTGCCGTTTATGCTTGAATTGCTGCCTGTTATTGGTGCAATCTTTGCTGAATTTAGGTTTATGATTTTCCAGCATCATCTGAAATGTAATAATTGTCAATAAAAAAACACAGAGGAATGATTTAAGATTTCTCATGTCAATAAAACAGTAGGTCAATAATGACAATCAATTGCAATAAGCATCACCTAACATGACATATTTCCATAAAATTTAACAAAATCACTGGTAACCTGAGCAACCTCCACCTTCCTCCTCCAAATTCTCAGCAATTTCCTCAGTTCTACGACATCCTTCTTCTCCTCCATGTAACTCAACACACTTGGAACTTTGTAATCCTCTTTCAGTTTTCTCAGTCGAAGATTCTCCTTCTCCATTCTTTCTTTATCCTGCGATTTTTTATTTTTAAACATTTTGTCGAATTAAATCGACGGTGGTCGGCCAATTGACATCGGCTGGTTTTAAATAATTTTTATGAAAACTGTTTGCTGTTATTAATATTTTCAATTAATCTCAAGGTTCATACTCTTGAGGAACTGTATAAATTTGAAACTGCATGAATTTAAAATTCCATTTCCTATCACTTTCTAATAACTGATTTGTCACCTTAGCAACTTGCGTAATTTCTCTTTCTATTTTTTCCATCAAACGACCTCTAGATTCTAGATCACCTTTCACTTGCAGAAGTTCATTGAAAACTGATGCTAATTTCTTTTTGGTGGTGTTGAGATTCTGAATAGCAGTTAATATAATAACTAGATTTATTAATTTATTATAATTTAATTATTTTAAATTTATTATAAACTAATTAAATGAATAAGTTATTACATTTATCCTTGATTTGTAGTAAATGTAAATTAAACTTAAAATTAAAAAATGGATAACATTAATAACAACCTGGATGGCCAAACTTGACTCCCTTTTTAGTCTCGATACTTCTGCGTTTTTGTCTTCCATGATTCTCAAAAATTTGAGGTTCTGAATTTCCATTTGCTCAAAATCAATGGCTGATAGAGAGTCTCCCAATTCTTGTCCCTTCGAATCACAAAAATAATTATTAAATACATTGTGAATATTTATCAAAACCTTAAATTCACTTATCCAAGCAACATCAGTTAAAAAATATCAACAAATGGAAATAAAACAGACTTGTTTTGCTTCCACTTTTAGTTTTAGAAGTCGTGCCTTCAATGACTGACTTTCAACCCTCAAATTAGCAGACATGGTACTCTGATAAAAAAAGATAGACATTTCTGTCTCATACATATAAGTATTATTCTATCCTAAATTTAAAACCTTTGCCTTCAGCTTTTCCACTAAAAATCTCATGAGTTTCTTGACAGAGTGTTGAGAGTTGAGAATATCATCTGAGTCCTGATTTGAAATTGGAGCAATCTCACATCTGAATTCATGCTCCTCCTTTTCCAAATCCTCCAAACTTATGGAAGCTTCTTCAAGAACAGCCTAACAACAGGTGTTATTAGCACATTTTTAGTTTATTACTTTAGTTGTGGTTTCGATGGTTTGAAATTAATAAGACACTCTTACTGTTATGAAATTCAATTGACTAAAATTATACAAACATCTAATCCATCCAGTAGCTGAGTGCTTTTGATACGAACGCATTTCTTCTCCCTAGTTAGATCATCAAGTTCTTTCTGTAGAATAGAAAGCTTCTGGTTTAAAGAAAGTTTCACCAATCGATCTGATGCACTGGAACGAGATTTTGACATCCTCCGGGACATCTTTGAAAATTCAATGGGTAAAGAAGGACGGGCAACAACATTGCTCGAGGTAATACTTCCTCCAACGAAAGCATTTGACTGAGAGTCGCATTGCAGGCCATCCTTGGGGGTTTGTTGGAAGTGTTTTAAGGGTTGCTCAAGTTGTTGCTGGCCTTCAAGTTTTTTCAAATGGTCTCCATATAGTTCGATCTCAAGACGAAGATTTCGAATCGCCAACCTTTAACGCAGATTAAACTTAGAAAAACATTAAAGCGAAGAAAGAGGTTTAGCAACAACTCACTCAGTGTCGCGAATTTTCGATGCAATTTGTTTGACACTCAAACCCGATAAAGTTTCATCGGAATTTAACGAAAATTCGACGCTTGAAGCATCTAGGTCTGCCATCGAAGCACTCCTGTTCCCATAGCAACAAGAAAAGTAGTAAAAGTGAATCACGCCATCCAAAGAATCAAATAATTTAATATCCACATTTTGTAAGTCATTTTTTAACGTAAAATCCTTCTTCCAACGAACCTGGGAATAGGTCTCAGGGAAGCTAAAGCACTTTACACAAAAGACCAGCAAGACTCCAGACTAGAAAAATGTCTATAGCACGCGCAAAGATACTAACCACATCTTAGATACAAACATCCACAAACAAATTGCGGTGAGACCAATCATAAAATGTTCTAGAAATATCCATTTTTAAATGTTGCAGCATCACAAAACTAAACAAATCTTACAATAAATTTTGAGGTCTAAGCACAATGACATCAAAGCAAACAAAACTCGCTAGCAGCGAAAGAAAACACTTAACTTTAATATTTCAGTAGTTACAACCCAATTCTCAGGAATAAAGTTACACAAATCTTGATGAAATGTAACCAATCCTAGTAAATCATCTTTTTACTAATTGTTGGATGACTCCTTTGATTTGTAGAAACACAAACAAAATGACGATACAGCAGAGAACTAATCACAATATCAGGAAACTCGTCAAAAATAAACATCTTTGCTAGTTATTTTTAGAACATCAAATAGCAAGGGCACCCTTGATAAGCTTTTTGACGGTGGTCCCAACAGAACTAGCAGGTGATGTGGTGGTGGTGGGCGAAGTATTTGTCTGGGAAGAAATCTGAAATAAAACATGTTCAAATGTTATTTACTGTGATTTATTTAGTCGATTAACTTTAAAACAAAGCATTGCAATGCTTAACTCAATTGAAATAAGAAAAATCAAAGTAAAACTCATAACACAAAACTCAGTCACATTTGTTTGGCAAATTGAAATTACATTCACAACTAAGTTTAATGTAATAACATTTCTTCGCAGTTTATAAATATTTGGTGTGCTATATATTTCAATATTGTGGCACAACAAACTGAAGCAATGGAGCAATACAACATCATTTCAGATACATACAAAACTAAATACTACATTTAGAAACAACTGCAATTCAAACCTTAAACAAGAAAGGTTGGACAGTGGGAAAGGAAGTGTCAAAAACATGATCAAGTTCCTGCTCCATGGGAATCTTTGGTACGAATTCATGCCTGGCCATGACTTCTGTTACGTACAGCATCTTCTCTCTCAACACTTCTCCAACTGCCTCGTAGTAATGGGATCGCTCTGAAAATTTTTAAAATAAATTTATGCTTAATTAAGGGCAATAACAAGAAGAACAATAACAATAATCGTTATGACTATAAGAACAACAATAATAATGTGTGTCTTAATACCGAAAAGAATATAATTAGTAAAACTGAAGCATTTTAATTTCAACTAGGTATTAAATTTTGTTATGAATCCTCAATAATAACAAAAATTCTAATAAAAACTGCCTTTAAAACATTTTACAACAACTTACCATTATTTTGAAAAACATAAACATTTTAAAGACTCTCCTTGATACATAAGTATCAAGTTTATATACCATATAAATAAATTATCGTTATTATTAATAACTCCTATTATTATAATTATTTTATTTATTTATTATATACATTATTATTGTGTAATATTATTACTATAATATATACATATTATTATTATTATTATTCAAAGAATGTCTAACCCTCATTAGAAGCATGCACAATAACCAATTTGATGGTCCATGCCTCCCAAGTGATCTCATCCTTCCTAAACAAATGTGACTTTTTCCTCTGAAAGAACTCAAGGGTGATGGCTCCAGTGTTGCATCCAATCAGTTTCAATTCGTCCCTGAATGAATTCACCTCTTTCTGAACTGCTTTGTCCAGCTCATCCGAACTGACACGAACCTGCCAATCAAATTGAACGAGCAATATGGTTAATAAATATCACAAAAAGTATAACAATCTTAAAAATTGTAAACAGATTATTAATTTTCATGCATTGTTTCTATGCAATTAAAATGTATACATATTTTGCACTAACATCAAACAACATTTAATCAATCTATTTAGGAAAATATTGGAAACATCCAAAATTCCTCACATAAGTAAAATCGATATGGTTACAATCAACATCAACAATTCCAAGAGTGCCTATTGAATAACTTCCTTCCTGCTTGTAGTGGAACTGTCAAAAATTTATTTGGATTTATTATGCTGATACAATGATCATAAGAAAATTATAGAAATTTAATATCAAACCAGATGATTGTTCAATTAATAAACAAACTTACTTTTCCCAAGGTTCTGTGAAAAAGGACGCTATGGAAAACGCCTGAAAACAACACAAAAATATTTATTGAGGAGGAATCCAGAGATTAATGCTCAAATAACTACAAAAGATTTTAGGCGGCACTTATTCACTACTCACTTAAAATAGTTTCTGATATTTGTCTCTCATCCACAATCTGGAAAAAACATTCAAATTCAAAAAAAGCTCTTCTGAAGTTACTAATGTTTATTAGAAAGTTAAAGTTACACAACCAAATATTGTGACTGACTAACAAATTCAAAAACGTGCATTCTGGCATTCATTATTCTAGTTGAAAGAAACCTTTTATTTGTAAAAACCTAACAACGAAGAAGCAGTCTCAATCAATCAGATACAAGCGATTAGCGAAGTTAACTTTTAAAAATCAGTGTTTCTGAAAAAATTAAATATTGCTTGTTAATTTATGCTAATAGAGTTTGTTTCACTTTTTGTATATTTATTCGCTTTATTTAAGAAGTCAAATATTCAAAGTAGAATTGTGAACCGCTGTAATGTCAGGTTCATTAAACATTTGCTAATTTGCTGTAAAATGTTGTTATTCTTTTTCAACTAAATAAAATTAAGCAAAAGCCAAGAGGTGTGGTATGCCTTTATCAGTTTCAATGAAAAACTATTTATCGGGGCTAATGTGTCAAAAGCCAGTTCACGTGAATTCAAAATTAATCGTGCGTGACCGAATTTAGTTGCCTCAAAAGAAATCTGACCAAAGAAACTCGGGAACAAATTCCTGAAAGTTATTCGTTGTCTTGATCAATATATTTTCATATAATTGGCAAAATGGTGAGTATTTCATTAATACATATTCTAACACAATGTTTGTAACAGCAGAAGAACAAAAGTTTGTACTAAATTCGTATTTTAACATTAATATGGGATGATTCAAAGACTAACTTCTGGGCACTTTTATGTGGGGAATTCGTAATGTACCAAAATTAATCTAGTTTTTGACTATACTCTGATATTTGGAAGCTTGGAAGCTTTTGGAATTATTATATTTTTGTCGAACAGACCACAGTTTACCAACATCAGGCGAATGCACCTTGTGTGAGCAACATTTTTCAACGTATTTTTTTGTGATGGCATGTGATGCTTAACTCATTAATATTACAGCAAATGGTCCAAAAACCAGTCAAACAGAAGGTTTAAACTTAAGTTTTAGTTTATATTTTAATTTAACAAGTGTTTAAATTCAGTATTTTATTAATAGAAAAGTTGGCTTTGGTACTTCTGCATGGGCCAAAGAAAAAATGTAAGTGATTTTAGTTTTAAAATTTTTAAAAACTTTACGAAAACGAATTTTCAAATTTCGGAGGCTAAGATTTAATCCTATTACATTCATGTTTAAGCAGACGCAGAATTTATCTTAAAACTCTGGTCCTCAACCTTTTTATCGACGCGGACCGGTCAATGTTTGATAATTTTACCGCGGACCGCTCGGGGGGGGAGTTGATTGTTTACATTTTAGATCGTTTTGATTTAATAACTTTAATTTAATTGTATTTACACATGCCTTCAAAATACATACAGTTACACAAAAAATGAATACAAAGTGATTTAAAATTTAACTCATTAGAACGCTAAATCAATGAGAACCCTGAGCTTGTTTCTTTGCAACGAGACGGTTCCATCTGGAGGTAATCGGAGACACCCGAAGTGTGTTGCTTATGTACAGTTTATTCCGTTGTTTTGTTTTGGTTGCTGTCGCTGCAGAAAACCCCGCTTCACAATGATAGGATGTCGGAAATGGCAACAGGGATTTAAGTGCTGTGACTGCAACAATCTCAGGGTATTCCGCCATGACTTTAATCCAGAATGCCGGTAGAGTTGCTTTCTGGACTTAAAAGGTTGCCTGGCCAGCCATTTATACAGAGCTCTTTTCTAATGGCGCTTTTGGTGGTAAAAACTGAATGGCCAGCATGACACATTTGTGACTATCTTTGAATTTTGCTGATGTTTTGAATATAACGACGATTTTTAATAGCTCTGCCACTTATGTACAGTGCTTGTCATTGGAATACGACGAGTTTTTTTACTATAAATTTTTTATTTCAATTACTGCTAGGATGTGTATAAGCTTATTTAAAATATTAGTTCGTAGAGAAATATTAATATATTTTATTGAGTGTTAATAGACAATTTTTGTAATTTCAGCAAAAATACTGCCGGGAAAAAAGAAAAAAAAAACAGGGACTATCATATGATATCAAAAATCTTTATTTATCAGCATCAAACAAACTTTTAAATTATAAGATAAGTAACTTTAATGATGAGATATTCCATGAGATATATGTCATATTTCTTTGTAATGCCAGGCATTCCTTCTGAAGTCGATTTTTGTATCGATTTAAAAGGTATACTGTTGAATGATTTCAGACTCTGCATGTCAAGTTTTTCTATGCCTTTTTCAGGGCTTTTCCAGTGTTTTGATCTCAGAATAATGCATTGCATTGCAATATACTTTGTTAGCAAACAATCCTAACATATTTGTGATCGGACTTAAGCCTGGTGACCGAGCATTACATCGAAGCTTGAATATTCCTTTCCCGGAAGAACAACTTTACATCTTTTGAAAAGCTTATCTTGCTGAAAAATAACTTTAAAACTTGGAATTTGCTGTACAGATATAGGAGGTAGTTGCTCAAAGTTTCAAAATATTTTGAGAAATTCGGCTTTCCCTCTGCGACTGTCATCTCGGACGAATCAAGAAAAGGAAATGGCTAGCCAGACAGTGATTGATCCATCCCCAAATTTTTAATTTAAAAATGACTTTGGAGATTCTTTCACCTCATGCCAATAATATTTGAAGCTGTCTGGATAATCGAAATTATTTTTTTTCATTAGGAAAAACAACAAAAATCACTTTCAAATTCATCACCTCCCAGACCCAGTTAAAACGGCTCTTTTCATGAACTTCCGTCAACTAAGACTTGGAAAGAAATTAAACCATTCCTTTTTGCAAGTGTATTTACATATTATAGACTTGATTGAATACAAATTCAGCTTGTTTGGAAGATTGAAGGGGATGTTGCTTTGAAAGCTTCGCTGAAAAAGATTCTCTCCTGACGGTGATCCAGCATTCAGATTTTATTCGCATGTAATCAGCACATATTTTCATGAAACTTTCTAAAAACCGTGTGACAACATCTCTGAAACATTTAACTCTCTTTGAAGTTTAACAATGACATAATTAGCTCGTTTTACACCTCTCTCCTTGTCGTGAAGACATTTTCTTAAAACTATCTAGAATAACGATAACAAACAAAATTTAAAACTTTATTATAATAGCCAGACTTTAAAATCCATGTGATAAAATGTTATTTCCTCTACAGGGAGAGACACACCATCCCCAATCTTTGAGATACCTCCAAACAACATAGAAGAGATTTTTCCAAAAAATTCCATTCATGTTCAAATTTTACTATGCAAACCTTTTACTGTATTATTAAGTGTTAATAGATGCACAAAGTAATCAAAACTGTGAGTAATTACACATAGCAATTTCTCAGACAACTTAACAAATCGTTAGATTCTTATGAGTGTCGTATTTCAAAGACAAGCACCGTATAGCGTCCTATCCATGCTGGGTTGCGAGCATGACTGTTGTCATTACCGCATGTATGCAATCCATTCGGGCAGCCTCATTTTTAAAATTTTTTGTTCAAGCATCAAGAAAGACATGTCAAACCAAGTTTTGGCGGTGAAGTCACCACCTTGTATGTTGTCGATCCCCCTAGCCGCACGCTCTTGGCTCAAGGGGTCAATCCAAGCACTGCAAATGTAAATACCTGCTCCACAGCTTATTCAGGTAAGTGTTTTGATTTTCCTACATAAAAATACTAAAGTATTATAAATTATTTCTAAATAATAATACATTTATCCAGGTCAATATGCCCCTCAAACATCAGTCCAACTCAGCCATTCTGGACAACAGGCAAGAGCCTCAAATTTTAGGTTTGAAGATAACTTAGCAAGTGGTACCACATTCCAAGGTTCTGCACCAAGCCAGCCAAGTGTTGTCATTGTAAATTGAGAGTTGCTGAGAGCTGATTCTTAGAAAAAACTCTAAATCATCAGATTTTTTAATTAAGAGACTAGTTAGAATTATTAGCGTTTCATCTAAAATGAATTTACAAAACTTTCTTATTATCACCCCCATCATCAACTGCTTCTGTCTTCTCTAAATAGTCTGTTAAATGTATCAAAAATTCGTAATTTACAAATTGCTCTTCTCATGTTTTCATGTGATTTCAATTCTTTTCCCAAAATATTCTCTTGTTTTTCATATCAAGCAATAACTAAAACAACCTTCACACTTTCTACGTAATACACATGAATATAGTCCGTCTTTTTACAAATCCACTCTTAAATTATTCTCAATTCAATGTTATGGCCCAAAACTTTACTCCTCCATGCCTTCATCTACCAAGGATCTAACTCAATTAAACACATGCCATTTCAAATTACTTTATTATTCAAAATGTCGTGCGAACAATATTTATTGAGTGGAAGTGTATAGCTTATGATTTTGTATATAACTACTTCAGGGTCAGTCCGACAGCGGGAGCGTGTGCTTCTTTAAGGCTGGCCCTTTGGGTTTATTTGAATTTATTTAGTGCTTTCAATAAACTCATTATAAAAAAATTTAATTATCCAAGTGTCTGCACTACCTCAGCACTTTGTTTTTATCTCAATCTTTGAGATCATTTTAATTAATTCAATTTAATTAATTAATATTTAAAAAATTAAGCTTATGACCACATATCAAATCTGAATTTACATTTGCATAAAGTCCTCAAGTTGTTTGACATGAATTTTTATGAGTTCTTTGGCCATTAGTTTAAAAGTTAATATGTAAAACTTTCACTAGGTTTGTTCGTGCATACCAGCCTATAAGTGAAGAGCATGAAAACCAGTGCTGTAAAAAATCAACTGGCACCATTTTTAGATGACCAGTAATTACAGGCAGCACAATCGTCCGATCAAAGAAAAGCGCTGAAAGAAACGTATAATTGCTTAATGTAATCTCATTTTCAAACACAGCGTCGAGGTTAACATCGGTTGTTAGAAATGCACATTTAGTTTTGATAAAAAGGGGCTAATTTGCGATAGTACCATAAATCATCATGAATTCCAGAGAATGCAAAAGCAGTAACTGTCAGCATTTTTTGTGATCACTGTCTCCATTGCTTATCGACAACCCATAGCTATTCAAGCAACTTCTACAGATGTTCTTTCTAAGATAGTTCCTTAAAGAGCTTGGAAAACTGAGATGCATTTGGTGCTAGAGCCAAGTAACAGCAAAAAAATCATATTTTTACAAATTATAAATGTTATTATAATGAAATAAGGTTATTGTTTAAGATAAAATGTCATCAACTATAAAAAAGAAACACTGCCTAGCTTGAACCTAATTTATTGTTAGTCTTTAGTTTCACCTTTAATTTCATCTATTCCATTGAGCTGAGTTCTCAATTCATGTAGTTCATCTGACATCTTTCTCAAGAAGTCTGTATTTTCCAATTGTTTCATTTTCACAAGGAAATTTGAAGCTTGGTTAAAAATGGTTGTGCTTGGAACAGTCTCCAGTGAACTCAGATCTAATCCTTAAAAACAAAGGTGTAACAAACTTGTTTTAAGTCATGAGATTTGTCGGGAATCTGGCTGGTGTTTTATTATTTGGTTGTTTCTAATTTATGAGTTAGACACTAAGTTTAGGTTCAATAAAGAGATGAAACCAAATATTTTTGTTAGCACAAAATTCAGCTGACAACAAATAAGCACCTGAACGACTTTTTTTAAATGTGTCAAAAACTGGATCATCTTCGTCAGCTTTAAAAATATCTTCGGCTATCTGTGTTAAAGTTGGAGGTTCCGGACGAGAAGTGAATAAATCGTCTTTCATCTTTTGCTTCATCTTTGATTAATAAAAGTCAAGATGCGGAAAGTTTACAACACCCAGTCCACGAAATCTTGGCAATAAACAAAATTTTAATATACGGCGAAAATGTCACTTGCTTAAGGCTAGCAGGGTGTTTACAAATCGCTAGCAGGGTGTTTATATTTAAACCGATACACTGCTTGTTGCAGGATGAAAAAGTGCTACTATAGAATTTTTTTATAAAGTGTAACAATAGAATAAGTTGTAGCCATGTTATCTAAATCAAATGTATGTATTTATTTTGAAATCTTTAAAATTAAAGTTATTCAAATAAAATTATTAGGGTTGGGCAATCTACCAATGTTTGAATAATTGAAGATTATATTTAATAATATATTTATGCTCCCGGATCTAGTGATCAACGTCTAGTCTAAAGTCAGGGGGAGAAATTACGTCCCTGCTCAAGTACTCTTCTGCCGCTCACTGTCAACAACATGCTGAAGCGCTGAAAATTATGCGCATGTTTGTACCGAAGGTCCACGTACCATGCTCAAAAAAGTTTCCTTTAAGTGAAATGCCCTCGCAATATTTTCTTCGATGCCCGTTACAATTATAGAATCTAATTGATTCCTTTTTTCGGCATTGAATTTTTCCCAAATTTGTAACGATTTCAATAAAACAATAAAGTTGTTTAAAAGATTGCGTTGCAATGAACTCTGTGCGTTCAACTTTCCGTTTGGATGCTTAATTTCAGAAGTGCTTTCACTATTTGTGGTTTGCAAAAGGCTAAGAAATAATAATTTATTGAATCGCAAAACCGAAGTTAATTCCAGGGATAATCGAAATGCGCTTAGTGACACTAAACGCAATTTCATTAGCAAATGATGTTCCCATAATAAGTCAACCAAAAGTTATTTTTACAACAAAATATCTGACCTATTATTTTTTAATATAAATGATGACAGATATTTGTTTGTATTATGTTCCAGTTCGAGATTATATAAAAAATTGTTTATTTTACAAAAACCACAGAAGGGTTTATCGTTTACAAATCATATTATCAACATATTATCTAAATTATTTTTTAAAATATTTTTTTATTTAATTATTCATTGTTCTTCACCGTTGAGAATTAAAGAGCCTGCAGGTTGCAATGTAGAGTAACTCAACTTGATGGCAGAATCGGATGCAAATGTTGAGGTCGATATGCTATTATCATTAAAAAATATAACCAATTTAAAGCTGATAAAAGCAATCAATAATAAAATAAGATACAATATATTTACAAATGAGCGTCTTGAGGTTGTCCACAAATAAGGATTTGAAGCAGGGGTGGCCAGACCGTAGGAACCTGAGAGCCACTTTTGAAAATTTTTTAATTGCTGCGAGCCACATTGAACCACTATGACTCGCGACCCCAATCGCTAACAGTATGTTGCACCAACGAAATATCATATGCATGATAACGTTTATGTCATTAATAGACATTTCAATATGTAATATTTATTAATAAAAGTCACTCCTTTATAAGTTCTTTTGAACATTAATTGTTCTGGCCAGTGGCGCAACTAGGGGGGGGGGGCAGGGGGGGACGCAAGCCCCCCCCCAGGCCTAATAGGAGAGACCCTGCAATTTTTCCAAATCCGATCAGTTTTTTTTTGGTGAGGGGGGGGGGTAAGGGGATTTAACTGGTTTGAAACTTTGAGACAGAAGATAGTCAAACTCATTAATAAATTATTAAAGATACAAAATAAGACTGTAGACAGAAGATAGTCAAACTCATAATAATAATAATCTGTTCTATTTTTAATTCTTTATTAATTATAATGGGTAGTTTTGATTTAAACAGTTTCAAAAATTTTTCGACTGCGTCGGGCTTTCGTCCCTTGTCTAAACTTGAGCTCCCCCCCCAGCATTTTTCGCTGGTTATCTGATGATCAGATAATGTCGTTTTGACAACCCTGCCTTGGCTGCTCTTGATGCTTTGCAGAATGGCACAATGACTCCGAGCTTTCGGAATTCTGCAACCTTCATGGAAAAGACGCTGAAACTGTGCAAAGACAGCTCCAATTCACATCGACAAGTTTACGTGCTGATCAGTCTGACCCCAATGCGTGTATCGAACTACAAGATCTTTTCTGTGCCACAAGCATTCAGCCCGAGTTGCATATGCTCGATGTTGCTCTTACTCAGACATTTACGTCATCAGATGCAGAAAGGGCATTTTCTAAACTTCGCCTTATTAAAAGTCATCTCGGGACGACTATGTCTGCCTGTCGTTTGCAAAGTTTATTGAGAATATCTGTGAACAAAACAACTACTGCACTTCTTCTAGTAAATAAAATGGTGAACAGATTTTCACAGATTGATCGAAAAATTATTTTGTAACTGTAAACACATCAAAATGTAATTTAGACTACAACATTTCAAAATTGTTTTAAACTGTTTAGGATCTTAATTTTATACATAATTTAGATTAGGTGAAATGTTTAGGATATCAATCATATCATATTACAATTTTAAACATATCATAAACTTTTTTTTTACAGTTGCTTTAACTGGCTTGAAACTTTGAAACAGAAGATAGTCAAGCTCATTAATAAATTATTAAAGATACAAAAAAAGACTGCAGACTTATAAATAAAAACTTATAATAATAATCAGTTCTATCTTTAATTCTTTATTAATTAAAATTAGTAGTATTGATTTGAACAGTTTCAAAAATTTTTCGACTGCGTCGGGCTTTTCTAAACTTGAGCACCCCCCAGCATTTTTCGCTGGTTGCGCCCCTGGTTCTGGCTATGCTGATAAGCTTTTGACAGTTTCTTTAAAACTGGTTGATAGTTTGTAGTTGAGGTACGAAGAAGTTCTGTCAGGTGTTGAGTACAGCGATTCGCAGCAGTAGGTGGTACCAAAAATGGATATAAGTCGACAACTGGCTACCTTAAGTTGAGGATACTTTACTTCTGGCACAAGTTTGCAGAAATCCACAGTAGGTAGTGACTTGTGCATCATTGCTAAACCCTGATCTTGCTGTAACTCCAACAGTTCCATTTCTGCAGCAGAAGTGTTCACAACAATGTTCTTGGGACGCTTATTTTAAATGTAAAAAAATATTTTCAAGAATGTTTGAGAGCCACACTTTGAACACAAAAGAGCCGCAGGTTGGCCACCGTTGATTTGAAGCTTGAAACAAATCGTGCAACTTCGATTTGATTAAAAAAAATTGGTGTAAACGTTGCCGATAGGTAATGCAAGTTTACAACGAATTACGGAACAAAATTAAAAATCTAACCAGTGCGATTTTAAGAGGATTGTTTGATGGTTATTTTGTAATTAATTTTGACATTGGCTGAGCAACTAAAAAGATTTTTGACCATGAAGTTGTCGCATTTTGTTGTTTCTCGTAAAAGTTGCCGTTAAATTATTCAAATTTAAATGAAAAAGTTAAAAATCTGGACAATGCGATTTTAAAATTAAAGCTTGTAGATTATTTCAGTGTAATTTACTTTGACATTGGCTGAGTAGTTAAAAAGATTTTTGAACCTGCTATCATAACACAGGCTTTTAGCAATGGGACTTTTCCCCTGCTAGCCTTATTCAAGTGAAAATGTCGAATCGAATTATGTGTAAGCGAATAAAGGTGACAAATTTTATTTTGTCAGTTTTTAGTCATTTGATTAAAATCTAGATGTACATAAGCTCAATAATATAAAGCTTTGTGCCACAGGTCGTTGTGGAATCCTTTCTGAATTATTCCATGCTTCTGAAAACCCAAGATGTACCTCACAATCTTGTTTCATTGTCATTCTTTTAAGAAAAGTTTTCTTGGCAAAAATTGAAATATGTTCTTTGCTAAATCTATTTTTCACCAAACTCTGTGATGGTAAAGTCGTATCTGACCAATTAATTGAAACGTGCTACTCATTTGGTAATGGTCACATTATTGCCATCACGACCTCGAATGTATATTGAATGTAAAGGCCTCAATAGTTTTATATAGTTCTATACTCACTAAATGCTCACAGAACTCAACATAAGTAGTATTGTTTAGCAGATGCTCGAAGCATTGTGAACAATGGAATTGTTATGGATGAGGCATTATATTACGCCCTTACTTGCTGGTCGTTTAATGTGAGTCAGATGCAACATATGTCAATTATTCTGCGTTAAAAATGTTTTGAAAAATCTATAAAAATGAGCTTTTTTACTCAATGCAAAGATGTTTTGCATGTTAGATGTAGAAAAACCAATTTATATTATTTCTAAATAATAAAGCTGTTTTCTATAATGTAGAAATTCTATTTTTTTATTCGTTCTGTTCCGTTTTAGCATTGGATCTATTTGTTAGAATTCACTAGAGATTTATGACATTCTGTCTTCCATGGTCATATCATCCAGAAATAAGGACATTCAGTCCCTAGCCACAATATCATTTCCCTCTTTTAAAATTTCTCACCCCTCCACTTCCTCTCTCGATTTCATCTATCCCTCAAAGCTTTGCAGTGGACGCCATGCATTAACTGGAGAGTATTGCGAATGCGCAATGTCTATTGATCGTTCCTTCCAGGTTGTCCTATTTTTGGGCTTTTCTCCCGCACGAATGTTTTCTGAAAGTGACTTTGAGTAACTGTTAGGTATCGAAATTTGATTTCTTATTATTAATTTGCATTATTTAAGTGACTTTTCGGACGATTTTAAAAGAAGGGACGTCCCCAGAATTACAATAGGTAAATTTATTTTTTGTTTCGAGAAGACTGTATATGTTAAATAAATGCGAATATATATTTATGAAATACAGCCAACAAAAACGATGCTAACAAACGATGTAGTAAGGTTTCAACATTCTATCTATTGTTGAATTTAGGGAGGAGTTAATTCGCATGAACTTATTTTATCCATAATCTTAAGACAAACTTTTTAAATAAAGGGCTCAGTATGGGTAATTATCACAGCACCGTTAAGGAAAAGAGAAATGGAACAATATCCCATTATGAACCGAAGCTGAAACGTCAAGTCAGCGTAGCTGTTGATGTCAATGTTTCTCCTCCTACACTAAAAAGGTCTAAAAAGCAAAATAAGAAAAGGTTAGAAAGTTCAAAGAGAATTGATTATTTTGAACTTCAGAATGAGGTAGCCAAGGAACATCCAGTAGATATTCCCACCGAGATGGAACAAACAAGAGCATTGGGTATAAAAAATGATCCGCTTAAAGGAGCTAACGGATCTACTGATCATCAACCACAAAAAATGACTCTCTTGCAACATGCTGAACTCCCGAAAAGCGATCTAGAGCGTTCTGAAAAAAAAAATTTTGCAGAAGAAAGCGAGCAGAAAAATATCGGACTACAAGAATCACTGAACAAAACTGATAAATTAAGGGATTGCGAAAATAAAGCAATTCATTTAATTCGTGTTTTTCCTAGCTTACCAGACAAACCTGGAGATGGTTTTGATATTAAAAAATCTGATCAAATAATTCAAGACAAAAATATTATTTGTGAGAACAATATTGTCGAAAAGAATGAATTAGACGAACATGTCGAGTCGTCTGTTAGTTGTGGAAACGTTGCCATTGGCGGTCGTTTTGTTACGTTTAATGACGATGATGGAAAAGATTTGGAGTTAACGACATTTAAATATGATCTAGAGAGGGAAAGGCTGAGGTCAGATAAAATCCGGCCCGCATCTTTGCCAATTGCCATTAGTCAAAAGGATAAATCGAGGTGCTCAATGTCAAAAACTCTAGAGCGACCGGATGTTAATCTGAAGGAACAACGTGATGTGAAAAGGACAATTTTTTTTAACGATGAGACAAAAACTCTCGACGACATCAATGGTGGCATTAGAAGGAACTCTAAAGAAAGCTGGATTTGTACGTTGAGGAGTCAAAAGTCTTCTACTATCAATAAAGCATTGCAAGGTTAGCCTGGCATGCATCTACTGACATTAATTTTGATTATGATGATTATGTTTGTAAACGTTTTCATAAAGCTATTTCATATTTGTTTTTGTTTTGATTGCGTGTTTACAATTAAACAAAATTATAAAAATGATATCCAACATAGATAACCAGAGTATATTCACTAAATTTTAGGTCTGAAAGTTACACCTCTGGATTCAAAATTATACCTGCCAGATTCTCTCGAGATGGGAATTACCAAAAAGAGAGAGATGTACAAAGTAAATGAGATGGTAGAGATGCTCTCAAAGCCAGGTGCCCTGATAAACTTAGTTGGGTGTCATGGAAGTGGTAAATCAGAAATTCTGTCAGTTCTGGGTCAGTTGGAATTTAAATTATGCTTGCAAAAACTAACACTTATTAATTCAAAATAATTATTTATTCAGGTTTGCAATTTGTTAAGAGTAAAGAAATTGCATGCCTTATGGTTGATTGTCATGGATGCGACGATGAGAGAAGCGTTCTACAATGCCTGCTCAGAACTTTCAATCTCAATTTCAATCCAATACCCGATGATTGGCTCGGTGATGACAATCAGTGCCATGTTCAGTACCAAGAGCTCCTCAAATGGTTGATCAATTACATATCTTTCCATGGTCAAATTCAACTCATCATTTTGATGGTCGATGGACTCAGAATCGATTCAAGCCTCGGTAGGAGTTGCGTTAAAGAGTTTTTCATTCCGTTGTTGGAAAGGTGCATCTCTTGCCTGAGCATTTTGTTGAGTTCCAGCTCCAATTACCTTGATGTGTCAGAAGAGGATTTAGCATTGAAAGGCCCAACGATTAAAGCCTCAAATGGCTTGCCGGTCATTGATTTATTGGATGCAAATGATATCAAGGTGTCTTTTGATGCGAATAAGGAGAATATGGAGAATGGACACTATGCACAATTAAAACATGTTCGGGCTTTTAAGCTACAAAGCAGCCCATACCTTCCTGGTAATGCGTTTGGTGGATCTTTGTTTAACGACTCGTCGGTCGCTAGCGAAAACAATGGAGCTTTTGCAGAAATTGCCTCGAAGTATAGGTTAACTCTGCTATCTTATAAAGTTTTGATATGTGCTGCAGAAGTGAAACCAGGTTCTCTTCATAATTTGATTCAAAAGGCCGAGTCTTGCACTCACCCCAGCTTGATTGTTCTTGAAAATGAATTTGTTACGAGGCTCGAAAAATTTAAATTGTCTACTCGAGGTAGGACGGCAGCTGATACCGATGGAAATAACAAACAGTTTCAAGATGAGATAATGAATGCCAGTGTCATTATTGCGGCTTTGGAGACTTTGGACGACAAGGATCAAACATTGGCTTCCCTGATGTGGCTGATGTCTGACTTTAGATTGGGTTTTGATCTCGAGTCTGTCATGTGTATTATGAGCACCAGAAAATTCCTTGAAAATGATCTTGACTGGAGAATGAATTTAAGTGCTAAACTCGAAACCATGTCTTGTGGCATCTTAAAAGAGTCGCACGAGGAGAGATCAAAAATACTCAATGCTATTACTAGGCTTGTGAAGTTGGGTTTCCTTCAAATTGTAAAGTCTCCTGTAACATTCTCCTCACCACTGTCTTCAAGGAGGGGATCACTGATTGATCCAGTTGCTAAGCCTAGCAGGCTCCTTGACAAGAAACTAAATTCTTTCACAATCGATAGATTTGAAGTTTCTCCAGATAAACTCTTTCCAAGGTACAGGATACCGAACGCCATCAGACCCGTTGTCCGTCACTTGAGACCTGAATTTTTTGGAAGACCAAATTTTGTTTTAGATCATATGATGGCAAAAAAATTGGTCACTTTTTATCAAGCATTTTATTCCAATGAATCTTTCGGCAATGTACTCAATGAATTAGATATGATTTATTCTGATTTTATTAGATGTCTCGAAAGAAATGTTGTCACAGAGCAGGGTTCAGATGCAATAAAGTCTCCTACTGAGTTTAAAGCTTGTCTGCCAATGATGTATGCATGCCATCTCCTGACTACTCTGCCTGGTGCCATTTTCCTTGCTCAGATACTACCACTATCCACCTACATGAAAATATTCATTGGGATTTCCAACACAATGAAACAAAAAGCTGGAACAAAAGACAACACTTTGAAGGATTCTTCCCTGGAGTACAGAGCTCTTATGTGCATAATCTTGAGGCATAAGATGTCTGCCTCTCAGAATAAGACTTTTGCAAATGACCTTTTCATCTCTGGTGTGAATTCTACGAAGACAAAAGTTGACAAAACTCGCTTAGATGCACATTCGTCGTCGTCATCATCATCATCATCGCCAGCTGCAGGATCATTACACGAGAAATTTGATGATCCCACCAATCTTTTCAACTCCATCAAGGGTATTTCTGGCTCGAGTCAACTGCACGAGACTTCAGTGACTGACATGATATCAAGAATCAAATTTCTTCTTTTCCAGGCAATTTATCTCACTTTATTTTTTTGATTTTCAAATTTTAAACAAGCCAGGTTATTGGATTGGACATCACCTGTGAAAAACAACATTCTTTTTTTTCCATTCAGGTTAATAAGGCTGACAGAGCATTCTTTTACTATATCATGGGCGTTCATCTGTGGCAAGGTGATCAGGATCAGGCTTTGACTTTGATGAAGAAGTCATTAGATCTCTTCAAGGAATCAAACCTGGATCAAGGTGTAAATGGCAGCTATTTTATCCCCTATTTCCTCAAACTAAACAATAAGCTTCATTGGTTCAAAGCACTTAACCCACAATATAATGGTGAGATTATAGAGATTATACATGTGTGTTCAAGTGATCCATTCTTCATTATACAGGTGATGAAATCCTTCCTAACTTTGGTCAAGTGTGCATCCAAATTGTTAGTGAAACATATTCCTGGATGCTGCTTTCCACTCATCGAACACAAGCAGCGCGTCACATGTACAACTTGGTCGATTCGACTCCGTCGTCGTCATCATCGACATCGCTCGTTTCACCGCCAACAATTTCACAGAACATTTTCCAAACCGCTTCATCAACATCATCATCTTATTACTCTCTTCATTCTCATTACGGACTTTCCCCCTCGTCCTGTACAAGCCGGAACGAGGAAGACGGGAATGGATGCATTGTTGACAAACAGGTCGACGTTTGTTCCGTCGGAGACTGTGCAAATTTTACAGTGGAAGGCAATGGCAAAAATCGTGGCCAAGCATCACTTAATGGACAATCCTTGACAAATAATGACATTGGAAAATCAACTGAGGACAAAGATGACTTCGAACAGGAGATAGGAAACAACGAGTCTCTGGCCATTCTCACTCATTGTAGAAACACGTTGAAGTCCATGAGCGATTTCAATAGCCACAATAATTCAAAAAATATAATTTCCAGGACTTCCAGGAATGATGCTTTAGCACTGGACAAGCATCCTCTCAAACTGAGGGGTTTGGAATGCAGAAGGAAAATCTGGAGTGAACTGGGACTGCTGGCAAGAGCTAGAGACACAGCAAAGTCTTTTGTGGAACTTTCTCAGCAGTGGTGGGGGCAGGATCATCCTTCAACCTCAGGAGCTCTCATGGGGCAATGCTTGGTGGCTGAGAAATTGGGAAGAAACCATGAGGCAGTAGAAACCTGTGTCCAAGCTCTTCTCTTGAGACTCAAAGTAACATTTTTTAGCCAGCATTTATATACTGCTATTCATTAATGCAGAATTACTTCTATCAAGAATTACCAATATAAAGTCTGCTAAGTGTAAAATTTGTAAAAAAGTGTACATTTGTAAAATATAAGATTTATGGAAATTGAGAATTAATTACGTTTAAATCTCCTGGTTTTGAGGAAAAGCCAGGTTTTAAGACTGTCATTATTTTCCATTACCTTATTTAACATTGTACTCATACATGTCTCAGTTTTTTGGAGACAAACACCACAGCTCTGTGGAGTCTTGTGTGGTTCTCAGTCGACTCTTGTTAAAGTGCTCCATGTACGAAGAAAGCCTTGAACTGGCCAAGAGAGCCCTCAACATGACGACTTTCCTGATGCCTCAGAGGGAGGATCACGTCCTAGAAGTAGAAAAGATCATCGGAACTTCCGAGAAAAAGCTGAAGTCGGAGAAACCGAAACGGGAAGTTAGTCGACGTTTTTTCCATGAACTGCAATTTTGAAACTTTTTCATCAAAAATATCTAACTATCTATTCAATATCCATTTCAAATGACTGAGTTTGAGCTCAACTTACTTCTAAGGTGACTCACAGCATTCCTAAATCTGTCACCTTTCATCCGGAAGACGTATTGATTGGGAGGAACGAGGATGGAGACACGGAGAAGAGCAAGCAGAAAAAGGCTCAGGATACAATGATTTGTTCTTCAGCCATTTGCAAGTTTGATCCAGAGTTGGCTCAGACCTTTCACAGGTGTTTCCAAGTGTCTGTTGCTTGATGATCCAAGTCCATCTGTTCCTGTTGTTCTTGACGAATTTGGGGTTATGGTGTTTCAATTAAACATTTTGTTTCTTGTGTTCATTCTGTGGTAATTTGTTCGCAGTGTTGCAGGAGGACATTCACTTTTGTAAACTTCCAACATTCTGTATTTTTGTCAATTTCTTAAATTTGCATTTACTCAGACTCGATTTAAGTGCAAAATCTTTATGTTTTATGATAATGAGATACCCATGTCTAAATATGAATATCTCGCGAACTCTGGTAATTTATTTAACCAATTTGGTTATTGTTAGTTTTGTACAATTTCCAAAAGCTGCATGTCACCACAGCTGTCTTTTTGATAAGTGCCACATCTTGATCAATGTTTGCCAATTACCACCATTCATCCATTACTCAGAAGGTAATGCAGTAAATTATAGTTATATTTTATCTTTTCAACTTGCAAATACTCAAGTTCAGACTTCTATGAGACATTTCATTCAGCTGTGAGTCCTAATAAATTATTGACCTGTGGCTAAACTGCTCCGAAAATAATCAGTAGATTGATTTCGAGTGCAATAAGTTGTTAAATGTACGGGCACAAATGGGTCTAATGAGATAATGGCGAACTTCATGATCAGCTATAAACATAGGTTGAATTATTCAGCCACTTTACGGTTGTATACTCAACCACAAGTGCAATAGATTGTTGATTAGCTAGCACTTTATCTCTTTAGGCTCCTGAAAGTGAACAGGCAATATGTAAACACAAATTAAGCCAATGCTTGGTGGTGTTCGCTAGAGCGCAACTAGCCTGACAAATTGTGGCTGCTTGTCTGTGTTAGCCAAGTGAATTGCAAAAGGGCTGACAATATAGGGACAACAATCTGCATTCATTGACTATTGCTCAGTAAATTCTGTCATTCGAGGTAGTATTTGAGATGCCATCGTCATGCAAAAGTTCTTAAACATGTTGATAAGATAACTCGTTGACAATCGAATTAAAAATCATGAAGAGAGGACTGAATCATTCTTCAGAAAATTAAAGCCACAATTTTCACATCGCTTTCTGAAGAGTCTCGGCTTGTCTGATAAATATCTTAATCACGATTATCTCCTTAAGTATTAAGACTATTGATATTTCTTTGCTAAGCAATTAAGTCCCATTAGCTTTTTCCCAAATAAGGAAGCATCGTATATCCTTGTTACCACTTAAGGTAAATGGGTATGGAATTCATGGGACAATCCTCCACATCCTCTTGTTACGCAGATAATTGTTCTATTGCTTATTTTGGATTTAGAATTCGGTGAATAAATGTAGGCTCATAACTGAAAATTGTCTTAGTCTCGTCGACCGACTTACACATTGTCCCTGATCAATCTTAACAATTGTAGTAGCCCGAATCATTTTAAGTCACTCATTGAATCACTCGTTAATTCATTGAGACTTCTTGAATGAACGGTGCATTAAGAACTTACAATTGTAAGCCGCTCTACAGTTTATTAAAAGTCTTAAGCGGTAGGTCGTAATCCTAGATCTCACTATGTTGTTTTTGGGATCAGATTTTCCTGATTTCACGGCAAATTCGACTGAAGGAGAGATACACTTCCACAGATGGATGGACAACAAGTGAGTGCATGCAATATCCGTATTATATAAAATCGTAATGCTTTAGAATTGAATACAGATTCGAATCCCGTTGCGAAAGGACAGTCCTAATCATCTAGTTAAGCAGAGGACATTAACAAGCAGTTATTTAATTATTTAACGATGGCATCACGTGATGGCTATCATTTAGCTATGATAGACTTTAATAAAACAACAACGAGTTGAATATGCTTAGAGTTTGAGAGTTGAACGTCACGAAAGCGAGGCTTTTTGCTCAGGGGCCACCCATATCTAGCCACTAACAAAATAATATCTGTCACTCACTTACAAAGTCGTGCAAATTTATGTTGCATGAAACAATTTTTGATCTAGAGTTTGTTTGCATAGACTTACATCTTTATGATGCTGATTGATAATGCTGACATGTGGGATCAGGTTTAAATGCTAATTATATTCTGGATGTGTCTTGCTCTTTCATATTTTTATGCAAAACTTTGATCAGATTGTATTCATTTGACTCTTAATAAAAAATGAACAAATTTGAAATTGGAATTATACATTGTATTCCTCTATTATTTACTTTAGATAAATTGTCCTGAGAATAATCTAGTCATCAAGACTTACATCTAGTGGAAAGTCAGGGCTTCTCCTCTTAGATTCACTTGTTTACATGTTACTTCTTGTTTTTTGATGAGCAACCATACAGCAAATTCACCAGTTATAAACTGGTTATAATAAACTTACCATAGAATTAATTTTAAACATTGGTGTGTTTGAAAATAATTACTTGGGTGGAGAATGACTAACTCTAAGTCGCTGTAAGACTTTTCATTATAAAACCACACAAAAAGGACTATGCCTAATATTTTTAATTTAATTTATATGCCAACAAAATGACAGGATAATCATACTCAAAATATATTGATTTATAGCAAATTTGACCAACCTAAGGATTTATGGATTACTTTAAGGTGGACAATCCTCTTTTCCCATCCAAGAGATTACACTCCTGTCTGCACCACCGAACTAGCAAAAGTGGCAGAACTGAACGAAGAGTTTCGGAGAAGAAATGTGAAGATTATTGCAATGTCTTGCGATTCCGTTGAGGATCACTTTGGATGGAGTGAGGTGGGACCTGTTAAGTTTTGCATAAATACTAAAATAATAACAATAACTTATGTATACTATGAAAAATTCTAACATTAAGTATCTATTTTCTAGATTTTGTTTTCAGGACATTTTGAATTATGGTCGTTTGCGTGGCAGACTTCCTTATCCAATTATCGATGACAGGCAAAGGATTCTAGCAAGAAAACTTGGCATGCTCGATGCTGACGATAGAGATAATGTTGGAATCCCAGTGACTGCCAGAGCTGTAAATTGATTAGTTGCATAATAGTCATCCTTGTTCATTTTGAGCCATTTTTTAAAATATTAAACATAGCAGATTTATATTGAATGCCAGGTCATAAATGTTTAACCTTGTTTTTTTTAATTGGGAATTCCTAAGCCTGTAATCCACATGATCTTATTTACTTGAATTTTTATCATAACACTTCTTTAGAAATGAATGAGCTTATTGAAATTTTTTTATAGTTGATTAATGTCAACACATTTTGTTTGGATAACACCAGGGACATCATTTCAGCTTTTTCCAAAGCAGGGCAAACCCCCTCAAAACTTGGAGATGACATTTTCACGATTTCCCCCTCCCCAAATGATGTCCCTTTGCTCACACCAATATTGTAATGAAGAAAATGAACACTTTGAACTTTGCCGTTAGATCAGTCAAACTTGGACATAATTCGGATATGACACGATTAATGATCACCTTTTCAGAATCTAAATTGGTAGTCAATCAAGACATGTTTTTTAATTAAGGTTTTCATCATTGGGCCCGACAAAAAGATGAAACTTTCCATCTTGTATCCGGCCACCACTGGACGTAGCTTTGCGTTAGTAGCTCACATTAATAAACAACAGTTTTGAGAGGTTTTGTAGAGGGTGGCACAACTATGAAGGAAAGCATGTGAAGTGACCTTAAAGCAAACTATTGGCAAATAATTAATCAGTACTACAACATTAATCTAATCTTGTCATAAATTTATTTTTCAGTGAAATCTTGAGAGTGGTTGACTCCTTGCAATTAACAGAAGCGAGTCCAGTTGCTACTCCAGCCGAGTGGAAAGTAATTGAAATGATTTCTTATTCTACGCTTTTCATAAAACTTACTAAATGCCAATCAATGCATGATTTTTTTCATCCTGGATCTATTTTACAACATCAAGCCAGGGGAGCCATGCATGGTTCAACCGTACGTCACCGATGAAGATGCAAAAAGAACCTTTCCCAATTTTGAAACAATTCCTCTACCTTCTGGGAGAGATTATATGAGAGTAGTAAAAGAGTAAAAGAAGAAAATAGCAGTCAAAAGAAGTGTTCATAATAAATCTTCAAAGAACTCTTAAAAAGCCAATGGATGTTTTCCATTTTCAGCTTAGCTAATGCTTCCATTTAACCAGGTTTCTAGGCAGCTTAAGATATCTAACAAATTTAAGCCTGATAAATAATAATAAGCCTTTGGGCAATCACTCACCTAAAAGGCCTACTGTTATAATTCAAATACAATAAAATATTGTAAAACTTCAGGGTTGTTGGGCTTATTTATTTAAACCTATAAATTGTAGAATTTAAGATGTAATTTAATGTTCATAGACAAAAGACTTTAAATGCATTCATCAGCAATCGCCCATCCAACAATCATTAACCGGTTATCGTGAAGTATGACAATAACAGGGATGACATAACAAATACATTAAGCTTATAATAAGATCCAAGGGTTAAACAATGAGAAATCAGAGTTAGGCAGTAGAGAAAGTAGCTTTATTTATTTCCGACAATCAGAATCAATGATGAGGGACAAAACGCCGTCCGTGGGTTTTTTGGAATACAATTCGTTTGTCAGTATTTTGTAGGCCTGTTTGAAGGCCAGTTGCACTTGAAACATGTTAAAAGAGCCTTTTAAAACCTCATTATCTTCCTCAGATGCAGGATCATAAATGGGAAGACAGAATTTGCCGTGCGATTCACCTCGGCGCCTGACATAGCTGCCAGGATTTCCGTTGGCATCTTTTAGTTTGATGCCTGCTTTTAAGTAATTGAAATGGCATCCATACAGTTCAAAAAATTCGATGAGCAGAACTCCAAGGTTTACTTGCTCTGTGTATCCATCTCCCCTAGGATGGAGCTGTAGAAAGCTGATAACCATAAGCATTAGGCCATAGGAACTGATGCCACCGGTATAAACTTCGTTGAGCTCCCTCTGAGACAAAAATTTCTTCAAGACTAAGATCAAAGGTCTCGAGTTTGGGAATTCGTTGAGGTAATCCATGACTTGATCAGCACTCGTGAGGCCACTAGAAGTGTTGAAAGCTATGTCGACTTTGATGTTCGTTTCCTTGTCAACAATTTTAATTATGGGAACAGCAGCTTTGTCAATAACTTTTGCGTCTTCTTCCTTGGTGACACCTCTGTTTATTAGTTCATCTTTAAGTGTGTAAAGTGGTTTGTGAGACCATTTACCAAACACAACGATGTCAATATCGCAAGAGGGAAGATAGAGATCTGTTCTGTAGCTTCCAAAGACATCTAAGGCTGAGCCGGGCCACAAGGCTTCAACAGTTTCCCTAACACGGCTCACAACCAGGTCACGCATTTCTCTCTCCTCTTGAAGTGGAGAACTGTCTTTGATAAAATCAATGATCTCGTGGTGCAATCTTACAATCTTTGGCAATTTATTGTACAAAGACGAAGAACCCTTGCGATTACTTTTTCTTCTTTTTGATTCCCCAAGACTGCGTGACAGAATTGATTTACGCTTTTTAGTTGATTTTTCTTTGCTTAATTTATCTATTGACGCCTCTGCTGGCGTCGATTCTGACAAAGGAATAAAGTCCATGTCAAACAAAACCAGAAAAGAAAACTTAACAAAAAACAAAAAATCAGTCGTTTCCCGTAATATCGACTACCCAAGTATTATTAAAGTCTGTAAATTCAAATAAACAATATAAACATTAAATATTAAAAACACAGAAAAACAACGATATACATTATCATAAAAAAGAACTTGTATATTTTTTTAAATTACATTTATATTACTTATATTACTATTAATTATATTACTATTATACATATAAGTACTATTTCTTTTGTTATTATTTACATAATATTCTAATCTCTTTAAATTGTAGTAAAAAAGATCATATTGATTAGTAAACTGCATTTCATTTGCAAAAATTTATCGGTTTGGAATTCTTTCTTATATAGTTCAATGGTTTCGGTTGTTCTGGGCAACAAGATTCATTTCATACATGGACTAAACTTCTCATCCGACTTCAACCTCACACATTAATATCTTCATTCGCTTGATTTCATTCAATGGAATTCACCTTTGACACTATAACGTTTTTTTCGAATTTTGATTCTGGAAACTTGGCCAATGTTGAAAAATTACCACAAAAAATTTTGAAACCTGAAGAAGGTACTTTGAAGTCTCCGACCATTCTACGATCAAACGAATCATTGAAATGTACTATTTGGAATTTTCAGAATTTTGGGATGTTGAGTTCAATTTACGGACAAAGCCAGATGCTGGAGGAACCACATTTGAGAACTTAAATAGGTTCAGTAAATTTCATATCAGTGGTTCAATATATTTTAATATTGTTATTTATAATTTAAAAACACATATATAATGATAAGTGATTAATTTTAGAACGTGGTTTTACTTTGGTGTCTCTGGAGTTCCAGTAAATCTCTGCATGAAAATAAACATAGTAAACTTGAATAAGCAAGGCAGATTGTTCAGCCAAGGTTATGCACCTGTGTACAAAACTGTACCCAGTGGTAAAGAAACTTGGGAACGAGTAAAAGAAAAAATAGCATACGAAGTAAGCAGAGCTTTGTTGCATTTTATATTTACTTTTTAATTCAAATTGAATCTTTTCTATGAGGTTGCAATACTGTTGCAATTATTGCAGTTTTTATAAATTAGATTTATTACTTTAGTGCATAATTATTTAACATTCACAATTACTTTGATTTCATACTTGATTTTTGATTTTATTAAATCATGCTAAGATTATAATTCATTTTCACAGCAAAACAATCCAGAATTTACATTGTCATTTACTCATACCTTCAACATGGCCAATTCGACGACTTACTTTGCGTTTGCATATCCATGGTCCTACGCAGAATGCCAAGAAAAATTGAACGATCTCGACAAGAAGTTTGACTACTGCTTGGATCTCGAAAATAGCAGGTTTTTCATTCTTTGCATTTTGAAATGACATTTTCTCGGGATAATTTTTATTTCACATTATTCAGCATTGACTTCAAGACTATTTACTATTATCGAGAGCTACTGTGCTACTCACCGGACGGCTATAACGTTGATCTGATCACTATTAGTGATTGCTCTGGAGCCACTGAGGATATTGAACCAAGATTTGACAAAAGACTATTTCCAGATCCCACCAAACCGAGATGTAAAGATTTTTTATCTAAAAAGGTACAATTAATAATCAATTGAAGCATAAGTTCCTTTTAAATTAATTTTTTGTATGTGATGATGTCATATTTTGCCAATCACCTGTTTTATTGTTTTTTGACTTTGCTTTCGATGGTATGTAACTAAATTTAACATCGGCATCAGTGGCCCAGTAATAAAGGCTTTAGCTTTGGTGTGGCCATTTTAGGACTTCAATTCCTAGGCAAGATAAATTGCTAGAGAAGAATGTTCTGCACTTAATTTTTTTAGTTTTAAATTAACATATTGATTTGATTTGTGAAATTGCTATTAGTTCTAGGACTATTTAATTAAACCATTTAACTAAAGATGATCAATAAATAGACTGCAGGACTGGCAATTGAATATTTCAGGTGTTTTTCTTAACCAGTCGAGTTCATCCAGGTGAGACACCATCTAGCCATGTTTTCAATGGCTTCCTTGACTTTATTTTAAAAGAAGGTGATGCCAGGGCTGAGCAGTTGAGAAGAAAGTAATTTTATTTTACAATTACTTAAAATTTCTATGCATTCCTAATTTATTTCTTGTTTAATTTTTATTGTTAACTTGGTTTAAATTTCTATATTTGAGGATGTTATCTAGTGTGATATCTTTAGAAATAGGTTAGTAAATAGGTTAGTAAAATATTTTAAATTATATGAAAGCATAAAGGTATCATACCATGATGTTCATCGACCACTGATTGCTTATTCTACCTGATTGCTTATTCTTATTTTACAAAGTGACTTGGTGCTTTCACAAAACTATATTCACACTTTCATAATTAGTTGCAGTATTACAAAAAGAATTTTTATTTTCATTTATAAATTAAATGCATGAGTCTTTTCATTTTACAGGTATGTCTTCAAGCTCATTCCCATGTTGAATCCTGATGGTGTAGCAAGAGGTCACTACAGGACAGATAAAATGGGAGTCAATTTGAACCGGGTCTACCTCGACCCAACCTATGAACTCTATCCCTCTATCTATGCAGCAAAAAGCCTTTTGGTTTATTATCACTGCAGACATACATCCTTGTGGCAGACCTTATCTGAAAGCCACGAGCTCGTCAATGTAGAAAAGAAGAAAACTGAACCTGTAATTGTACCTTTCGCTTTTGAAATTACTCTTAATTTTATGGAGCATCCTTCTGCATTATTTTTATTTTTAGTCAACATAACTAGGTAAATTTATGAAAAATTACATTTAATGATAATTTTTCAGCTTCAAAAGTTTATGGATTTTGTTGAAAACATGCCACTATCTCATGAAAATGATTTCAAGAAGCTTCCTCTGAGCACCACCATTTCAGCAACAGAATCTGAAACTCCACCAGATGACCAGAGCACCAAAGTTACAGACAAAAAGCCAATAAGCTATTTTGTTAACCTATTCAGTATCAACTCTGAAATCACCACCCCCCATCTTTGCGACCCTCGGCTCCTCGACATTACACACAGGGATAGTGGAGTGGCTTTTTATATCGACTTGCACGCCCATGCGTCTAAAAAAGGATGTTTCTTCTATGGAAATTATTTGAAGGACCCAGATAAACAGGTGCACTTAACCTTTGTTATGAGCTTCATTTCATCCTGATGATGATAATTTTATTAGCATCCACTTCATAACAAGGTGATTTTTTTTATATAAGAATTACTTCATCTTTTAAATGTTCAAATTTGAAGTGTTAGAAGATTAAAGAGGTTTTAGAGGACAAATATTTCTTTAATTAAACTTATTACAATTTTTTTCAAAAACTAAAATAATTTTATTAGTACTAAAACATTTGATAAACATTTGATTTGTGGTTTTTTCATAAGCTAAAATGTGCCCACAATATATTGTTATGTAGATTATTTAACTGTAGCATGCTAATTGTTTATTTCCTGCAGATAGAGTGTCTCACATATACAAAGTTGGTGAGCCTGAATAGCAGCCACCTTGACTTTAGCAACTGCAACTTTTCCGAAAGAAACATGTACGCTCCAGACAAAAGAGAGAACTCCACTAAGGAGGGTTCAGGAAGAGTGGCAATTTACAAGCATCTTGGCATCTTGCATTGGTAACAATCTGTTCATATCAGAAATAACCAGACAACTTAGACAACTATTAAATAATAAATTATATTATATAAATAATATATTATAATAATATTATATTAAATAATAAATTATATTATATAAATAATTATATTATAATAATATTATATTATAATTATATATTAATATATTATTAATTATTATATAATATATAATATTATTATATTTAATAATATATTAATTAATATATACTATATTATTAACATTATACTATAATATATTATAGTAATATTAGTCTTTCTATGAGGAAGTGTCTGTGCAATGCGAACTCAAATGTGACAGTTTCAGTTTTTTTCTATTGGGTTAGAAATGATCTTTTAATGTTTTACTCTGGAAACTATTTCTAGTTACACCCTTGAATGCAATTACAACACTGGCCGCATCGTCAATCACATTCCATTTGCCGTTGGCGACAAAGGCAGAGCCACACCCCCGCTGCCAATGGGTGCAATACCCCAGAAATACACCATTGCACACTTTGAAGAGGTAACCCATGATTACAATCGAGTACTATCTTCCCTTTTTAATTTTAGTCAAGGAGTAACAACAAATGCTTGCTTTTCTAAAAAAAAAAGGTTGGCAGAGCATTGGCAGTGGCTGCACTGGACATAACGGACTCAAATCCTTGGTCCAGGATCATCCAGTCTGAATTCATTAATTCCAATGGAGTCAGAGAATTTCTTAGAAGGACCCATCCAATGATGAGGGCCAACACTGGTAAATCTCAAACTTCCACCTCTGTGCAACAACTATCTACACCCAGCAGCCCTCAAAATGTCTTATCTGGCAAATCCTCCAGCTCACTCAAAAACCCTTCAAAGTAAGTAAATTAATAGTAACCAGGGGTGACAGACCATCTTATCCTAAGCAAACTTGTTGCAGATATTCTGCATCAGCACCACCTTATTCAGGCAGTCGATCAGTCAGTACTAGATCATCCAAACACTCTCCTGGTAATCACAAAAGTGCAGACAACTACGGAAAAAGTCCTCAGTCCAGCAAACTGAAAACCTCTCGACATGTCGGCAACAAATAGTCGAGACCTAGATGAGTAACAAAACTTTATTGTAAAAGCTGGACTAGCAGAGCTTTACCTGGCTTGATTTCAATTCTCCGTAATTCCCACAAATTGTAAAAATAGAATAATCGTAAATAGCAACAGAATTTGGAATGCTTTAGTTCTTGGTGTATTCAATAGTCATTAAAATAGGCATTTAACATTTAGTGACCTGGTCCACAATTCCAAAACTGAATTCAAAAGAATTGAAAAAAATTAATGCCACACTTGAAAGCAGGTTCAAGTTTGGTTAGAATGCATTTCAGACAAATCAGTTTTTAAAAGTAACATCTCCACAAATACATTTGTAACATCCTAATCAATCCCAATCATAAGCATTGTTACAAGGATGTTATTATCGAGTATTTGTAGGCTATCAAATAATTCATTGCTTAGGCAAGTAACAAATCACTGCCGTTGGAATTCACTCAAAAGTCCTCCGACTTCCCAAACTCTGAGTGCGAACAATGGATACCTTTCGACAGTGTGGATCAGTGAGTGGTTGAGTAATTTTTTGGACTCTGCATTCAGCATCCTCATTAGATCTGACTGACCACCATCCTCTGTTGGAGGCTGTAAAATCACCAAAACATTAACTAAACTCATTGCCAGAAACATCATTCTTATTATTCATTCATTGCATTATTATATTACAATATATTATTATTCCGTAAATTTAAGATTTATCCAAGTACCCCTAACAAAAATATTTGGAAAGGACAACATAAGATGTATCTAAAAGACGTGGCTAATAAACCAATCAATATGTTGCCCATGTGCTAAGAGTAGCAACTAGTTCATAAATTCACCAGTGCCAATGCCCCTTCGAGGCAGAAAAATATTTTCGCAGAGTTTTCCATGATCTGTGGGCAAGCATCGGCATATAGTAACATGGGGCCACTGCCTACCGTGGTTCTCACATGACAGGAGACCATTGAAACAACTTGCATGAGTGCACGAATTAAGCAACACTTCATTGTGGAGCCACATTTTGATATTAAGAGCAATTTATCCAGCATTCCTCTCCAAGATGCATCCACCTATATAGGATCAGAAATAATTAAACGTGTAATGTCTATTGCTTCTTTAATATTTCTAAAAATTGCAGTTATTATATTTTTATCATCAAAACTTAATGGAAGACTATTATAGCTTTTACATTCCTTACAAGTTCAAAGTCAGAACATCGAATAAGATTCCACAAGAAGAATTTCATTTTATCAGTTATTCTTTCCAGCATATTTTGTACCAGACGTTTTGTATTAGGCTGAGGCAAGTTAATCAGGGTTAATGCGTCCACCATTCTACCAACTGTCTCAAAAATCTTCTTCAAAGAATCTACTGCTAGTGCCAGTGATCTGAAAATATTCTTTAAGTGCTTTACTGCCTGTATTGAAATAAGATTTTAGATATAATATCAAAATATAAAGAAATACGTAATGCAAAAATGTTTTCTTAACATTTTCTCTTTCCTAAAATTCTTTGCATGACTCACATGTTTATTTCTGACTTTAAACTCTCCTCAGTCCAAAAAATATAACCAATGATGGAATCTATTGCAGAGACTGATGACAGCAATTTTACATCTTCACTAAATGGAGTCATCCTTGTGTCGATGGTGCTTTGCTCTTTCAAAAAAAGAAAATGTTTGAGGAATTGGAAGGCGGTGACGGGTTTGTCTTGAAAATCAAAATTTTTAGAGTGGAAAATTTCCTCAGTGTCGTGAAGATATTCTGTTTTAATTTTATCCAACATTTCACTGTGAATGTCATCGACTTGGACGTCATTACATTTGTCAGTTTCCTTCTTTCGTTTTCGACCTAGTTTGATAAATATGTTTTATAAACTAATGACAGCCGGGAGGACTCAAGTTCTTGGAATTACTAATTATATTTCCTACTTAGTCAAAATATTAGCAATAAAGTAGAAAAAGATATCCTACATTCGGTAGGTAACTAGGTCCTCGGCAATAAAATTTAAACAAGAATCAGTAAATTTCATACCACGTCTTTTCAAAATTAAAATTTCATCCATCTTAAGGCTATTGTCTAAAAGTTTCTGTCTGAGGTGAATGCTTTCTTTCTTTAGCTGGTTTTCTCTTCTTACAGATTCAGCAATTTGTAGGCAACGTTTGGAACAGAGTTGAGAAGCAAAAGCTTCTGGAGTAAGACCTGCAGGGCAGGCCTTTATAATCGCAACTGCGATAGCAATTTTAAAACGAAGCATCTCGACTATGCTCAATTTTTGAGTAATTTTATTTCTTCTGATTAATCAATGCTAAATTAAGTGAATGTTCACTTCCCTGATCGTACCATTCCAAACAATTCACTTCACCAACCGCGTATCAGCAGACGGTAACCAAAAACTGTTATTTTTGTTTCGACTCACAATATGTAATCTTTTATTACTTCATTTTTGTTTTGTATTTGATTTTTTTGTTGATAAATTGTTGTTGCCAATAATGTAACTTAACATAGTTTTTTCAGTTAATTTGAGCAATGTCAGTGGCCCCCAAACGATGTCTCTGTAATTCCTATCCTTAAGAAAACACATTAAAATTATCTAATGAGACGAATTATCTAAATTAATTTAATTTAACTAAATTCTCACGCTGAGTGTTAAACTTTACATTCAGAGATGAACATTTTCTTTTGGACATTAAGAATTTCGATGGGGTAGTTATCATGTGATGTGATATCAATTTATGAACAAACACTTCTTGCAGAACAAATAACTAATTAGTTTCTCTTAGCTGGTGATCAAATGACATTGCAAAGTCTTCAAAATTTCAAAACGGACCTAAAATGCAACGCGATGGGATGCTATTCGTCTGTATTCATATATAATACGTGATAAACAGAAGTCAAGGTCTTGATTAGTGGTTGCTAAATCATAAAATTAATTGTGGATGTGCAGACGTGTAAAAAGATAATATTCATGAAAATAATATTAACATGTAGTCGTATGTCAAAAATTCAAGTCCTAACCAATCCAGTTTTTTAACGACTTCAATTGCTGCTAATTAATTAGAATTGTCACATCTGCTTTGTGGTCTTGGAATATGCATTTATCGATTCGTATATGATGCTCTCAATCTGTACATACTTCAAATCGCATACGTGGTTATGGTAGCAATACATTAAATCTAGAAGCTTTTATTAAAATCACCTCTTCTATTTATTTTTGTAATCTATGTTAATAAACATTTCCTTTTAATATTTCGGAAAAATTAGGGATGTAAGCGACAAAGTTTAGCACAATTTCGTCTGGCCTACTCCACTAATTACAAAAAATTGAAAACAGAAAACGACACTTGACGCTTGCCCTTTATTAGAGCAAATTAAAAAAAAATTATGTAGCGCTTCACCGACCTTCCTTAGCTGCGAGCTGCGTCACGTGACAGCAAGCTCATAGTAAACACGAAGGAAGCACGTGCTATCAAGTAGGATCGTGAAGGACAAGAGAGCGAGGGGCGATCTCGAACGATGAGAGATAAGACGAGCGAGGGGATGAGCAGAGGGAAACGACTTGCCAGTCCTTTAAAGCAGTCGATTTGCTAACTTATTTCTCTGTTTATTAATCGAAATCGCTTTGATATTCGTTCGATAGCCGAAGAGGATGATAATAGCCTAGCTCAATCGGGAACAAACGAGAATAATCGCGTTATCTCAAAGCTGTTTTAGCCACAAGAATACGAAAAAGTTTCCCGGAGTCAGACCAAAGGGGGCATCATCTCTTGTCAGTAGAGAATAATCTCTTGCTGAGTCTTCCACGAGGTATGATGAAGGAATCTGACTTCCCTGACCTCCAAGATTTGGACTCTCTGCATCTGGAAGATTACCAGCTGATGCAGGAGGTAAGCGATTGGCCATATTCGACATTTCAAATGATAGCGCGTCGACGTTCTGCTCCAGGAGCATTTAATCAGGAGCCATCGGACTAAACATGACTAGAATTATGAGGTTGAACTATCCCTTAAATGCGCAAATGTCATCGCATGTGGCATTGCTGGTGGCGCCGCATCGAAATTGTAATTAACTTTTTGGTGGCGAAGGAGCACTCGCGCCCAAAAATACTGCTGAATCCGGCCAAGAACCCCTAGACCTTTTCGTTGAGAATTTATAGCCTCCAGCTCTGGAGTTATAAATATCTTTTATTATAATAATTTTCGCGCTCTCCTATTGGTCAGAACATTCGTGCTCGATGCGTGATCGTCACGTGATGACCAGATTGTCCTTCACCTTCCCGTGATTGGGAGGTCGTGCAATTTAGTTGCTGGTTTTAATTTTTAGGGAATTTGAGTATTATTTTTTAATTTACTTTTGTTGTTATTTACGACTTTCTTATCAAATTTGAGCGCGAAGATGAATTTTGGGTCGACGCAAATTTTTCTTCAGCTGTCAACTGGGCTTAAGTTCATTAACTGGTGACACCTAAACTAAGCCAGCAATTTTTAGACTAGCTGAGCATTACTTAGGAAATAGTACAAAATACAAAAAATCGTTCACACCCCTAAATGGTTGTCATGAAGGATTTTGATGGCTTCCAAATTGCCAGATTAAGGTTCTTCATAAGGCTGCTGGATAGTTCGAGATATCATTACGGTCAAGCTCGGCTGTGTGTTTATTTTATTAACTTCCATTTCATGACTAGATGATTAGGATTTTGATCCCTTCTATTACTATATTTTTACAAAAAAATTCTGAAAATCTATTGATTTTATAAAACTGCTATTTAAAATTAATATTTACTGGGCAACTACATTTTTTGGCCTGAATTTGGTGCCCAAACAAATTTTCAACATTTGACATCACAAAGTAAAAAATGCTCGGGTAGATTGCGATTTGTCGGATTCAAGATCTAGATATAACTGAGTCTGATTGTATTTTAAATGTTCAAATTTTAGGAATATTGCTAAATTAAATACACATTTTTATAAGTTTCTAAGCAAAGAGTTAAACATCCATGCCACTCAATGTTTCTATAAAGAATCTGATTAAAATTGATTACATTTTCTAGTATATTTAAATCTAATTATATATCATTTTTTTTAATTCTATTCAATTAAACCCAATTTGGCAGAAACTGAATGGAACACATGAACATTTCAACAAAAACAACATTTATCTTCATCATGACAAGCCAGACTTGCTCATACAAGATCCCAGTGAATCTCAAAATAACGCTGACCCATTTAAATTTGATTTGCCCAATGGATGCACCAATGACATGACCTTCATCCCACACCTTGAGACTCTGGAGTCCATGCTGGGATCGCTTCACGAGGACGAAATAGGGATTCAAGAGCCTCGGCTGTTTGCCCACACCTTTGTAGATGATTTTCTGCATCAGTCATTAGATTCTAACTTACCTTCAAATGCACCATCGACCCTGGCTTTGAATGGCTCCGTTTTGGAATTGTCTAGGTTTGTTTTGACTTTGTTCGCATGTGAATTAGCTCAGAGTTGTTTCCTGTTTGTGACAGCATTGTTTAGGTCTGTTACTCGTCAAACTTCCAGATTTTTCTGTCACAATCATCCATGGTTGGCTAAACATCATGGTGGGGACAATGAGTGCATCAAATACGATTCAACCGTGGAGTTAATCAATTGGTTCATCCATACATTTTGAAATGTTGCATGTTTGAACAGGTCCAGCAGCACATCGCCTCCTGTAACAGTGAAGAATCAGAAGAGGTTGAGCAACTTTGACTCGGACGATGTCTTTCAAGTCCACCAGGATGACACCGGAAAGAAGAAAAAGTGGTCGGACGTGGAATCAACTTCTTCCAGCATCAAGGTGGAATTCAAAGCTGCCAGTCTTCCGAAAGCCGCCACGGAGAAAACGCTGGCGAAGAAAGCACCCAAGAAGTCCAGTGACGGGGAAATGGGTCCGACTGGAGAGAAACTTCCCCGTCACAAGAGGCCATCTCACATCAATGCAGAGCAAAGAAGACGTAGCAAGATACAGGTGAAGAATGACAGAGTTGTGAACGTCAGAGGTATAATGTTGGAAAGGGCAAGCCATTTAGATTTTTTATTTGCTTGTGCATGACAAAAAAGGACTTGACTTTGAGAAATTAAGGATTCCTTGAATCTATTTGAAACCAATTAAGGAAAGCAGATGCAAGTGAAGTTATTGTGGGTTTGACTAAAAATGCAAGAGGCAGGAAAGAGTAGTATTGAAATAAATTAAGTGTCTTTCAATAATATGTTACTCAGTCTTTCTCTGGACTTATTTTAATCTTCATTCTTTTACATCTACATCCCCAGAATTGCTTGGATCAGCTGCACGAGATCGTTCCGGCCATTATTTCCGACGCGTCCGTACATCAGGGTGGCTCGAATAAGAAGTCGAAGGCTTCCATCCTTTATAAGAGTAAGTGGAAAATCTTTTCATTTCACGCTTAAGCTGATATTAAGAAGGAAATGCATTTTAAAGCTGCCAATTGCTGTCGGCTTTTAAAGTCCAAAACAAAAGATCTGGAATCAGAAACTGATGCTTTGAGAACTGAAATCAAGACCCTTTGTAGACAGATTAAGTATGTTTTTGTCTCTAACAGACATAAACTTTCTCCGTCAGTCGGGGTTGAGTGGAACTTTAGAACGTGCCAGGCCTAATATTAATGTTCTTTTATTATTTTTTGATTTTAAAATCAGGGAATGCCAGTCGAAACTTCCAGAAAATGGAGCTCCTTCGATGTCGTCGACGCCATCTTCAAGCGCTGCCTCATCTTCCAAATCCGGAGCACCTGTTCCTCTGAATCAAAGATTTGAAGACTATGTTCACATCAGCACATTGAGAAACTGGAAGTTTTGGATCGTTAGACAACATTCTGTACTTGGGTTCTTTTTAAAACAACAGAACTTTCAGAAGTTTTATCTCATCATTATCATTTTCTTTAGCATTTCATCTAAACATAAACTTAGAATCTCATGATATTTAGCTGATTTTTTGAGTGCCTTTTGTATCCGGATAGGATGCGAAGGCGCTTCTTAATCGATCCATTTATATAGCGCCCCTAAGCGAGGGCACTCCCTGGCGATGCTTGTTCGGTTCTTCATAATGCGTCGGTGTTGTTCTTTTGCAGTTCAGTCTTTTCATCAGGCCGATGTTTAACTCATACTGGAATTCCACGGGACTGAGCGAAAACTCGAACGACTTCAAACGACATGCTCTTCTGTGGTTGAGGGACGACTGCAAGCTTTCTGTTCTGAGAGGAAGTAGGTCTTTTTTGTTTTAACTTTGATCTGTTTTACTTGGATCTTTTAGTTTTTTAAGGTTGTCATCTGAGTCTGCATTAAGTTCTAGTAAATGCATTGAAGTGATTTGTACTTTATGAACTTTTTGAATTTCTCTCAAAATCATTAATCATGGCATGTTTCTGATTCAAATGTTCAAATGTTTGGATTTGATGATTTAATTAAGAGGGCAACACCATTTAGTAAATAAATGATTTAAAAATCATTTAAATATTTTTTAAGTTTGCACTTGAGTTTCTAAATTAAGCAAGATTGCAGAATCGACGATTGACAACTTGCTTGACTCGACTAACAAAGTTTACCTCGATTCTTATTCAGCCATAACCAATGCCTTGCTCACCGTGTCCTCTCGAACCTCTGCCGTCAGCAATGCCTCTAACCTTCCCGTCGAATCCATCAGGGAATCCATGAGAGATGCGGGCATCGACCTCTTTGGAAGTACTTCGAGGCCCGACTCCAGATGACGGGAGCGCTCGGCAAATCTGTCGGCGTTCGTTCGTGCTCGTGCACGGATTTGAGACTATAAACAATAATTTGTTTACTGCCGGATATTATTTACTTTTTGGTCAATGCCTATGCTCTCGTGAGACCCCGACGTACTTGTAAAAAGCTTTGCCAAGGGCTGGTTTTGATGCTTAATGATGTTTGTAAATATCTCTTCTAATCTTAAGTTTTTTTATTTGAACATTTTGGACAATTTCTCCTAGATGGTGTACATTTTGTTACAAAGTATTATTTTTTTTCTCTTTGTATGTAACTTGAACTGGAACATTTTACCTCAATATTTTTTTGAAAGCATTGGAACAGGTACCAGTGATGAAAAACATTTGGTGATTCATTTTCAGTGTGGTCTAACTGAAAAACGTTTGCTTTCCAATTATTCCAACGAGTTGTTCAGACCAGAGTCAGGTCGAACGCCAGAAGCAATTAATTTGGTTTGTTGGAAATTTTAAGTACTTTTGGTTTTGATGACTCACTGAGGATGCATGCTTGTTTTTAAAACATGAATATGCGTCCTTGTAGCTAATTAAGCGTTCGAAGAGGTCCTTAAAGCTGAAATTTGGAAGTACTTGAGGGCGCATCTTGCGTCACGTGATGGACATCAGTCAATCTTTCAATTAACCACTTAAAAATCAAACATTCAAAACTTGAACTGAGTAAATTGAGTGTGATGATCAAATTCGAAGGATTTCTGGGGAAAGCGCGAGGATTTTTATCGTTGAACCACTCAAAAATTTAATGATTGGTATCGTGTAAGAATTATTTTGGTGATAAACAATGTGGCCTGCGCGAAGTGACTTAATTCCTTTGTGAATGTAGTTCCTGGGAAAGAAGTTTGTTTGACCTTTCACTCCTTTCCGTGAGTGAAAAACAATTATTTTCTGAAATCTTACTGACGAATACACGCTATCTAATCTGTGTAAATACATTGACATTTTTGACTGTCGTCAGAAATCTTGACTTACTTCAGTTACAACGAAGCGGAATTTCACCTTTAGAAAATTTAATTAATGGATTGGGCGAGGATGATAATGTTTATTATATATATTACATTATAATAATGTAAAATGTAAGTTTTACAATCACAGCTTTTGTAACTCTGATGGTGCAATATCGAATCAGTATTAATTTTACTTTGGTTCCATAGCATTCAATTTCAAAATTAATCTATATTAATAACGATGATGATACGATATCTGAAATTGAGTTTGTAAGTCTCAACTTCATAGGTCTGGCGTCACCTCTGCTTGCATTATTCACAAACTCTTAAGTGTCTGATTGCTGTTAGCACATTTTGCATCTCTTTTCTGAACCGTAGAAACCTTTTTTTTTTAAGGAACTCGAGTGCCGTCCCAATTCTTCGATTTTAGCTCTTGAAATGATTTTGAGTCTAATTTCTTTCTCGGCATTTTCCTGAATTCTATCCAGTTTGACAAGCGAACGTGAGCTTATAACGCAGACATTTATAACCTAATGTCTCTTTCTTAACTCCAATCTCCTTATGGATTATCATTGGTGAATCTCTTCTTGCTTGGTTTGATAATGTATTTTATCACTAAAGTTATTTTCTGGTTTTTTAGAATCTGCTTTTCCAAAATAAATAAATAGTATTTGTCTCTGGGTCTTGACGATTTATTTTGGCGTTGCCGATTCTACAATTGTTCGATAAGGTTAATCTTTCATAAAATGTATTATTTTTATAAATATGCTTTGAGCAAATTTGTTTAGACTTTTCGTTCCTGGCTTCTCTGGTCATAATATTAATACTAATTGTATTACCACAACAAAATAAAAAGCAAACACAAAATATCCTTAGAAAGTCCCATGAATCGACGGGTCCTACAGCGTGTCGAAAAGATCAGAGATTTAGGTATTATAATGGACCCACACCTGAAGTTTGACTCACACATTGAAGCCATCACTAAAAGAGCTGCTACAATCTCCTGGATGATCCAAACGTCCTTTTCTTCCAAAGATCAGGATATTCTAAACCTTGCATTCTGTACCTATGTTAAACCAATACTTGACTCAACAGTCTGGAATCCTCATCACAAATATTTAATCGACAAAATAGAAAATGTTCAAATACACTAAGTCAATTCCATCCCTAGCATTTTATCCATATATGGAGAGACTAAGGTTGCTCAAGCTTCCAATTTTGGAAAGGCGTCGACTGCTGACTGATTTAACACTTTGCTTTAAAATATTACATGGCTTTACTAACTCTTTTTTACTATACTCCCTCCTTTCTCAAAACTATACAGGAACAAGAGGACACTGCTTCAAACTTAAACAAAGTAATTATTCTATAGACAGTGTTAAATTTGCTTTTTGCAATAGAATTGTAAAGCCATGGAACGCCAGGAGATGTCGTTGAATCGGCACCCCGTCAAAATAGCCCAGGACAAAACAGCCCCGTCAGAATAGCCCAACGACAAAATCGCTCAGGGCAAATTAGCCCCGTCAAATCATCCCCGTCAAAATAGCGATAAAGTTGGTTCATTGTGGATTTGTTACATGTTCACATGATGTGATGATAAGGTGATTCACTTCGTGTGGCTCGAATATGTTGTACGTCAATCGATAACATAGATTAAATTCCAATTCCAATTCAAACCCTTCATTGTACACCCGTGATGGGCAAATCTCAAATCAAATCTCCATGGTCAAATCTCAAATCATTTGTAAAATGAATCAAATCTCAATAACCAAATCTCAAATCAAATCTCAATAACCATATCTCAAATCAAATCTCAAATCACATCAAATCCCAAATCAAATCAAATGTTCAAAAAATTACTGCTGCCGTAGCTTCGCAATTTTTTTTAGTGAAAAACAACACAATGAAATCAACAGCCAACATTCATTTATGACAGTTTGTTTACCGTTTTAAAAAAATTTCATTAAACCCAGTTTGAGTCAGTTCTATGTTCCCTCAAACAGCAACAGTGATTCTACAGTTGACGCTGACAATCGATTTCTTCTTGCGGAAACAAAAGCACCTGAAATTGAAAACAGTCTCTCCACAGTTCCAGATGATGCCGAGATGCTTAGAAGTCTACTAGCAAGTCGTTGTAGTTTTGGAAAGCGGTGACCCTTAGCTGCCCAAAATTTCATCAATGTCATTCAATGACTCTGAAGCCTCATCACTTTTTCTCATTTCACTTTTATCTTCCGTACAATCAAACGCAAACCTGGCAGCTTCCTCTGAAAATGTTGTGAAGGCTTTAAGCATGTTTCTGGCATTGTCAGTAACAACATATCCAATGTCAATGCTCTGCATTCCACACTCTGACAGTATTTCCTTAAAAGCTGCACAAATATTTTTTCCTGTGTGTTCTGACCCAAAGTGTCTGTATGTAGCCGTCTTTGTTTTAAGCTGAAAGCCTTCATCAAAGTAGTGGAATTTCACTCCTATAATTGGTTCAAATGAACGGCTGCTCCACAAATCTGGAGATTCGATTTACTTTTCAAATCGAATAAAAAAAATGCAACTCGAATAAAATCAAAATCGTCATTTAAATCGCAATCGCGATTTGATTTGCCCATCACTGTTGTACACATTGCAACTCGGGGAAGGATCAAAAGAAGTTAAACGATCAAAGGAACCTTCGTGACATAATGAGTGTCTGGTAATTTCTCTTTGTGCAGATGGCAATCGATAATTTATATTAAATACCAACTTGAAAAGTCTATGTAAAATAAGGAAGTAGCCGGAATCTTAATAATATTTTAGACGATAAATCTTCCACTTAATGAAATTCTCTGATACCAATTAAACTCATAACGGTCATAAAAGCATTCAAGCCACTAACTTCGAATTAAATTTGGAATCAGTTATCAGTTAATGTATTCAACTCACAAAAATTTTTTTTAATATATTTACGGGGCTATTTTGACGCCGGGATGTGGCGGGTCACCCGTTGAATCAACCACGGTCTCACGTTTTAACGCAATAATATGTGACCTTGACTTTAGTCGTTACTTAAATTATATTTGATTCATATGTCTTTGTGTACAAACCGGTCTATGCTTTTGTTTTTGCAATTGTGTTAGTGCTCCAACTGGGCCCTTCAATTGTGTTTAAATAAAATTAAATTAAAATTGCGGACCTATTAGGTAGAATTTTAAAATCATTTTCTGTATACTTGAAAACTTGAGAAGGAAGAAATAAAGAGGCAATGGCAGTGGAGCAATTATTATTATTATTATTATTATTATTATTATTATTATTATATTATTATTATTATTATTATTATTATTATTATTATTATTATTATTATTATTATTATTATTATTATTATTATTAATTATTATTATTATTATTATTATTATTATTATTATTATTATTATTATTATTATTATTATTATTATCTTATTATTATTATTATTATTATTTATTATTATTATTATTATTATTCTTATTATTATTATTATTATTATTATTATTATTATTATTATTATTATTATTATTATTATTATTATTATTATTATTATTATTATTATTATTATTATTATTATTAATATTATTATTATTATTATTATTATTATTATTATTATTATTATTATTATTATTATTAATTGTTATTATTACTATTCGTTAATTATTCATTTCAACCTCGCTGAACCAAACAAATAAGTGCCTGGCAGTGCAATGTTTGCTCGATAATAAAATATTCGAAGCATTTGAAAAATGGTGATAGTTTGCTGGATGTCAAGAGATAAGTGCTCGGGAAATCAGCAATTAAAACAATCAGTTCAAAAGTAATTTACGGCGTAATAATTTAAAAATAATTGCCTAAGCCACTGAAAATATGTTAACATATATTAAATGTTGTGACTGAATTATGATTTCTTACAGTTATTACTAACATCTCAAAACTCGATGTTATAATTTGTAATTATTTGTATTTGTTACTTAATAACTTTTAAATCTGTTGAATCCACCTTTTGGCAGATTAAGCTGCAGGTGAATTCACCTTTTTGTAATATCCATGATGTCATTCGGACAACTGACATCTTAGGAATGTCAAAACTTTGAAGCAATAATATTTGTCTTTGTTGAAAATTAAGTTGCTGCGATAAATTTTACTGTTGCACTCTGCGTAACTTAAAGTTCTATAGATAGTAGTCGTATTTAGATGTTTAGATGACTACAATGCAACATTCCAAATGTATGAGTAAACGTGAGTCATTCGATCAACTAATTATTGTTATAATTTGTGTCCGGTTTCTGCATTTCAATCAACATTTTATTGCATCAATTTAAGAATAATTAAATAGAAAAACAACATAAAATTGGAAGTGGAGAGAATCGCGGAGTATGGAATTCAGCGTTTAAGATTCCTACATGTTGATAACTTTTGGTGCGTTCGAAAAACAACAAACCTACATTTGACATCAGTGAAACTAAAGATAAATAATATATCATCATGCTAAAATATTATTAATAATATAAAAGAAAAATTGAAAGAAAGGTCGTGCTGGGGGCTGATATTGTCCTGGTTTGGAGCTCAAGCGTTTGGGCTAAATGAATACATTCACAACACTAAAGACATCTTAATGTCAAATAGAATCGTGATTGGCGAATAATAGTTGAAGAATAAGCATGTGGGAAGAATAGAACTGAATTTATTCGGTTTTTACAGAAGTAGCCAATACTTACTTTATGAGACCTAAAGGATAAACAGGAAATTTGCCCACAAAGATGCAAAAGCATTTGCAGGAATTATTGGTTTTACTTTTTACAATTTTTATTCAAGTCAGGACTAATTCAGGTGAGGTTATATTTTCATTTGTATCTTTACATACATTTGTATCTTTTGAAAAATCTATTAAAACCACAGTTAATTAAAAAAATGTTCATTCGAGATCTCCAATCGATTTGATTGAAATTAATTACATAAAATACTCCAAATGTCACAGGTGAGATTTACAGCTTTGGCTCAAGCTTCAATGATAAAGATCCAATAGATCCGACTAAGGAAATATTGAACAAGAGGAGAATTTACCTGCTTCCAAACTTTGCCACAAGCGATGGATTTGTTTTTGCGTTTTCGGCTGTCGTCATAACTCAAGAACCTGCTGTGATAATAATCTACAGACCTTCAACTAACTGCAGCGTAACCAACTTGCAGGCTGTTGGTCACGTGTGGTTCTATCCTTCGGTTGCTTCCGGATGGCGGGAAAATGTGAGATATCGTTTGCGACATTATTCATGATTGTTATTATATTATTAACATGATAGCAATATTAAGTATTGTTTGTGTCATACAATTTCACATGCCTTGATGCAAGACTGCCTAAAGATCCAAGAATGAAAACGCACTCATAAAAGCAGTTATTTTAATAATAATAATAATAAATTTATAAGACGCCATGTGCAAATCGTCAGACATTAAAATAAAATATAAATTGATTTTGACTAATCATCTAATCTTATTGTCAGCCGCTAATGTTAATTGTTATTTTCAGGTATACATCGAAAGCTACAATGAGGGGTGCTTGCCAGTTAAAAAATACGACATGGTTGGACTTTATTTTCCAACCGGTCAGTCTATCATGAGAACCGAGGAAAACCCGTCACCAGCTACAACGAACAGACAATGCTTCAGCGGTGGCATAAGGGCTTCACTTGCAGATGTGAACACTGGAAACAAATTAGCAGACACAACATTCGACTCAGTTATACAGCCTTACCCATTAGAAATAGAAGTATTTTATTACAGCAACGGTAATTAACTAATCAAATTATTCATTCAAAGAACAGATTACTTGAAAAATATAATAAAAATTTTAAGTTACTTCTAATATTTTGGTTAAATAGATTATCAAGTTAGATATTCAGTTTTTAAAAAGTATTTATAAAATTACTGTAAAATTAAACTTTCAGAGCAAAATCCAAGTCCCACGTGCAAAAAGGGTCTTCTCATCCCGCTAAACCGAACCGTCTCAATTCGACCGCCGGCCACCACACCACCCATCAAGGGAGTTTCAGGTCCCAAAGGAGCGACTGGAGAAACGGTTGGTGACATGAAAATGTCAATTTTGTTCAATTTTGTTCAATTTTACATTTTAGATTATGATACTATCATAATTTTATTGTGAATATATGCCGGATTACTTAGAATCAATAATTTAAAAACTTGCATTATGGATCTAAATTCCAGGAATTAAAAATAAATATTTTAAATAAATCTAATATAGAATAATATACTGATGGAATGAAAGAAATGAATACATAATTTTTTGTAACTGATTTTAACCATTCATGCATACCTTTTCGAATGTAACGACTTAAGTCAAATAATTAATTCCAAGAATTAAAAGAAAAAAATATTTTAAATAAATCTAATATAGAATAATATACTGATGGAATGAAAGAAATGAATACATAATTTCTTGTAACTGATTTTAACCATTCATGCATACCTTTTCGAATGTAACGACTTAAGTCAAATAATTTATTAATCTTAACTTATTTTTAATTCATTTCAGGGTCTAAAAGGAAATAGAGGAGATACAGGTTTCATTGGTAAACCAGGTCATCAAGGACAACTTGGAGATTTGGGTCTTCCAGGGCTTCAGGGCTTCACTGGGCAGAGAGGAGCAGCCGGAGCCCAAGGCGATACAGGCCACACTGGCCTTCGAGGGCCTGATGGGAACAAAGGTCAAACAGGGCTTGTTGGAGTCAAAGGTGATACTGGTCCCCAGGGTGAGCCTGGTTATCCCGGTCGAAACGTGACGGTGTTGTCGCCTAAAAGTATTGAAGGTAACTATATTAAGCATATTATAAATATAATGTAAAAACTAACATGCTTTTAATACTTGTAAGTTAATTACATAATTATATCATTATTATTATAATTATAATAATTTATTATAATTTAGTGACATCCGCAACCGGCATTAACATTATTCTATTTTTTAAAGTCTCACAAGGCGATGATTTGGATCCGTTAAGGGAAGATCCTTATTTTGGCGAAGACAGAGCAATTTGGGCACTTTTCATTTGGCTGGCCATCCTCACCTTTGTTGCCCTACTGACCCTCATCTTTCTGGCGACTTCAGGAATGTGGCTGAGCAAACTGTGACCTCCCAAGAATTCCTACTTCGAACCTAATCTACAAATTGTCACGCTTCTTGAAAGTTCTCAAAAAATCATGTGGTTGATCGAATGTAAATCGACTAAATAAGGCCAATTAAATTAATCAAAATCAAAGTAACGACGATAACTTAAATAATAATGGCAATAATAATAAAATTAACATCGCAATAACTTTATTATTATTATTATTAATATTATTATATATATTATAATTAATATTATTAATTATTCAAATCAATTAATATTGTTATTATTATTAATATTATAATTAATATTATTATTATATTTGTTGCTGTTGTTGTTAATGTTATTTTTGTTGTTGTCTGAGAGCAATAAATGGACAAAACCCACGCAGACCTTCAAGTGATTTGTCATCCTTTTGTGCTTTTGTCACGTGATCACAGGTATGCAGTTATGCAAGTGAGGTGTAAAAGTTGATTATCACCAAAACTTCATAAGTTTCCCCCAAAAAACCCACCAAAACAACAACATCAACACCAACAACATCGAGGACGAAAATAACATTTAAAACATTAAAACCAAAAGTAACAACGAAAAGTGTGAATGTGCTAATGTGGATACATAAGAATGTTTTATCATTTCAATAAGCAATTCAAATTTAAGCCAGTTTGAAGTATTTTATGAAATTATGACAAGTAAAATATTGACAGCTAAAAAGCATGTTATTGTACTTTGTCGACTTTCTTAATTAATAAATAATTGGTAATAGTTTATTTTGTAATTTTTAAAAGCAATGTTATGGCAAATAATACATATTAAATAATACAATAAATTACATTCAAAAAAATTATGAACGTCAATTAAAATGCCCAAACCGGAAGCCGCTCAAAGTTGGTCACGTGCAATGGGCATTTCCGGTCCAATTTATAGGCAGGTGAAAGTCGAAGGCTTATCAGCAGGTGAAAAAATAAAAATTAAGACATGTCCTCCATTGCGAGAGTTATTCTGATAACAATCGATGCATATTTAAAACTATTGGATTGAATTTAATATTAATTATAGCAAAAAGTCTGTCTTGAAATTTTCATGGCCTCAAAAAAAAAAAAAATTTAAAAAAAAAAAAAATAAATAAAAAACACATAAAAAATAAATTATTGTTTTACATAATCCGAAATAAAGAACAATAAAAGCAGAAAATAAGTATCGCAGGCAATTTCGAGATTGATATTATATTAAAATAACTTGCATAATTTTAATCGTAATTACGTACGCTGTAATAGCTCGTATAAATATAATATTATAATGTAGTATTCTAATGACGTCAGAATTGAATTTAAAAAATTTAGGTCGTGATTTTAGCACAATCTTTGTGCTGCCAATTTAAGTTTTCATAAAAGGCACTCGTTGGGTTCGTCTCAAAAACTCGTCACGATACACTGAATGATTTTAGAAAAAGATTTTTAAAAATATATTTAAACTTGACGATAGTTAGCTTAAAAGGCGAATAACCATAATAATAATAAATAATAATAATAATAATAATAATAATAATAATAATAATAATAATAATATAATAATAATAATAATAATAATAATAATAATAATAATAATAATAATAATAATAATAATAATAATAATAATAATAAATAATAATAATAATAATAATAATAAGAATAATAATAATAATAATAATAATAATAATAATAATAATAATAATAATAATAATAATAATAATAATAATAATAATAATAATAATAATAATAATAATAATAATAATAATAAATAATAATAATATAATAATAATAATAATAATAATAATAATAATAATACTAATAATAATAATAATAATAATATAATAATAATAATAATAATAATAATAATAATAATAATAATAAGAATAATAATATAATAATAATATAATAATAATAATAATACTAATAATAATAATAATAATGTAAGAATGAAATTGCAAGCCAAGGCACAAAGATTAAGAAGATACAGCAAACGCAGTGCCATTTCAACAAAACAAACTGTTCATAGATGATCAGAAAAAATTTTACAGAGAAATCAATAAGGAACAGATTGAAGTAACACAAAAGCCAGACCCCAGTGAGGTGGAACAATTTTGAAAAAAAATACTCGAAGAAGAAGTAAGACACAATTATCAAGCAGAATGGATTCAAGAAGAAGAAATAGCTCATGCAAATTTGAAGAATGATGAATGGAGAGAATTTGAAGAGAAAGAACTTAAAACAACAATTAAATTCCTACAGAATTGGAAGTCTCCTGGATTAGATAAGATACACAACTTTTGGTTAAAATATTTGGTGTCACTTCATGGCCAATTGATCTCTGGCTATAATGAAATAATGAAAAATCCAATTAATATACCTGAATGGCTGACAAAAGCTGAATAATGTCGCAAACGATATCTCACATTTTCCCGCCATCCGGAAGCAACCGAAGGATAGAACCACACGTGACCAACAGCCTGCAAGTTGGTCACGCTGCAGTTAGTTGAAGGTCTGTAGATTATTATCACAGCAGGTTCTTGAGTTATGACGACAGCCGAAAACGCAAAAACAAATCCATCGCTTGTGGCAAAGTTTGGAAGAAGGTAAATTCTCCTCTTGTTCAATATTTCCTTAGTCGGATCTATTGGATCTTTATCATTGAAGCTTGAGCCAAAGCTGTAAATCTCACCTGTGACATTTGGAGTATTTTATGTAATTAATTTCAATCAAATCGATTGGAGATCTCGAATGAACATTTTTTTAATTAACTGTGGTTTTAATAGATTTTTCAAAAGATACAAATGTGTGTAAAGATACAAATAAAAATATAACCTCACCTGAATTAGTCCTGACTTGAATAAAAATTGTAAAAAAAAAAACCAATAATTCCTGCAAATGCTTTTGCATCTTTGTGGTCAAATTTCCTGTTTATCCTTTAGGTCTCATAAAGTAAGTATTGGCTACTTCTGTAAAAACCGAATAAATTCAGTTCTATTCTTCCCACATGCTTATTCTTCAACTATTATTCGCCAATCACGATTCTATTTGACATTAAGATGTCTTTAGTGTTGTGAATGTATTCATTTAGCCCAAACGCTTGAGCTCCAAACCAGGACAATATCAGCCCCCAGCACGACCTTTCTTTCAATTTTTCTTTTATATTATTAATAATATTTTAGCATGATGAGATATTATTTATCTTTAGTTTCACTGATGTCAAATGTAGGTTTGTTGTTTTTCGAACGCACCAAAAGTTATCAACGTGTAGGAATCTTAAACGCTGAATTCCATACTCCGCGATTCTCTCCACTTCCAATTTTATGTTGTTTTTCTATTTAATTATTCTTAAATTGATGCAATAAAATGTTGATTGAAATGCAGAAACCGGACACAAATTATAACAATAATTCGTTGATCGAATGACTCACGTTTACTCATACATTTGGAATGTTGCATTGTAGTCATCTAAACATCTAAATACGACTACTATCTATAGAACTTTAAGTTACGCAGAGTGCAACAGTAAAATTTATCGCAGCAACTTAATTTTCAACAAAGACAAATATTATTGCTTCAAAGTTTTGACATTCCTAAGATGTCAGTTGTCCGAATGACATCATGGATATTACAAAAAGGTGAATTCACCTGCAGCTTAATCTGCCAAAAGGTGGATTCAACAGATTTAAAAGTTATTAAGTAACAAATACAAATAATTAGAAATTATAACATCGAGTTTTGAGATGTTAGTAATAACTGTAAGAAATCATAATTCAGTCACAACATTTAATATATGTTAACATATTTTCAGTGGCTTAGGCAATTATTTTTAAATTATTACTCCGTAAATTACTTTTGAACTGATTGTTTTAATTGCTGATTTCCCGAGCACTTATCTCTTGACATACAGCAAACTATCACCATTTTTCAAATGCTTCGAATATTTTATTATCGAGCAAACATTGCACTGCCAGGCACTTATTTGTTTGGTTCAGCGAGGTTGAAATGAATAATTAACGAATAGTAATAATAACAATTAATAATAATAATAATAATAATATAATAATAATAATAATAATAATAATAATAATAATAATAATAATAATAATAATAATAATAATAATAATAATAATAATAATAATAATAATAATAATAATAATAATAATAATAATAATAATAATAATAATAATAATAATAATAATAATAATAATAATATAATAATAATAATAATAATAATAATAATAATAATAATAATAATAATAATAATAATAATAATAATAATAATAATAATAATAATAATAATAATAATAATAATAATAATAATAATAATAATAATAATAATAATAATAATAATAATAATAATAATAATAATATAATAATAATAATAATAATAATAATAATAATAATAATAATAATAATACTAATAATATAATAATAATAATAATAATAATAATAATAATAATATAATAATAATAATCATAATAATAATAATAATAATAATAATAATAATAATAATAATAATAATAATAATAATAATAATAATAAATAATAATAATAATAATAATAATAATAATAATAATAATACTAATAAAAAATAATAATAATAATAATAAAACAATAATAATAAATGATCAAACTAATAACAATAATAAAACTAATAATAATAGTAATCGTGTGCTCTATATCATAAATTATAGGATGTCAAGTTATTAAAGATCAGGTTATGTCAGAAGTGGTTAAGTTTCTAAGAAAATTTCTCCGATACATTTTCACTTGATGGATTAAAAAATCAAACAATAATATTATTATCTAATATAAGTAATCATTTAATAAAATAAACACTACTATTACAACTATTTATAGTAAATTATTATTTATAATTTAATTAACTAATTATACATCAATGCTATTGTGTTTTAATTACTTTATTATGTATCAATATTATTATATTCTGTTACAATTTAATTAACTGATTATTTATCAAAGTTGTTGTATTAATCTATAATTTAATTAACTGATTGCTTAGAAAAATTATTATATTCAGTTAACTGGATAAAACCATCTGCTAGTTTGATGAAGCATCAGTTCAAATGACTGCAGAGTTTGATCTTCATTAAGCAATTATCGAACTTGTGGGCGATGATGACACTTAATTTCGAGTGTAATTCCATTAGGATAGCATTAAATCGATCGACGTGATGGTTGTGATTTCGAAATAATTTGATTAATAACTTCAATGTAAAGTATCTTAATTGAAAATAATGCAACTTTTTTTACTAGTTTTAATAAAAAAATGAATACTTGAATGGAAATGCGCAACATTAAAATATTTAAAATACTGTTTTAAATGATTATGCAAGTTTTTGGGTTGATGACACATTTGATGGACTGCGTTTTGGCTTTTTAACACATTTTTTATGATTTACGAAAGCATCACTATCATCTCAACATCTGCTCCTCAAACAACCCACAATTCCCGCCAATAAAAGGCAGACGTTGCCAGGTAGAGGAAGTCTGTACCACGTTCAGACGCATTTATGCAAACTCATGTCATTGGTCAAATGCTTTTCAATGTCTGAGTTTGTAAATGTTTGAGTAAAATACTTTCTGTTTTAAGGTTAAATAATTAAAAATACTTTTTAAGGCTAAAAAATGAAATTCAATGTCGTATGGAGGAGTTAAATGGTCAGTAATTAGTTTTGTGATTAAGATTTTAAGATTCATCCATTCACTATGGAACAATTTTTTACGAAAATTGATTAACCAGTTGACTTTTTAGACTGAATCCTGCCGTAACAACAAATTGGCGGCTTACAAATTCAACTTTCAAGTGAAGAAACATGTCTGCGAATAAAAAAGAGGTTTCCATTAAAAGAACGGAAAATAATGACAGCTGTTTAGTCTACCGGGAAATTATAGTTGATGAAAACCACTCCGTCGATAAAAACAAAGTCATCAGTAATAATCAAGACAAGACCAAGTCCGTAAAAAAGAACAATATAACCGCTTCCAAGACCTCCAATGAATATGATCATATCGTCAACAACAAAATTCATACCACCCACCATTCCACGAAGACTAACAACAGGCTTCAAGATCGCAGAAATGCCATTTTGGCGCAAAAATCTTTCTCGACTTATCATTCGCGTTGCCATAGGCAACAGTCAAGGAAAGGAAGTCCTTCGAGAGAAACGAAGAACACGAGAGAGGAAAGGAGGAGGATAAGGAGAGCTACAGAGAAGTACAGAACAGCCCACGCGACCAGGGAAAGGCTCAGAGTTGAGGCATTCAACACGGCATTCTCCCATCTCAGACGTCTGCTGCCAACCCTCCCTCCGGACAAAAAGTTGTCCAAGATCGAGGTCTTGAGACTGGCCATTTGTTACATTTCCTACCTTTTCCATGTTCTCGAAACATCTTAAGGAAGTTCAAAACCTTTGTTTTCTTGCAACCAGTCGAGTTTTTTTCTCTTGAAATAATAAATGTAGTATTTTATTTATTTATTTTATATTTTCAAAGACTTTTATACAGTGTAAATTAGTGCAAGCACCAAACACGCCGAATTTAATTGCTAAATGATTTATTAAGCAAAGTATTAATAATCCATTGACTAAAATATTGATATTGTAAGATCAGGTTTCCCAGTTTTCAGATTATTTCGGGTTAATGCATTTCTTAAATTTCTTGAAAGTTTTATTTCATAAATTCTTGTCATAAATTGTATTGTCTAGCTTATATTTTACCCTATTAAAACCTCTCATTCACCGTCGCCATATCCTTGAACACGTTCGTTAATCATCCGCAATTCACCTTCATCAACCACTCCACAGACCATTTAAGAAATCCACCGTCAACAGAGACTTAGCAAGTCCAAATCATCTTAGTTATGCAACGGACTATAATAAAATAAATAAATAAATAAATAAACCGAGACTTAGCCTGCCCCGGTATTTATGATTTAAAAAAATTATCGTCCACTTATTTGTCCATTTGTGGAGAATATTCCATTCGAATGATAAAAAAATATTGAATGGAACGTAGTTTTTCTTACACCATCTCTTCTTTAAGAAAAGGAAGTCAGCGCATTTTAAAAGGTAAATCATGCTCGATTGAAAATTTAAATAAAAAATCAAATGTAAGTTGTGTCTTCATTCTGAAAATAAATACACTTTGGCAAATAAGTTTTAAAAAATATAAATATTAAAGAATGTGTTTTATTTCGATTTTTTTACATGATTTGTCATAATTTTGTTTTGTAAAATTAAGTAATTAATTAAATTTAAATCAATTAAAACACTAAAAAGTTACCTAAGTATTGCCATGGAATGAAATTTTATTTCGGGTTTAAACCATAAAACCAATTTAAAATTTCAATTAATTAAATAATTTCACTTTTAATGTCATAATCGTTGGAGTGAACCCCAATAATTATTTTTAATTGTTAATTATTTCTTCACTCCGTACACACCTTACGCAAAAATTTTTAATAGAAAAACGTTTCCAAGCGAACATTTAGTTCTTACACCTGCCATCAAATTTCTTATAAATCCCTCTGATTTTACGACTCTTGACTTGGAATAAGTTGATATGACTGTGCGCGTTACTTAGATTTGAATGTAATCGCTTTTTAAATATTTGAGTCTTATTTTGATCATTCAATTTGTTTCTGTCCAATAATCGACATATACCAATAGTTAGGATATAAGAACCTTAGAATGGTTTCTCTTTTAAGATATGTTTTACTGCTGTATTCTGTTATGTGTAAGATGTTAACTAGGGCTGCAGATCGATTAATATTTTCAATCGCGATTAGTCGCACGAATAATTATTTTAATCGTAGTTAACGCATTTTTAATCGCATCATCATAATATCTAATTAATTTCCAAAAAAACTTTAATTTTTCATCGACCAGATTTTCGACGAATTTAAAAATGGATGGCATTACGTCTTTCACGTCGATAAGCGAAAGTTGCTGAGCGTCGAGATATTTCTCGAACAAATATATATTTGTAAAAAGCATTTGAAAAGTTGATATCTAGTCGGTTAAAATTTACTAATAATTTCGCCATAACCAATCCGATGACGTTTAGACTTGTGTTTGCATTTGGATCAATCGATAGTTTTGTAAATGGGAACCCACACTGTAGATTTACATAAAAAACGCAGTCAATAGCTTTGATGGTCACTCCTGGCCACAGACCCCCTTCGGTCGAAAGCTACTTCAATGTCCGTTGATGAATTAGGAGCAGTCAAAACCTTTATGTCATCAAGGTCAGAATATTTCTCCGTGAAGTCAAAGTTAACGAGGATAGCGTCTAAAGTCTTTACAATGTTTTGTGACCAAATTATGAAACTTCGTAATACCCTCTGAACTAATAGTCACTTTCCTTTACGAGGCAAATCTGGAATATTTAAAATGCTCATTATATATGGTTTGAGGCGTTGGTAACTCGTGTTTATGCTGTTATGTAACAAGTCCTTTTTCTTTATTAATGGCATAATAAAATCTAAGATCTGTAATATACTTAATTTGAGGCATCAACTTTTCATCATCAAATTTAGCTCTAGAGGTCTATTTTCGATCCAGCCATGCTGCTATGAAGCTTGAGAACATTTTTTGACCCATTCATAACGGTTTTCCTCGGGCCACGTACAAACAAGCCAAAGTTTTCCATTGATCCAAACGTTAACCCCTTCACTTACGAAGTACATGAAATGTTCATGAGACAGTATGTCCAATATTGCGAAGCCTATGAAGTGCTATCCTTATTAATGGGATCATTTTCCATCAGCATTTTGCAAGCCTGAGAATTTCATCAACAGCCATCATATTTGTTAGCTCATTAATGTCATCTGCCCAATAAATTATTTTTAGCATTAGGAGGTGATACGCTGTTGGACAAGTTGAAATTTGGCAAAGGTTGTGTAGTTTAAGTCTAGGCAAGGACGTTTGTTAGGGTATCAGCCTTCATTTTCATGGTGTTGGTTAGAATTTCCATGATTCCCATTTTTATGAGTGATGCTCTTTCATGGAGATGAAACTGACTTATAATCATCAGTATGTTTTTAGGCTCCACAGCATCTGAATTTCTTCACTTGGTCTGTCCCTTTTCAAAATACTAATGAATGCATAAAGCATGTTTTGGGAAAGCCCTCTGTTACCATTCTTTACTTCATTTTCGATAATTGCGAGTACTGCAACCAAAATCTTGACGTCGTTCCACCTTTTCCTCAGAACTGCGATTAACAGTTTTAATGAATTCTGAGGCAATGACATTCATAGCATAATTTGGTGTTGAGTCAATTTCAGTTTCATTCAATAATTTGAGATTGAGGATATTACATTCGGTATTATTTTTGTTTTTTTAGCTCAATTTGTAATTGCGAAAGATTATGACTATTCTAATTCATTAATTATATAACTAAATATAAACTTAAATTTAATATTATATTATTATAATGTTTTAAATCTTTATTGCATAATTGAATTATTACATTATTACATTATTACGTTATTGAATAATAAAAATAACAGAAATTCGTTAATAGCGTTGAAGCAAGCGATAAAAATTTAAGCGCAGTATCGAAATTAATTTTACATTTTATTTATTTATTTATATTTGCCATCGTTGGTTGGTCGTTAGTCTTTTTTAGTCCATCATTACAGACGATGAGAATTTATAGGCGCGTGAATTTTTTTTGATTCCCTCCTCCTTCCATCATCATCAACATCATCATCATCGTCGTCGTCGTCATCGTCATCGTCACGTTCTTCACTCGAAGCCCGTAACAGGTAGTACCGATGCCACCGCCAACCCCAAGTTCTTCCCAAGAAAAAAGGAATTGGAACAAGATTTTTATTTACACGATAAATATCTTAGACTAAAATCTCAGGAAACCGTTTCTAATCATCCTAAGAACAGCTCTCATCGATCTCATTTTTAAACACGTTGAATCTGATTATCAATTTTAACAGTTGTCCTAAAAATAATAATAATTATTTTAAATTACCTTCGCCTGGAGTTTAAGAATAACTTTGGCTAGCTTAAACAATTAATCAAAATCAAATGAAATGCACTCGCGAGCCACAAATCATCCTATTAATATCAATTCTAGGAGACATGTCTGTGGTCTCAGAGACCTAGCCATGACAGTCATCGTCATCATCATCATTGTTTTAAGCATATCAACATTACCTTAAGGTAAATATATAATATTTTATTATTTTTAATGTTTTTATAATTTGTTTGCTGAAACTTTCTTACTTATTTGCCTTTTTAAGGATGAATATTGTAGGCCCACACTTATTGAATTTTGAGGTTTCGCATCGGAATTTGCCGGATGTCAATTTGTGATTGTGGCCTCTTATTCCAGGTTCTGGAATAATTTGAGCTGATGAGGGATATTGTGGTGTGAGTAAGGTGATTTTTGATCTTGAAGCAGATTGTGAGGCCAGCCATCAACGTTTTTCTAAGAAATGTAATTTGAGTAATTTTCAGTCTTTGCATACAGGGATGAAGGATCAGAGTGGGGATGGCCTTGGCAAATCGTTTTTGAGTTTTTTCTATTTTGTCTAAAAGTGACTTCCTGTGGATATTCCAGACAGGAGAGCTGTATTTCAGTATTGGACCAACATATGTGCAAAAGGCTTTATGAAAATGTTTTGGTCTCTTGTAGAAAAAGACAAGAGGATCGGTTTAGATATGGTTGATGCTTTTTTTTTTTTTTATGATATTATCAATGTGTTTGTCAAAGTGGAGAGAAAAAACGAAAATGACATATTCACATTTATGAACTTGGGATGTCAACGCATTAGAAGAGTGTCAGATGTAATTCTTTCTCTTTCTATGGAATTGCATTTCCTACTTATTCAGAACATAATTTCGACACAATCAATAGCCTTCAAAGCTTTTCTAAGTTTTATTTTGTGGAAGCATTCAACAGATTCAGTAAACGGCTTACAAAATATATCCATTTAGTAAATCTAGAGCATCGAATTCATAGCCTGTAACACCTATTGCTGGCACCACGTGTGCAGTTACATTAGCTTGGCATGACTGTGTACACTGAGATGAATGTTTAAAGATCGGAGACTCTGATAAAAGATGTCCACCAATCGATCCATACATTTCGAGAAAACATTGGAAGCTTTCACTGTTTCGTTGTTCAGTTATCCAAATCAGGATTTGAAACCAGACCTCGCATCACTTCGTGTTGAGTTGGATTTTGGTGCCGTTATTTTTTCAGTTCTTGGTGCTTAATAATTAAGTTTTCCATTAAGGAAAGTGGTTCGTGATCTTGATGAGATTTCATCGGGAAATTGCAATAAATAATAAAGGAATTTTTATTAATTAAGTGAGGTGGTTATGTTAGAATAATTGTTTATATGCCTGATAAGGTTAATAAAGATTAGTTACGACAGAGGGTAAGAAATACGACATGGAAACATTTGAAAATTAAAAATTACATCTAAATTACAAAATATTAATCAATTATTTGTCTATGGTAATGTGTTTATTCAGTTATTAGAACAAATTATTTAATAGTTATTCTATCGAATTCATCAAAACTTAACTAAATATAGTTGTCAGCAATTATTGAACAAATGAATCGTGTATTGTTAGGGTTGGATAATAATACTGAACGTAAAACCAGGAAGGAGTTAAATGTTGTAAACGACGTTCTATTTGCACAACTCTATAAAATTTCATCTTCTGAAAGTGTGCTTGTTTATTTTTATGGGTTTGTTCAGTGAAAAACAAAACAGAAAGATTGTTTAATGTCATGGCTTGTTGCCCACGACAGTGAAAAGCTGTGTTTTTAAAGTAAAACTTTCGAAAAATTTAACATAATTTTATTGGTATAAAATCGATGTTATTATTTTTAAAGTAACAATACTTTCAAAAATGTAACCTATTTTAAATTACAATTTGTTCATATTAATAATCATAATAATATTTTTTTTTCTGAACATTTTAATGCAAAATGGCAAGTAAATATCTGAGTTATAGATGCATTTGAGGGACAATTCATAAAACGATGAACAGGCAATAAAGATGCACTTTTATTTGTTTTGGCAAAGTACTGTCATGCATTATTTCCAGTTTGAATCCCACTGCTAATGATGGATGAGTCCGTAAGGTGCATGGTGCATTGTGCATGGTGGATGATAATTAATGTTTCCATTGGTAAAGATCACTTTCTATCGTTAAGAGTTTCACTTTCACAAATGCATTGGTTTTATATTAAATTAAATTAAAATAAAAAATTACTTTTTAGAGGTAGAGTTCCTTTTTTTTTATTTCGTTTTGATTAAATAATCAAATTTTCGATTTATTTCCGCGACATTTTAAGCACAAACTGTCGGTCGAGATATTTCTAGCATCTGGAATGATTCTTCGGAATAAATGTCTGTTGAAGACCAAAGATATTTAAACATTTGAACGTTGAGATTTGTTTTTCTGAGGAAGTCGATGAACACATTTCCATCAGACATTAAGATCACTTTCACGTTGTAATTAATATGATTATATTCTGAAGCTTCGAAATTTGTAACACAACGTCTGTGTGTCTCATCCTGCACACACTTCATAAGCTTCTGTCGCCATTTTCCGGGTTTTGATGCTGTTCCATGCCTAAAGAGTATAAAAATGCAAAGAGAAGAACTTATTGCCTCGACTAAAATAGTCTCTTTCCGCCATCTTCAGAATATAAAATATTTGACTGTATTCATGTTGATTCAATGTTTTGCAATTTTATTATAATTATTAAATATAAATTTAATTATTCATCGTATTCAAACGCGGAACCCATGTTCATAATTGAAAGTTATTCAACAATTTACAAACACTAATAATTCTATTCAATTTAGTTGTGCAACTTTATCATCTCTAAATATTCATTTTATTTTTAAAATCATCCGAAATATTAAGATCCCAAAAATCTTTTAAGTTTTAATCAAATTTTCTTTCGACTTAATTCCGAAAATATGGAGCATTTGGCTTCCATGCATCAAACGCTTATAGACTTTAGAAGCAGCCAAGCGACTTTTGGCCAATAACGATGCCATTGGACCTTTTATAAATCAAGAGAGGTCGATCAGTTCAATATGAATAAACAGATAATGATGTTTGTAACAATGTTATTATAATTAAATTTATTATTTTTTTGTAAAAATGTTATGCTCGACAAAATTCACCTCGCCAAGATGAAATAAGAAGCATTTTATTGGTTGCAGTCTTCACTGAATTAAAAACATAGAACTTGTGAAAAGTTTTCAATCAACGGAAGATCATCTGAACGAGATTGGAGAAGAGGAATCGTAAATTTGTAAACATAAAAATATGGAAAAACTAGGATCGAGGTTTTGGATGCTGAACACGACTGGAAAATGAACGCTGTCAGAAGCAGACAAGGAACAGTTTTCTGGTAAAATACTGAAAACAGTTGAACGAGGGTGGAATAGTGGCATTAGATTTTCTCTCAGTTATTTAATGCTGACGTTTGGAAGCAAAATCTTTGAATTGAAACTACGATTAAAGTCTTAAACACATGTCATTCACTTCAACATGCATAGTAGTGCATGAGCAATTCATCTCCAATAATTAAGCTTCAATTAATCCAGAAAATATTTATTAAGTCTCCTTAAGACAATGAGTTAGATAAATTTATGTGTGTAGGACTTAATTTTTGTGAAATAAATCAAGGTTTGTAGGAGTGGATTAAGTTAATTCTGCAGTATTTTTAAACAACACAAAATATAAATATAATAAATATAACAAATAATATTATAAAGATAATTTAAATCATTATACAAATTATTATAAAATGGTTTTGCAACTGTTTATACGAATAATAATAACAACAAACAATTAACTTAATACTAACATAGCATTATAGTTTTTAATTAATACAAAATGCCTGCATTAAATATATTTTATAACAACTGACTCTCATATTACAATATATATATATATATATATAATATCATTAACATATTATAATATCTCATAATACAATATATATAATACCATTAACATATTATAATATCTCATGTTAGAATGAAAAACTGAACATTTCGTAATACCGAATACTTTCACGAAAACAAACAATCAGGAACGAATTGTTCAGAATTTTCCACGACAACAAACAAATGGTCGATTTATACGCAGGAGTAAAACACAGTATTTTTTTTTTGTCTTTTGTAACGAAGATTCTTTACGGCACCGAGGTATCAATGAAGACAAGGACCTTTCTATCAACACGAGAGGCTGGAGTATGCCCTTTGACAACCGATAGGAACAAGTTCTCAACTCATCTCTAAAGCGTTTATTTGTTATAATTCTTATTAATTGTGTGTTTCTTTATAATCAAATAATAAATAATTAATTAGTTTATTAAAAAAAAAACATTTTTTATAAGTTTACAAATAATTTATAGCACGTCGATTTATAGTACTGGTAGCATTTCCATAATCATCATCATCACTATCATCACCCTCCTTCTCCTCCTCATCATCATCATCATCATCATCATCATCATCATCATCATCATCATCATCATCATCATCATCATCATCATCATCATCATCATCATCATCATCATCATCATCATCATCATCATCATCATCATCATCATCATCATCATCATCATCATCATCATCATCATCATCATCATCATCATCACCAATATCACAATCATCATCACCACCACTATCACAATCATCATGTGAATTGGTAAGGAACGTGTAGTCATTTTGTGGAGACATTGAACCATAGAGGAGAAAGACTTTCTAACCTATTGGAAATATTTCTCATGGAAAAAGATTAAAAAGAAAAAAATAAGGTCAGAGTCAAAAAAGGAGAGCATCTTCCTTTTATAATTTTTCTTGGCCTTTTTATTTATTTATTCCAAAATTTACAATTCTCTAATTTATGCCTAAAACATGATAATTTGAATTTAAATTGAAGTGGAAAATTTCCGCTGAAAAAATTTATTGTCACTATCGTCTTTAAATTCTTGGACGTAATAAATAATAATGATACCAATTAATGATGGTGTTATTAATAAATAATGGTGTTATTAATAAGTAATGGCGCTAATTGAAAATTGTTTTAACTTGGAAATGCACTTCTATTCTTTCCAGTTCCTTCTTCACGGAAAATCATGAAAATATTTCAGCGTTTCGTGGGGTCAAGAAATTCAAGAAGTTGAGAAAATGGTTAGTTGTTAATTAATTAAAAAATTAATAATATTTGAGTAATAAATATTAAATAGCTAATTAATATTGATTAATTACGAAAATTTGCCATATAGTGAATATTTTTTTGCAGTTCCTAGCAAATTAAAAATTTAGAAAATAATTTAATCATAATTTTTGTCTTTCAAATTGAAAGTTATTTTGGTTTTTTAATATTTTACATTTACACAATTTCATCGGAGTTTCACATTATTTCAAAGTGGCACGAAATGGTGATCAACATTTTGATTTTATTATTTATTTTGATTTTGTTAAAATAAAGATTGCTGTTGTGATATTTTACACGTGAAAAAAAAATTGTTATTATAAATTAATAAATAGAATGTTTCTTCAATTTGTTAGTTATTATAACTACTAGTTAATGCAGTGGCGCAACCAGCGAAAAATGCTGGGGGGGGGGGCTCAAGTTTAGAAAAGGGACGAAAGCCCGACGCAGTCGAAAATTTTTTGAAACTGTTCAAATCAAAACTACCAATTATAATTACTAAAGAATTAAAGGTAGAACAGATTATTATTATAAGTTTAACTATCTTCTGTCTGCAGTCTTTTTCTGTATCTTTAATAATTTATTATTGAGCTTGACTATCTTCTGTCTCAAAGTTTCAAACCAGTTAAAGCAAATGCAAAAAAAAGTTTAGGTTTAAAATTGTATTATGATGTGTTTGCAGTTACAAAATAATTTTTCGATCGGTCTGTGAAAATCTGTTCACCATTTCATTTACTGGAAGAAGTGCAGTAGTTGTTTTGTTCGCAGATATTCTCAATACACTTTGCAAACGACAGGCAGACATAGTCGTCCTGAGATGAGTTTTAATAAGGCGAAGTTTAGAAAATGCCCTTTCTGCATCTGATGACTTAACTGGCAGAGTAAGAGCAACATCGAGCAAATAATGCAACTCGGGCTGAATGCTTGTGGCACAGAAAAGATCTTGCAGTTCGATACATGCATTGGGATCAGCACGTAAACTTGTCGATGTGAATTGGAGCTGTCTTTGCACAGTTTCAGCATCTTTTTCATGAAGGTTGCAGAATTCTGAAAGCTCTGAAGTCATTGTGCCATTCTGCAAAGCATCGAGAGCAGCCAAGGCAGGGTTCGTGATTGTTGTGCCTATGGCATATTAAGAATCCCCTTACCCCCCCCCCTCCCCCCACAAAAAAAACTTCTCGTATTTGGAAAAATTGCAGGGTTGTGCCCCCCCCCCCCCTAGTTGCGCCACTGGTGTTAACCATACATAAATAAAAATATGATTAATAATGTAAATAATTACAGTAACGTATTTAATAATGTATTCATAAAGCTGCCATTAGGAAGATGAAAGATGATGCCAGGAACCTTGTGATAGGCAATCAAGTTAGACTAAAATGTTTAACATCAAACAAACCTCTCAGAAATTATTATTATTATTATTATTATTATTATTATTACTATTATTATTATTAGAAATTACAAGAAATCGTACAAAAAATACGGCATAAAAAATATCGGAAATTGCGACAAATTAGTTGAAAACAACAATTTATAAGACGTTTTCTAAAGTTAAGAGATTAACGAAAAATCATAATTAATAATAAATAAATTCTTAAATCCTGAAAGTTTACTGGATTTTAAGCAACTTAAAAAGCGTGACAAGTGCTAATAATATAGAACATCCATTAGTTTATAATAATAATAATAATGAATTTTGAATAGCTAATTTTATTTTATGGAGATGACACGTGAAATTCATTAATTAGATTGGAAATGATCAATCCATTCACCACCGACATTCACGGACGTCGCACATCCAACGTGCACACATCCCTCATAGTGCGTGTCTCGTACGTTACACAGCACCGCAAGCTTATAAAACAACATCGTCTTCTTCAACTCAGGAGAATTTCTCTGAAAACTGACGAATTTTAGAATCGAGAATTTGTTCAACTTATTTGCAAAATGTTGGCCTCAACTTGTTCGATTCTTCTCCATTTCTGGATCGTACTGCAATTATCAAGTGGCGTTCAGAATTGTGAGCAATTATATTTATTTGCTAACTATTCATTTATTTACATATTAAAGCTATCTTTCTTTTTGTCAATTTAATAAAAATGTTACTTCAAATTAACAGTTAAATTATTTAAATTAAAAAAAAACCATGTTAAATTGGCCAAAGCTACCACAAGATTTAAAGATTTAAACAAACCACAGCGATTTTTATTAAAAGATCGGGAAGAAAATTGTCACCAATTTCCTCGAGCATCGTGTTTTTTTAATGTTTAATTAACAAATCTTTAAAAAAAGAAAAAAATTGAACTGAAATCAAATATTTCCTCGCACAAATAAATGATTTCAAGATGTTTCTGCTCCGCGAATGACGTGAATATCGCCACGAAAGCCTTTGTTTCAAATTTTTAAGAAACACTTTTTGCTTTGGAAGCAGATAAATAAAAAACAGGGAAAAGGAAATTAATTGTCAGAAAGTACGGGCTGCCTAAAATTGCTTCGAAAATAAATGTTGCACTCCCCGTGTGTTTGTGTTTGTTCACTAAACAAGACGTGAGTTTGACGCTGACGATAATGCTTGCGATAATGTTGTTAGAAGCTTATAAAATAAAATCTTTTCTTATCAAGACCATGCATCATTCAGGGCCGAATTTAACTTGGTGGAGGAACCCCCCGTTCGGTTGGTTCAATTTGGTCCAACAACAATTTCTATCTTTCCCACAGAAGCTGCCAAGTAAATAAAGGGTTGATGGAAGCTATTGGCACATACCGACCATCCCTAAGTCCGAGACCGAAGACATTCATTTGAGAAGAAAGCGCTACAATAATCGCAATCGTGATCATGATCATGATCATAATCATTACCACCATCGTCTCGGTCATCGTCATCTCAGAGTCGGTTCGGTTGACCAACATCGATAAAATAGCATTTAGGCATGTTCATGAAAGCGCATAAAGCACATCTATTAGCATGCTGATTGTCCTCTGATCACGTGATTACTTGACCTTTCAATTCAAACGAACAGAAATTATGTGCAACAATTTTTTGACCAGTTGAGGCTTTCTTAATTGCAAGAAATATTAGAAAATAAAAATTTTAAAATTGATTAGAGGTAGCAAAAATAAAATAAAAATAGATCTTTAAAAGATCAAATTACTTTATTAGGAGATAAAATATGAGTAATTAATTATTTTTCGAATTTAAATGAGTTACGACACAAATTCCAAACATTCTTGGAACGTAAATTTTTGGATATTTTGAAAGAAAAAAAAGTCAAAGACCGTCGACTTTATTCTTAAAGCTTCTTGAAACTTCGATTTTTAAATCCTGAACGCAAATGATGCATCCATGCGCTGTGAATAAAATATGTATTTTCATGTTCAACTTTTACTGTTTTCTGAATAGAATCTTCCATTTAGAAATCGATTTATAATATTGCCATAATGATGATTACAATATTAGTTACCACTATCATAATTAAGAACAAATATATATATAAAGTATTATTGATTAACATTATTATAATAATAACATTACTAAATGATAATAAATGTACCTTGAATCAATTTAAGAATTGTAAACATCGGGAAATTACTTTTTCCGTGCACTGGTTTGAATTTCTATGATGAAACTCCGGATATTTCCCCAGACGTCATGAAAGACAGGAAGGTATTCCGTCAAACTCCACCTTTTGCCAACAGAGGACGCTTTTGAACGTTTCCAGTTGATTTTGGTCTTTAAAGATTTGGCTTTTTATTAATACATTTTTAAGTCAATGAATCTTTATTAATAATTAAGTAAGTATTTGTCTCTTTGTTGATAGTTATTTAAGTCAATATCTCTTTATTATGAAATAATTTGAATATCTTAACTACTTCACTACTGACGGACAATTTGAAAGAGCATATTTGACATAAAACCGCAAATAAAATCGAATTACTAAAGTGAAGACTTTCTATGAGCGTTTAAAACTGACATTAAATCCTCTCCAATTGTCATTTGATGATGAGAGAACAAGCACATCTAAATGCCAGATGGTCTTAGGACACCGGGATGCAAGCCACAAAATCAAAAAAATAATTCGGGGATTTCGTAATTCAAATCAGTGGATTCATTAAAACTTTATTAGCTTCAGAGATTTGTACGCCAACCCTTTTCCTTGCTGGATCAAAACATTTCAGAGAATGTGTTTTAAATTTTATTGAAATAAGTGCTTTTGTAAAAATAATAAAAAAATATATAATAATAATAATTAATAATAATAATAATAATAATAATAATAATAATAATAATAATAATAATAATAATAATAATAATAATAATAATAATAATAATACAGAAACATTATTTGATTATTATTATTATTCAGTGTGACATTTATTAACTTCTTTTTTTAAATACAGATGTGATCGTATTAAATTCAAAACATGTTTTTTAAATATAAACCTCAAAATGATCGAAATAAATATCTATAAGTACAGCATAAATAATTATCAAATCCAGGACAACAACAAAAAACGAAATAAATATCAAACAATTAACAAGATTCATCTCTGGCAATAAATCCCAATGCATTTATTACCATCCAAAACCTTGGCACCAGAACATGTGCAATAAATGATCGTAAAACCAGTGCCTTTCTACAATGCTTACAAAGACTACAAATTTTAATGTTTTTATTTTATTACGACTTGCCTTCCACAGTCTCACATCCTCTGGGACAAAGATCGACAGACGAAGAACTACTGCTGCAGCATCTCTTCAAAAGCTACAATCCTTCTGCCAGACCAGTACTTAACTCCTCGGACACTGTCCAAGTCTCCATCCAATTCTCCCTCATGCACATCAAAGACTTGGTGAGATGGAAATACTTTTTTTCTTTTTTTTGAGAAGAACTTCTTAGAAAAAGAAATAAACACTATCTTCTTGTGCTGAATGTTGTTGCTGCTGTTGTTAATAAATACTTTTTTTATTTGTGTAATTATATTTTTTTTATATTTGTGTAATTGTTTGATTAAATATATTGATTAAATTATTGGTTTGATTTAAATATTTAACTGTATTTATTGAGTTACTTAACAAAAAAAATCCAATTTCAGTTAAAAGAAATAAATTAACTAAACAATAAGTAAATGAATAATCAGAGGTTGTTTTATAAAATGATCAGATTTAATAAACTAAATTAACCAATCTTTTTTCACAATCACTTTCAATCTGTTTGTAAACTTAGCCGCAATAAATTAAATGCATTTACTGAGTAAAAATAATCACGTGATCACTGGATTAATTTACTTGGATTTATTCGTTAGATTTACGACATAAGGTGAGCTCAGTGTATAAATGATGAAGTGCCAGACTAAACGGATGAGTAAACAAAAGATTGAAGATTCTTTGGTCCATAGAATATTGGGGAGATGAACGAATGACTGTGGCTGAAAAACAAATCATAAATAATAGAATCGTTACATTTAAGTAGTTATTTTATAATCATAATTTTGTTGTCCACAAGACGATGATGTTGTGAATAATAGCAATAGAAATAATTAGGAAGATGATGCATCACGCGCGTGTTCATTGGAGAGTCATGACTCATGATAGTTAATCGTCATCATCATCATCATCATCATCATCAGCATCACCATCATCATCATCAGCATCAGCATCATCGTAGTCGTCGTTCACGATAATGGCAGGTATTTATTGATATTATTATTATTACACGAATTGGCATTATTATTTGTTCATCATTTTTATTGTGAAAAATCATCTTTTAATATTTAATTCTTCACCTGTTCAACTTCAACTCTCAATGAGTGAGGAGCAGAGATTTCCTGAATTTCTTTTTTTTCTGCTTTTGTGACTGTAAGAGGATGTGCGCTGTCCATGCCACGCATCCAGCTTTTAACATGATTATATAATCATAATTGTATTAATAAATTATATTCGTAATTGTTCAATTACATTTGCATGATAATATTAATAATTATGTTCAATGACTGTCGATTCATTAAGTTTTAACATTTTTAAGAATTTTTAACAATTCAATATTTTTGTTTTCTGTTTTGCTTTCCCGAGTTCTGAATGATAAGGTTAAACATGTGTTATCCTTGAGAAATATTTCAATCCCTGCTTTATTTACGTTATTTGGTGTTATTTATTTACATTTCAAACAAGGTCAAAGGGCCTTTAACCGCTTACTTGACCAACAATGACATGTAAACAAACTCTTCATATAAATAAGCAAACATTTCACAAACATTTCACAAACAATCTTCCAACAATGCATTCTTTTTTGTTTGTTTTTACGATGACATGTTTTAAGGCACTGGATTTACAACATTTTAAAACTAATAATAAGACAGCTTTAAAACGTCAGTCGTACTATTGCGCAATAAATATACACTTGATGATGATGGTAGTGGTGATGACGATTATATTATATTATATTATTATTATATTATATTATATTATATTATATTATATTATATTATTATTATATTATATTATATTATATTATATTATATTATATTATATTATTATATTATATTAATATTATATTATATTATATTATATTATATTATATTATTATATATTATATTATATTATATTATATTATATTATATTATATTATATTATATTATATTATTATTATATTAATGTTATTATAATAATTATATTAACTATTAAAAATATCTAATCAAATCGCATTAAAAAAGTTCTACAATATAAGAGCATTTTAACGATAGCACCAATTTAACAACCTGTTTGGCCTTCCATGCATATTTTATTAGTTCGCCACCGTCCTGAAGTGCTTTATTAAAATCGTTACTATCATCCTCATCATCGTCGTCGTCGTCATCACCATCGTCATCGTCATCGTCATCATCATCATCATAATCATCATCATCACCAACAACAACGTCGTCATCGTCATCGTCACCATCGTCATCGTCATCGTCATCATCATCATCATCATCATCATCATCATCATCATCATCATCATCATCATCATCATCATCATCATCATCATCATCATCATCATCATCATCATCATCATCATCATCATCATCATCCTCATCATCATCATCCATCATCATCATCATCATCATCACATCATCATCATCATCATCATCATCATCATCATCATCCATCATCATCATCATCATATCATCATCATCATCATCATCATCATCATCATCCATCATCATCATCATCATCATCATCATCATCATCATCATCATCATCATCATCATCATCATCATCATCATCATCATCATCATCATCACCAACAACAACAACGTCGTCGTCACCGTCACAATAAATTTTCGTTATCATCGTGGTCGTCATGGCGACGTCGGCTTTAATAGCAGACCAATCGGAAACCGAACACGAGATGACGTCATGAGATGGCTGTAGGAGATAAGAATGAATGACTGGTTGGGGGTCTGAGATCCATCCGGGGTCGGTCGCGAATGCTGCAAAGTACCCCTGAGGCTTTCGGATTGGTTCGTGGTTGAACAGACGTTCCAGCGGGTAAATGATGCTTACAAGCAGGTTCTTCGAGTAGGAATTGGAACGGTTCAATTAACATAGCGCTATGCGAATAGCTGAAAAATCGATTAATCAATTATAAGTTCATGCTTAGTTTAATTAAATTAATTACTTTGAATGCTTGCATCCGAGCTCATCACATCCATGTAGTACAGTAGTTTATTACACCGTCATGGAGTACTTTCGTACAAACTAATCAGTACTGCCATGGTTTGTTAAAGCGATCAAAGTGGAAACTTTTTTTATCGACTATTTTATATACACAAATGTGAAACATTCGGATGAAAAATATTTATGAAAAATGTTAAACAAACCAGATAATAATGTTTTTCTGATGTTAAAGAACGTTAAAATATCAAATGAAATGAAAAGTTGTTAATTCATTAAAATTCAATCGCAAAAACAAACTGCGACTTAAACGATGACTTAATGTCATTTCCAAAGACAATTACTATCGGTGCTTTTGAACGCAAAGCTCAAACTCAGCCGAGTGTCTCCAATATTTGGAATAACTTCCTTCCTTTCCTAATCAACAACAACATCATCATCATCACCTTCAACTTCGTCGTCGTCAGCAGCAGCAATAACAACAACAACAACAAAACACGTCCATGAGCTTGTTTCCAGAAATGGAATAAATCTGAAATATTTCTGCCGCTTACCTCTTTCCAACAACCTTTCCATCCAAAGGTCGATTTGCTGGTTGACAAAAACGTCTTGGTTGATAAAAGCATTCTTGGTTGACATAAACAATCCGCTTGAGTTCACATCGATTGTGCCGTTTTAGCCGAAGACTAGGTGCAAAATGGCGCGGATAATTTAAGCGCTACTCCTGCCACTACGTCCACATTAACCAATTTTTTACTGCAACCTCTACTGCTTTTCCAGTTCCTCCGTGAATTATTGGCTACATTCCCTCTTCTGCAAACGTGTCTTCCACAATAGGCACATCAGAGCGTCGGATTTTGTAATGCTTTGTTTTTTAAAAAAATATCTTTTTCTCTTTCTATTTCTCTCCGTGGTATGAAATATCAGAAGCAACAAAAATGTCTGTTTTATATCATCGAAACGTTATTATCTGGAAACGATTTTATCTTCCTATTTTGTATTTTTATCAACCAGAGACACAAACTATTCAGAGACATTATTATTCCACAAACTACTAAAGTCGCAATGTCAAAAGTTAATGGAATTTATGGGGTTATTTTAAAGATTTTTAAATTTTCTGAAATTGCAGCTGGTTTGAGAAATAATTTTGAAATATTTATTCTGAAAGCGACTAATAAAGCGACAACTGGCTGGAATAAGATGGAAGTAAATTGACATTATGAGGGTCGTCAGATTTGTAAAATGCTTGGCTGCGTTTCCTGGTTTTGAAAAGAAACCACCTTTTTGTATCAACACGTCTCACGATTTTGTCAACTGTCAAAAAGATGAAAAAACTTCCGAAAAAACAAATCGCCAAAAAATAATAATAAAAAGTTGAAATGTCGCAAATATCAAGTAACTGAGGAGAAAAGTATGTTTTGAATATTTTGCGAATATCTTTTTGAGGGCCTTTTTTGTTTTTCATAATGGAAATTATTAAATATTTAGAAACTAAACATTTGCCGGACAATCACAAAATAAAATAATATAAATAATAAATAAATTAATTAACATATAAAACTCGAATTTTAAACGCTAAGTACTTTATATCGTATATTTAATGTATAAGATAAAGTTTTTATATGGCTTCGACTGTCTCAAGCAATTGCACTGGAAACCGATTCACAATCGCATCATTTTCAAAATCTCCTTAATAACTTAATAATGATAATAATAAATAACTTATGATACTCTCGTGACAACCCATCCCAAATCATCATTTCATCCAGTGCTGCCATGCACTTTATTTATCCATTTATTAATTTATTAATCTATTTATTAATTTATTAATCTATTTATTAATTTATTATTCTATTTATTAATTTATTAATCTATTGGTTTTTATAATCTTCCACCATTCATCCACAATGATTCCACATCAACCTGTCGACGAGTCATCCCATTCAACGGAGGCTTCTCATATTCCTCCCCTGCTATGAGCCAAACAATCTTTGTAGCACTTAAAACTCTTCAGATCATCATGAAACCAGAACGAAAAGATTCTCTGATACTATGCACGAGGCGCCATAAATATTAACTGTTATTGTTACTATTAATTTATTATTATTGTTATTGTTATTGGTGTTGTTGTTGTTGTTGTTCTATATATTTTAATAGCTTTACGTATGGATTGAACGTAAATAAATTCTTATAATAATTAAATTACATAATATAGTAATAATAATTTGTTAAATTCTTCAATTTCCATTCTAGGATATCAGGAGTCAGATCTTCACAACAACTGGATTATTGATCCTGGTAATTCCAAGGAAAATCAATTTTCCATCTTCATTACTTTTAATCGATGCTTTGTAAATTGAATTGTACACATTACAATTTTTTATGTAAATGTACTGATAATTACATCAATATTAAAAAACATAAAATTAATATTAAATATTATATATTATTATGAATTATCACTAAAGAAATTACTAAATAATATTCGTAAAATAATTTTACAACTATTGAGATAACGAATTAAATGCATTTAATTGCAATCACTAAAAAGTTGTTGCATCAAAAATCTCAAAATAAAAATAGAAATTGATTTTTAAACATCAGCAATGTATTGTTCGGATGATCAACACTTTATTTAGCATAATTAATAATAAAAATAATAATCATAATCATAATATTTATATTTATTTTTAACAACCAAAACAGTGATCAGAAGGATTAGAATTGATAACGAAAATAATACAAAGTGGTAGTAAATAATAATATTAATAATGAGTAAGTAATAAATAATAATTTATTTATCTGGCAAATGACCAGGAATGGACAGACGAGAGACTGACATGGCAGCCTTCTCAGTACAACAACATTGAGGAGATCATCATTGAAGTGAAAATTCTTTGGAAACCCGAGTTTGCAGTCATCAACGGGTGAGTTTCACTCCGCTAACTCCACCTATCATCTGTTTTTTCCCCAGAAAAATCCCTTCCTCGTCTTTGATTGACACTTTGATCTGAAACTTTTCTCTTTGTCAAAAGTTTTTATTCGTTTACTCAAACTTCATTTTATTAGGAGATGTTTTTGTGAGATAATTTCCTGATATTTCGAGATATTTCAAAATTCAGTTTGAGATTGTCTCCGACATATGAGTGCTGATAACGTCAAAAATGTTTCAATTCACGGAAAGCATCCTTTTGTTGGTACGAGTTGCAATGTTGTTGTTGTTGTTGTTGTTGTTGTTGTTTGTTGTTGTTGTTGGTGGTGGTGGTTCATTCACCGTTTTTAATTGTTTTTAATTGTTTTTAATTGTTTTTAATTGTTTGTTTATTTTAACGATACCTGTACTTTGCAGTAACCATTTTGAAGCATTGTTATGCTTAAAATTAAAGATATTTTTGGAAATGACTAAATAAATTAAATTTTATTGTGCTTTTAAAAGGGCATGTTAAAAAATTTCCCCGTCAAAAACTTAATGCTCACAGTGCTTTGGTAATAATTCCTGATGTTACGAAAAACTTGTCCTCAACGTGAGCAAAATTATGACAGTCCAATACAGAAATTAGATAATTCAATTTATAGCAACACGAGTTTATAATTTTAGAAAATATATTTTTTAAAGTCATAAACATCGCAAAATGAACCATGAAGCCAGAAAAGCAATGGAGCGTGGAAGACAAGTTCCTCTGCCTGCATTCTCGGCAGGATCGATGGAGGACACATTCAGTTTGATTCAGCATTTCTCGTGTCCAAACGGACAGAAAACCCTAGGCAGTCAAATCAAAAGATGTATTGCTTCAATCTGAATGGGGAATATTATCATCACCATCATCATCATCACCATCATCATCATCATCATCACCATCATCATCATCATCATCATCATCATCATCATCATCATCATCATCATCATCATCATCATGGGCATTGCGTATAATTATATTACAAGTCCAGCGTTTGAAATGTCCTCATCATTCGCAAGATAGGAACGATCCAAGATATACAAGATGTAGATTGCGATCAGGCCATAATAAAGGACGCCATATTTTTAAGCACTTTGATGAGAAATTTCGATCGCCCTGAACTTGGCCCTTAAAAAGAAAGACATTCAGAACGACCGTCTCAGAATGAACACACGCGGTTATCACTACTCCCGAGCACGCTCCATTTAGCAGGAAATATGGCCATACTAAAGAGGAACAACTTTATTGCAGGACGCATTAAGGATTCCTAAAAATGGAATCTGAGACCCAGTAGTTAATTTGCTGTTCTTAAAAATTTCCATGAAGTGCTTTTAGTCGAACGGTTGTTATTGGCTTTGAGGTTATTTACGTTTGTCCGATTTGCCGATTGCCTTAACCTCCACCGATGAACTTTGAACTACAGATGAGGTGTTGCACGGATTGGTAATAGAATCAACAGGAATCGCAAATCGACCGTGACTTCAGGACCCGAAAGTTCTTTAAATCACGCGGTGCTGCTAAAAAAGGCTGATTGAATGATGGTCGAACATTTCCAGCAATCCTTCAGCGTTTCAATGGAAAGCGTGGCTTCCTCCGGAAATTTGGAGAAAATTTTGGAGGGAGATGCGAAGATGCTGGTAGCGATTTTTCATTTTGATTATGAAGATACGTCTGCTTGGATAAAGTTATCATCAACAACGCTATGGCCATCGATGATTGTCATCATCATCGTCGTCGTCACCCTCATCACCATCAGCATTACTGCAGGATGAAAAATATTTGATTACCAAGAAGGAAAGAGACAATTTTAGGATGTTATTCGTTCTGCCTGAGAAATTGTAAGATCTGAAGATGGCCAGTATTGATTGTTGGTTGTTATTGATCTTTGTGCTTTTACGCATGCCTACAGCTAAAAATGTCCAATTGTACAAATGGAGAGAGATTTGTTGAAATTTCGTTTAAGTTTTCAACATGTTTTGATGTACTTCATTATCTTGTTGCGCCTCAAAATTCTGGCAATAAAAACAAAGACTGGAGAAAATAAATCTAACCACGGAAAACTTCAAAGATGTCTTCACTTCACAACACATTGCAATTCAATACTCTAATATGAGTTAATTTTAAGTATAAAGTTTTATTAAGGGATGGAAAAAGTTTAATCTACCTTCATATTTTAGAACACTTTAATATTATTATTAATTTGAACGATTTTTATAATAACGAATATTATTATTATCATCACAATTTTTTGTATTTATTCTTGTTCTTGGTGTCATGAAAATTTACATCAACATGGAAAAAGAAAATCAACAATGAATGGCCGCCAAAGGAAGCCCGCTAAGGCAATCTATTTAAATGAACAGAATTAAATCGACTGTGAAATATGAAATATAAGTTTAGATTAATTTTGACTGTTCATGCGCATTCAATTTAATAATATTTGAACGAAGTAAGTGAGATGGATAAGTGGATCTTAAACGATGTTGCAATAAGATCGATATGAATGAGTGATGTTTCTGTGATGTCGTATCTACAGCCACATCCTAAGGTCATGTTATTTCTGATATAATAACAACGATCTCTGCAACTATGAGTTCTGACTTTTCAAACTTCTGACTTTTTCGAGTTTATGTTAATTGCTAATGACACCAGTGTCTTTGTCGCTGGACGTAGCCTAAAAGATCTCATTAATAATATTAATCGAAACATCGATATCTTATTCAACTGGTTTTGGGCAAGTTCTATTTTTCAAACCAATTCATAGCAGGCTCCCGCCCTCCACAGTATCCAAATTTCTTAAGTAGAATTGAATGGTTTCCTGTGTCAAATGCCTTCGACAAGTCAAGAAATACTTCAATTGGATATTTTATCTGGCCCAGGGCTTCTGTAATCTTTGTATGTAAATGATCAGAGGCAGTGAAGTGGAGTAGCCCCCTCTAAAACACAACTGATTTCTTGATATCAAGGAAAACTTGGACAGTATCCGTAGAGCTATTTATAGTGTCAGCGTTGATCACCTTTTCAAAAAAGTTTGAGAAGTAGCTCAATACTGAGATTGGACAATAGTTTACTGTGGTGTTTTTATTGCTGGCCTGTAAATTAAAATAACTTTAGCTTTCTTTAGATACTCCAAAAACTCTCCAAACATCAACAAGTAATTAATTATAGATGTTAAGGGGCTTGGAAGGTAATGGATGGAATTTTTGACCAGACATGGATCTATTTGATCATATCCATATATTAAATATAAGTTTCGAAAAAGTTATGTTCTGAATGTCTGAATCATTGTTTGTGGATAAATTGTACCTTGGATAACATTTGCTTTTCACTTATCGAGGAAATATTTCAATATCACGGAGTCGTATTTCCAAACCGTAACCAGCAACAGCCATGGCTGGTTAATATTCGTAAGCGCAAGCTATGATTGGTTGAGATCTTAAATAGATCAGGAGCATATACGGGTATATTTATTTGTATCATAAGTTCCAAATCCTAACGGCCCCTTTGGTGTGCATCTGCGTGGTCCAGTGGTCCAGTGGAATCGCCAAACTCGGCGACAGTGCATGTAACATTCTTGTTGAGGAATTCTAGTATTGTTCGTCCATGTTTGTCCGCGCCGTTTTAGTACATTTTAATAACTTAATATCTGAGGATAGGGTTGGGTTTGGGTTAATGTTAGGGTTAGGGTTTGAGTTTGGTTTGGTTTAGGGTTAAGTTAGGTGTCTATTTTTCTAATCAATATTAAATTAATTAAATTAATTGCTCATTGCAACGACAATGATTAATTTTTGAACGAAAATATCTCCAAAACGATCGCAGTGCTGTGACCTATTTCAGATCTCAACCAATCACAGTAAGCGCTTACGAATATTAATCAGCCATGGCTGTTGCTGGTTTTGGTTTGGAAATAGGCGTCATGGATGTTTTTGGGCGAATGATATACAAATAATCCTAGACAATGAGAATAGAATAATTTTTTAATATTTTTAATGTATTTATATATTATTATATATTTTAATCTTTTAATAATATTTTAAATATTGGCATAACAACATTCACATATTTATTTCACATTAATTTTGACCATGGCTGCTCTGTGGAAAATCTTGATTGCGTTACTAAGCCAAGTTCAAAATCATGAAATTTGTTCAGTTGAAAAAAAATCATTGCATAAATTCAACCCTAGCTTCTGGCGCTTTAAGACGTCTAACAAATAAACTAATCTAATTAACTGTTTCTTGCAATTTATTTTGTCACATTCCCAGGTAATAACAAGCAGAGGATTTGCGTAATCCAATAAAACTCTTAAACATAAAAATATTCAAAAATTTGAGCACATGAAATGGTACGACTGTTGGGTAACAATGTACATTGCACATCTGATTTCCCCGCCTCGCTCAATTCCATTGATTTCATTGCTCGTGTCTTTCCGTTTCATCTTCTCCAATGGAAATCAACCACGTGTGCAAATATTTAAATATTTGTATTTCAATCTACAACAACATGCTAGATTAACGGACATATATGCATCAAATATTCTTGATCTATTCATCAAGCTATGCTGCTGTCATTTACAAAATGCTGCCATTACTGTTTATTAAAAATTTAGTATAATATAGTAATGAGTTAATTAGATTTAGCTTACATCAAAATAGTTAGTTTAATAAATGATTAGTTAAATTTCTATATTATTTATTATTATTTAGTCGTTAAAATTGCAAGGCTTTTAGATCTTAACAATCAAAAATATAATAATTTGCTCACAAATCCATTGCAGACATTTCGAAATAAATGCTGTCATTTGAATTGTGTATTCACATTCGTTGAATTAATGCATTGAATTCCACGAAACCGTAGGATGAAGCCTTCGCACCTTGAGAGTGCATTTGCCCTCGAGACTCAAATAAAAGAAGCAGCACTCGTGCGTTATTGCTCAAGTTACTACGAACAATATGAACCTTTGGGATTCTAGGTTTTCCTCCCATGTTTTATTTATTTATTCAATTCTTGGAATATCTGCAATTCGCATTCAAACATTTGAATCTCGTTTCAGTACAAAAATATTTTATCAAAAAGTCTGAACATTGAATAGAATATAACGTTTGTAAATGTTTGATTTTATAAAATGATCCACATTTACACAAACGCTTAGTTTTATTAGCAAATTTCACTTTATGATACCCGACCGCCTTTTTGTTAAAAAAAAAAAAAACAAGTTGCAATAAAATGAGACTTTGGGCGAAAAATGCCAATTGGGTCCAAAGATATTCGTGAAATAGTTGATTTTGGTCAGAGGTCATCGCATTTGCAAAATTGCTCTGCTACAAATATTCAAACAAAATGAAATAATTTAAAAACCATTTTTTTATTTTGTACTATTTCGTTTCGAAAATTTTGCCCAATTTAGTTAGAGAAACTAAAATATCGATTAATTATAAAATCCAATTACGTGAGACAATCCCAACTTCTCTTGGAGTGGAAAGTAGGTGATAAAATCGAGAACTTCCACCATTTTCAGACGTTGATTTATTTTACAAACTGCTTACAGCATTTTGTTGTGATTTTTAAAATGCGTTTCTAACTGTCCCACATGCAGTGGATGTAGTGATTTGAACAATTATTCCTGTAATTTTTTATATAAAAAAATTTTTTTTCTTTAATGCGAGAACCAACTGAAAATTGTATTTTATGCAAGCAATTTGATGTTTAAAAAAATAAATAATAAAAACAGAGAATGGTTTCTTTTAACTTTTTTAATTTAATTAAATTTCTTTAAAACCTCGTTTATGAGATTATGCGGGATCTGGCGCAGAAGATTTTCACCTATTGTAATTTCCTGGATATAAAAATATTCTAAACAAGATATTATAAATTCGAAACCTGTCGATATAATGTAATAATAATAATTTGCGGTTTTCCATAATAATTTTTTTAAAGTTTTTTCGATAAAATTGCACTAGAAAGGATTCATCCATCAATTTATTTTGTAAATAGTAAAAATAAATTAAATAAATAACTTAGTCTAATTAATAGCACACACAACCGCAGCGAGCTAGCCACGACAATCTCATTATTGTAGAACTTCGTTAACCTGAAAATATCAAGGAAAAGCTCGAATAGCAAATTCTTTTTCGACTGCACATCTCTCGGAATGAATATTCGACTCGAAGCGTAAAACCTCCCACACACAAGAAACTAATTGATTTTGAGTTGAATCCTCCTTCTTTTATTGTTGTCCACAAATAAATGAGACGACGTTCCTCCGACCATTTAAGACACTGTTGCACAGTGCTGCATCCAGTTTCTAAGATTGATTATGTCGTTTACGTTCACTTTCAAAATGGTAACATCTTAAAAATTAATTTAATTGTCATTGTATGACAAATGATTTCCAAAAGTTGTAAGCAATATTTGATTTAAATGTTAAATAATCCAATGGCATGTAGTTTATAAACGTTTTGTTTTATTTAAAGAGCGGAAAAAATCTACGAAGAGTACAATCAGTTCCGTGCAGTGGTATCTCACTATGGATTGGTCCATTGGGAACCAGGGGGTGAGCAGCATCCTACTTTTGCTTCAAAACCCTAAATAATCATTTATAGCCATCATTTGATGGTCCAGCGAAACATTTCTCTTTATGCTGAACGTCCCTAAGCGCTGGTTTCGTGGTTGTATGATCCAATCACAGTTACAGGTTTGTAAAAAGTGCATTTTGCAATGAGATTGCTTGAATATAAGGATTCGATTATTTGTATAATGGTCGGTAAGAGTGAATTAATATTTTAATATTTGATGATATTATTGTGGAAAGATAAAAATTTTCACCTAATTTGGATTTAAGCTTTCTCTTCGTATTGATTATTTTAAAATTGCTTGGCAACATTTGGTCTCTGCGAAATTCAATGCAAATTTATTTTTTATTTGGCAAATAAACTTATTCTTATTATTTATATTAAATTATTTTTGAAATAAACTGAAATAAACTATTATTTTTCGCGATTTAAGGAAGAAATAATAAACTTAAAAATCTAGAATATATTATTTAACAATTCTCTTCACAAAATCAAAGGTGTCTTTGCGACTATGTGCGAGATCGACATCACCTTTTATCCCTTTGACCGGCAACGATGCGAACTCAAGTTCGGGGCGTGGTCGTACCACACCAACAAAATGAATCTGACAGTTCCCCTGACCAGGATCAACCTGGACTACTACAAGAAAAACGGAGAGTGGGAAGTCGAGGGTACTACGGCCAAGAGGCATGAATTCTCCTACGAATGCTGTCCTGATCAGAGATTTTCCAATATTGCCTTCGTTGTCTACCTCAGGTTGGCTGGTAAATCGTGGAATTAATTATTTTAAAGTAATAATTATGATCATTTTACAACTAGTGACAAGTACGATTGATGTAAATATTATGAATAATTTCTGCATCGATATTAATTCTTTACAAACTCCGACAATACATCAGAAGATTTCAGAAATTAAAATTGCCAGGAAAGCTTTTGCGTGTTTCAAGAGCATTTTTCATTCTTGGCTCCATAAAGTTGTGAACTTTCCTTTGGTTATAAATTTCCCACTGCTTGCTGCATTCACGTTCCAAGAAACGGCTTACGTTTGCCTAATTAAATAAGATTTAATCCGATGTTCTGGCAAAATAAGCTGATTGATAATTCTATTTTTTTTTTTGTAAAAGTAATTCGACATTTTTAATGCACTCTGTAACTTAGAAATTTGAAAATTAATAAAATGAATCAGATTAACTTTTCTTAAATTATTAAAATTTAGAATATTTCAAAGTAGCTTTTATTAATTAACATTTATCTATTTAAATTATTTTAAGTCTTAAGTTTATTTATTTAAATTCTTTAATTTCAAATGAACACGAAAATTCTGTTTAACTGAATTTGAAAAAACCAATTTCACTAAACCATCCGATCTTAATAAAATATTTATTTTGAAACATTTATGAATTTATTAACATTCATAGAAAACTTAATCAATTTAATCAGTCTTCATAAATGGCTGCGCTGAGACGAATAAAGAAATCTCATTCAATCTTTCATTCAGATTTCGTTAGATTGTACTTTCTGCCGGAATCATTCTTAACTCAAGTCACGTAATTATAGGTTCATAATTCACCGATTTATCGGACCATTCACCGATCAATCGTCCATCTATTTATCAGTTTAGTCATTCATTCATACACTAAATCATCCGTCCGTCCATCCATCCATCCATCCATCCATCCATCCATCCGTCCATCCGTCCATCCGTCCATCCGTCCATCCGTCCATCCATCCATCCATCCATCCATCCATCCGTTTATCCATTCATTTATTCTTCCGTCTGTTGAAACCCGCTTTCAGAAGAAGGCATTTATTCTACGTCATGAACGTCATCATGCCTTCCATCATGACATCCATACTCCTTCTATCCATCTTCTTCTGCACCCCGGCTCAAAAGGTCCAGATAGGAGTTGTAGTCTTGCTCAGCTTCAGGATCTTCCTGCTCAATGTGGCGGGAAACATACCCAAAACCTCGGACCACATACCCCTGCTCGGTGAGTGTCCTAACCATTCTGGGAAAGGTTTTTCTTATCGATGGAATTGCGATTTATCTGCGTTAATTATTCCGGCGCCTCGGTACGCATATGTCTGTTTTTGTGTGAACTTGATCTACGTCAGCATCCTATAACTTCGAGGAGTCACAAGAAGCAAAATAATATTATTTTATTATTTATTTTGTTATTATTATTATTATCACCTCGAACGAAATTGAATTATGGATAAATTAAAAAGATTATTTAAAAAATTGTGTAAAACATTAAAAACTTCAGATTAAATGCTATGCGATAAATAAATCACATTAGTAAAGTAATTTAAGCCTTGGAAGTGAAATGCCGTTTGAACTTCACTAAACCAGCAGCACGTGTTTTCAGTAATATATCTGACCTGTACCCTCGCAATCACCACCATGTCCATGGTTCTGACGGTTTTGGTTTTGAACCTCTACGGGGTAGCGGACAGACCAGTCCCCTTTTGGATGAAGAAGGTTTTCCTGGTCCACCTTGCCAAGATTCTGGGAATGTGGGAAACTTCCAAAACGTACCACGAGGAGGTCTTTGCGGCCACTGTTGAGTCCATGACCACTCCGGCGAAACCTTTTGCTAGGGGTTTTGGAGCTCAAAAAATTGCGACAACAATTGCCGCAAATGTGAGTTCATTCTTGGAGTCATTAGGTCGTCTTATTTGATAAAAATAATAACCAATAAAAAATAACAGAACCAATACAAATCCATAAAATGTTAGGGTTTATCAATCTTTGATGAGAGTCAAACTTTTTCTGAATCAATTGTTTTTCCAAACGACAGAATCGAACACCGGCGACTCTGTCAAACTCCGAAGACTCGTCAAAACAGCAGATCAAACCCGACCAAGAACAAGGAGAAGGCAGCCACAACCGCAGAAGCCAGCAAGATTCGCAGGCGGAGTCTTCAGCTCCAACTGATCCTCGCATCGACCAGCTTTGCATTCCATCAATTTCCTCTGATGGCCTTCGCACGCCTCAGACGCCTCAATCGATAAAATCACAAATCGATCAATCGATCCCCCATTCTTCACGCCAGCCACGACCTGTCCGTCAATCCCCTCCGCTACAGTTTCAAGAATCTCAGCAACCGTCGGCTTTCACGGCTGCTTTCCAACTCCAGCTCTTGCAGCATCTGACACCAACTTTTCGATTTCCGAGGAACAAGGATCCCCCGTCTATGGCTTCTGCTCTGAATTATTCGAGGGAGTGGACAAGGCTGGCTGAGGTCTTTGATCGCCTCTTCTTCTGGCTTTTTCTCGCAGCCATTGTCCTTTCTACTCTCGGTCTCTTCCATCCGATCCTCTTTGACAGGAAACCCACGTTTTACAACAAGAACTGAGACGAAATTGACGGGAAACTTTGTTCTGCGCAAAGCCGTGTTTCACGGATCTCGCAGACGCATCAACCGGGAGAATGATTGATGGACAGTAACATTCCGATCGAAGAATAATCCCATCACCCAAACTTATTGATGAACGATGTCTCATTTCTCTGAAAACCTTCCCATCAAAAAGACCCAAAATCACGAGTGCGAGCAACACGACAAAATGTTAAATTAGCTTCATTTCCTGGACAAACTGGGAGAGCTGGAGTTGAGGAGACCGTCGATTCGTCATCCGCTGGTCCATCCCTCGAGAAATTTGGAAAAATCAATCCTCGGCCGAGAACGCAGCTGCGGGTTTATTTTTCTAACACTTTCCGTAAGTTTCAGATCGAACAAAGTAACTTGAAACATGTTTTTGTTTTTAAACTCAAATTCAGTAAGCCTTTCTGCGCACTTCCCAAAAAAGCAATTAACAAAACTCATCATCCAGTTAACACGTTTAGAACTTACAATGTTGTAATCATTCACTTGGATGCCAATTCCAAAAATAACCATGGGAGAAATAAAAATCGAAGATCGTCATGTACCGATAAATGAATAAAATAAAAATAACATAAGCTTATTATTTCGGACCATCATAACAATTACAGGAGCTTGCACGAAAATCTTATCTGCTTTTAGGCTTCACGCAAGAGAGGAAATGCACTCTGGTAAAGTTGGAAAGAAAATAAACCAACTGGAAGAAGAAGATCCGATAAGATAGAAGTTTTGGGAGGCTAGGACATCTAGGATCGCTAGGGTTAGGAAGAGATAGGCGCACAACTCTACGATTTGAAAATAAATAAAAACACTCAAACGAGGAAAATATAAAAATTAATTAAAAATAAAATTATTTTGAGCTTGTTTTCACGCCAAAGCAGAACAAAATAGGCAAAAAACAGAAGAAAAATTACACTGTACACAGTACAATATACTGTACACAGTACAATATACTGTACGGTCTCGACTTGAATCGATTTTCAAGACAAACTGGAAAATAACTCAAATGTGGAGACCAACAAGCTTCAAGCAATCTGAGAATCCAAACAACTATAATCAGCGCCGACTTAACTATAAACTTATAGCGGCTCGTTAATAACATCTGCTCGAAATCATGGAAAACAGTAAACTCACGTAAGCACTGAAAATGCGAATGATTAGAAAGTACGGAACAGACAACAATAAAGAAGAACACGTTGCTAAGAGAATAATAATCATTACAATAGAAAACCTGCAAATGCAGAACTAAGAAAAAAGACTCCAATAAATTAATGACTTCAGATCATTCATGCCAATCCTATCCCCGAGGATCAGCTGCTGGTGAAAAATCGGTGTCAAATGAATCAAGACACATCTGAGATCTACGAAAGTGACTGACGGAGTCCAAAAGAAATAAATGTAATTATTAAAATTAATACCGTCAAAATGTAATTGTTAAAATTAATACCATCAAAATGTAATTTTTAAAATTAATTACATCGAAATGTGAGTATTGAAAAGAATTATGTAATTGTTAAAATTAATTACATCAAAGTGTAATTATTACAATTAATTACACGTAAATCGTTGAGCAAATGACCTTCAATGATATCCTGTAAACATGGACTTCACCTAAAAGTGAAGAATGCTGAAATCACAGCTGAAAATGACGAGCAGAAACATTTCCCAGGTATGCACATCAATAGGGAAATAAATAGGAAAAATATCATCATCATCATCAACAACATAAAAAACTTAAACATTTCTTCAGATAAAATGAAGCTTAATTTACTTCAAGCTCTCGCAAAATATTTCCACGAAATATTTAACATGGAAAATGATCTCCTACCATTTATCAAGTGGTCCTCGTGGTGTCTCTTATTGGAAAACAAAGAACTGCATATCGAAAGATGCTCAGAAATCAATAAAAATGTAATAACTCAAATGCTAAAAACTTTTCTGCCTTACGAGGTATATAAAAATCAAGAAATTTTTGAAGGAAAGCTTAACTCAAATATCCTATAAATCAACATCCTAACATCTTTTAAGACTAAAATAAATAAATAAATAAAACGAATAATAACAAGCCAGATAATAAAAATTCCAAGAACACAGAATTAATTTACAGCAGCAGTGTTTGAAAAGATGAAATTAGGATGAGATTCCAAAGAGAAAGTTGATTCATTTAAAATTTGATCGGCTCAAAAAACTTCTGTTCCGAGGGATTCTTCGGCTTCGGCAGAACGATGACGCTGCTCGAGATGAAGGATTTGTCACTGCCGACGAGTCCCCTCTGAGGAATATGTTTAACATTTGATTTCAAAAGTGATTTGAAAAAAAATGTAATTTAAGTTTAATTTATTTTAAGGTTCTGGAAACATATTTGATATTTAAAAATTAATAATGAAACTTAAAATGAAATTAACTGAAGATTGCTTACAGAGAAATCTTCATAACTCGCAGTTTCATTGATGAAGTTTTCTTTTGTTTCATCAACTTCCTTCGCCTTGTCCTTATTCTGAGGCTAAGGATAAATTGCAGCGTTTTAAACTTTTTAATAACATTTTACAACAACAAAATATTTCTAATTAACTGACAATTTTACTTCAACAATACATAAATTTCAAGAATAAATTTATATTTTGCTGTTTAAAATTTCAAGAATATTGATCAAGCCGAACCCGGTCACATTGCCGGCCCAGGGGCTTGCCATATAGAGTCGAGATAACCGAAAATAAATTTGGCAGCTGTATATTAGTTATTATGTGCTTGAAATTTCTTTATGTACATAATAGCAGTTAATGAGAATGTTCATGTGGTTTTTTGCACAACAACAACTGATATGCTTTATCTCTATTGGCTGATTGTCCAGTATTCTCTTAAAGCCTACAGACAATTTTAGAATTAAAAAAATAAACAGTAAATATAGCTATCCCTCAAACAAGATCAACACTGATGAGAAAATGCCATGACAAAGTAAGAATTTGGCAGTTTTACTTCCAAGTTGTCATGGGGATCGAGATAACCGATGTAAAGTGGCAAATTTGGCACTCTTTTGTTCTCAAGATGTTAAAGTTCGGCAACATAAAGGCATGCCGGTTGGCCAAATGTGTTACATTCCTGCAAACGTAATGTCAACAGTGGTAATGTGTTGTGTTCGTTTGCACTTCTGCCAGCATCCTCGGGAAGGAGCGCCATATAAATGGTTACAAGAAGCACCTCTGACAATGTGCTTATGGCGCTACATAAATTAACTACAATTACAATTAACCAGAGAGAAAATGACAAAGACGATATTTGGTGGCTACACTTCAAAAATGTCGACTTAATAGGGTTGGTGAGTTAACTGAGATTGAGATAAGTGGGTTAACTGCAATAAAAACAATAAAAAGCCATTTTATTGCGGATCAGTTCAATTCGGAATTCTTAAATCCAATAAATTTAAATGCTAGCAGACTTCTAAATGCTTCTAGGATTTAAAATGACAAACGATTGTAAATAAAATGATGGTAGAAATATTTCTCACATGTTTCTCCAAGGAGTTTGAACTGGAATTGGTGCTTCCTTTGGACCTCCTGCCACTGGGAAGGTTCAACCCCTGACCGGATCCGCGAACGGTTCGCAACTGACGAGACTCGTAACTGCCCCCGCTTCTCTGGAAAAGATAAGAAACTCTTGCATAAACCTTAAAACGATGAACAATCAGAACTGGTCACATTGAGAATATTTTTGCAAGACTGAATTTTGTAGTTTGTTGAAATAAAAATTGCAATCACGACATCAATAGTTTTTGTTGGATATTTAGAAGCAGAGAGAACAAGTCAGAATGGTACATCGATAAAGTGACAAAGATTTGATCGAAAGTGGTAAATAATTTTAAAGAAACCAAAATCTCACCCTAGGAGTTGCCTTCAAATTCCTGGCAGAGTTTTGACGATGCAATTCCTAAAAAACAATCGACTTGAACTTTTTTTATTCAGTCAGGATGACTTTATTCAACTTGACATCAATACCGGTTTTTCGTTTGATTTTCTGCTGCCCTCTGATTGGTTGTCGATGATCCTTCGAGCTGACAAAGGTGTCCTAACAGTTTGCCTCGCTGGCACTGGAGTGCCCCCATCCAGCTGAGAATCAAACATTTTCATTAAAGGAGACTAATAAAAATGTAAAAAGCAGAAAAAATGAGTCATTATAAGTAATACTTTGCATCCCTTAAAATCAATCTTAGTTAAATTAACTGCAGTTGAAGTTAAAAATATAAACAGAGAGAAAAATACAAATTAAAATTAATTACAAAATACCTTCAAGAATTTGGCAGCAATTTTGGATGGAGTGATATTTGCAATCTTCCTCTTGAACGGAGTTGCTGAAGGAACAGGAGGAAGAGATTCAAGTTGTTTTCCTTTAACTTCCATCTGGACAAACAACAACAATGACAACTCACCAACAACAACTCAACAAGTTAATCGACTAAGTTTTGAATCAGATTTTAATTAATTTAATTCTTATTCATGCTATGTTGGAATGTTTGGGGGACAATAATTAGGTTCAGTTCACTAGAGTTAAATTATTTAAGAAGAAGCATGCACATGTTTATCATAATAATAATCTTGTAATTCTCATTAATAATGCTAATAATAAACCAATTGAAAATCTAATGAATATCATACCTTCCAAGCCTCCTTATTGGTCTTAAGATGTTTGTTTGCCTGTTCAAAATATTCAACAAGATCCACTCCTCCAAACAGAAACTTTGCACCTTGTTTTTCCTCCCATTCTGATACTTTTGAACTTAATTTTTCTTGAATCTGAGTTTAAAATAAAAAAATTAAACTCATAATGGGAAATCTTCTTAAAATGCTAAATTATTGAAGGATGTTTTAAACCTTGAAGACTTCCTTTGAAATTTTATGCTTGTGTTTTTCATCTCTGCTTGAACCTGTTGCCTTCAAATATTTGGTCAACTGGATGCACTTTCTCTGAGAAACACAAGAACATTTTGGCATCAATTAATAAATTTATAAAATGTTGATAAATCATTTTAAATAACTGTTAAAATCTGATATTTATTATGACATGCATCAAAGTTTAAATATAAATACCTCTGCTTCGGAAAGGTCGTTAAAAGTGTCTCTGAACGTTTTGTGGAGGTCAAGGATCTCCTTGTTGTTGTTGTAATAACTTTCCATCACCAAAAGTTCTTCTTTCAATGCACTGCAGTCCACTTTATCTAAATCTCCTGAAAAGATGCAATCAAATGAATTATAAAAATGACATTTAAATAATAACTTTAGCAGCTTTAAAACTCACCATTAAGTAAATCTTTCTTTTCATCTACGTGCCCACAACTGACCTGACACTTCTCCCACCACTGTCTCAATTCCGTTTGTTTGCTGCGGATCGTGGATTCGATCGTCTGCTTCCTCCTCAGAACTTGTTCTTTCAACTGCCACAAAATTCAACGAATCAACCGATTGCTTTTCATAATTAGGTTACAACAAGGTCGTACAGCTTTCACCAAATCACCACTTGCAGGGCAGAAATAACCAAAATCCTCCTCCCTAAATGTCCCTTCACCTTCCAGTTTAAATTCAAATGACTTTTTCAACTCTTCCTTGTACGAAGCAATCTTCGATAAGTTTAGCTTTTTGATTTTCTCCAGCTAACAATCACAATTTAACAATTTAGATAGAAATGTCCACGAGGGCATTCAAATGGTGTTGTGAAAAATTTATGGAAAGCTCACCTTGGCAACGAACGTCTTGTGAAGTTTCAAGTTCTCGTTCGAATAGAGAAGGTCCCCCACTTCATCCGAGAGGTAAATCCTATCCTGCTGATCCACCTTGTGATCCAATTCACCAACGAGTCTTTTTATCATTCTCTTTTGTTCACTCATTTGCTTCTTCCTAACCTCCTAAAAACAAAAAATTGTCTTCCTATTATCATTTTAACAAAATCAAATTTCCAGATCATTTACAGATCTCAAGTCTAAAATTATTATTAACTAACTTAAAAACTAACTAACTAACTTATTAAAAACTAATCTAATAAAATAATTTATAAGTATCCCGACCAGTTCTTTCTGGACATCGTAGACTTGCAATTCGAGAAACTCAATGTCAGCAATGCTAGGTATCTCCGAACAAGCATCAAACTCCTCTGGGATCATCATCATGAGTGCACTGCAATCTCTTTGCATCTGCATCAACTTTTGCCATCTGTCTATTCTATCTTCTCTTTCTTTTTGAAGATTTTCCACCAAATACTTCATTTCCCTCTCTCGTTCAAGAATTGTCATGTCTTCTCTTGGCTAAAAATTTAACATATAACACAAATCAATGTAAGAGCATCAGTAATGATAATCTCCTCTGTCATGCATATACTTTGGTTGTTAAAATCATACACATAATATATTTGAGTGCACAAACCAACATCAGAAAGTTTTTTTACCTCTTTAAATGCTACTTGTAACTTGCTGGAAATCTGAGATGCCATTAGAGTATATTTGTGGGCGTTTTCAATAAGTTTCTCTTTAAGTTTTCCATCTTCCTCAATCATTTCACTCAAAAGATCATTGAGATGATAGGCAACTTTTTGGCTTCTCTCTATAATCTGAGAATCCACAATTCCAATTTCAGACCAGACACTGCATAACTTAAGTATGTTATCATGCAGTTCAATATCTAAAAGGGCCTTTAACTTTTTCACTTCTTTCTGAATGTTCTTCATCTCAGTTTAAAATGACCGACTGAAAATATAATTTTGCAAAACTTTGATAAGAACTAATGTAGCAACTAATATTTGTTGATCATGGGACAAAGATTTTGAAACAAATCTTAGACATAACATTTTAGAATTTGAAATGGTCAAGAAACACAAACTTCCGAACAGACTTGATACAGACGAACAAAAGGCTTAGAAATGGTAAAGCAATACAACTCGTCGCTATAGTTTTAAACTTTTCGGGTTTATTGCAAAATCTCAATAGTCCGATTTTATCAAAGTTATTCCGCTCTGTAGCTAAGCCTCGACTAGAAATATTTAAACCTCAGTGGGCCAAAAAGTTGTAAATAGCGCTCAACTGAACTGTCCAATAGGATTTCACTTCATAGGTTTCCTGAAATTCCAGGCAATCATTTATTTCCAAACATAAGTTAATTAAATAAGTTTTAAATTAATTGAAATCAATTTTTTAAAATCACCTTTAAATAAAAAATTCCAATAGTTACATGTATAGATTCCCCAACAAACCGTAAAAGCGTAATGAGATTTACATTAGCCAAACTTAGGATCTTTGGAAGCATTCTTTAAAAATTTATTATAATTCACTTTGACAAAGCTTCATTATGAGTCCAAATCATCTTAGTTATGCAGCGGACTATAATCAATTAAATAAATGCTTCATTATGAAATCAGTTAATGCATGACCCTGAGTATGAATTGATATTTTGCTTGAGTCAACTTCATTTCCTTTTTTTAAGAAATACTGAAGATGAGAACTAGCTAGCGAGTTCCTGAATTAATTTGCCGAATGAACATAATGAGATTTAATGAATTCTATCTGCCTTTGCAGTACTTTTTGCGAGAACATTATTTGCTGATAGGAGAACAAAGAAAGAAATGTGAAACCTTGATAAGATAAGAAATTGCTATCATCAAAGACGATTACAACTTCTACGATTGTTCAAATCCCATCTGAATATGGAATTATTCCCAAGTTAAACAACTAAATGGTAGTTATGTAGAACTAATCAAAAATTAATATAACAAGCTGCATGCTGTAACTGATAGAATGAACAATAATTATCATCACGTTCAATTATTAATCTTTCGATTTAACTAACATTTAGTAATCATTGTAATGTATCTTGTATTTCAATTAAATATTAACTAACCAATTGACTGAGCAGCCTTTTTGTTTAGTTATTTGTTTGAGTAGCAAAAAAGGGGCGACTTTAGAATTGTTTGGCAAGAACAGTGAAATAGCTGCCAAAAATGCACCTAACAAGTCTTTCTCATATGGGGAGGCGCTAAAACCTCTAAAATGTCTATGGTTACAAATTTTAATTGTATTTATTATACAATTACTTAACATTAAATTAAAATTGAAAGTTAGTCCGACGTTGCAAAGTTTTCTTTGTGAAACAAAAGCAAAAAAACAAAATGATTGATTAGAAACTCAAATTAAAAAAATGTTTAAAACAAATGGATCCCTTAATCGAAGCCTTTAAATGACATTACAAAAATGATCTTGCACTCGACAGAGATGTCAAAATTTTTATGGATCAATAACTAAACAATTTATTAAACGTCAGACCACATAGACAGAGACTATATGATTCATTTCAACCTTTTGCACGACTCCACGTCAAAGTGATGTGGCATTTTCCCAAATCGTCGACTATTAAAAAACTCATCAGAACTGACTCAAATTTATTGACGTTGATTTCTCGGAAAAAGTATAAAAAGACAGAAGTTTCAACGAATTTCACCGATCTTCAGTTCCCTCCTCTTGGGATTCAAGTTAGAAGTTCATTTTATTTACAGTTGCAAAATATTATAGCTTAAGTTTAATTACATATATTTTTGTGGTTAAATTTGTTAAATTTATTTTACAGGTTCCGAAGAAATGAAGATCTTCATATTGGCTCTGCTGGGTAAGTTTTCAATGTGTGATTGTCGCACACGAAATTGTCGCAATTAATTGATAATATCAATAATATTGGCTTAAATTCCATATTATTAAGTATTAGTGCGAGTTTACTCAGAGAGTTGCGTTCCTGCAAACGTCGATGAAAGTACCAGTCATTATGTGTCGTGTTATATATAAATGGCGCTATATAAATGGTGGATCGATTAAGAAGTGCCTTCACATCCTATTCGGATACATAAGGCACCCAAAAAATCGGCTAAAAAATTACAATATTATATCAAATTATATATATTTTATCAAAATAAACTAATATCATTAATTAATATTCTTAAATCAGGAGCCCTTGCTCTGGCAATTCCCCAAGGTTACATTAATAATTGTATTGAATTTGTTTTATTTCATAAATTTATTAAATCAGTTAACTTAATTAAATGGCTGATCTAATGAGATAATTTATTTCGAGCCTCAAAGAAGCTAAATATTTCCAGATGACTATGATTACGAAGATGAAGAACTAGACTATCCCGAACCACCCCAATATCCTCAACCACCTAAATATCCTGAACCGCCAAAGTACCAACAGCCATCAAAATATCCCGAACCGCCCAAGTATCCCGAACCTCCTAAGTACCCTGAACCATCCAAATATCCTGAACCTCCTAAGTATCCAGAGCCACCCAAGTATCCTGAACCTCCTAAGTACCCTGAACCGGCCAAATATCCTGAACCTCCTAAGTACCCTGAACCGGCCAAATATCCTGAACCTCCTAAGTACCCTGAACCGGCCAAATATCCTGAACCTCCTAAGTACCCTGAACCTCCAAAAAAAGATTATCCAGCTCCAACTACTAAATACGTTCCTCCTCCTCCTCCTTCATATCCTGAGCCCGAGGAAGAGGATGACTATCCAGTGGAATCACCAAAACATCCAGAACCTCCTAAATATCCTGCACCAACTCAAAAACCATCCTATCCGGAAAAAGATGTTGGAAAAACATATCCAACTCCTAAAAACTACGAGACTCCACCAACTTACAAACACGTTCCAACCACTTATCCAGCTGTAAGTAATTAAAAATATACTTTGCCTACATTTTGTTTCAGATTTCAATCTAAATTGAAATTAATTCCTAACTTTTTCTAGGTGACCAAAGCCAAATTTTCTTGGACATCCTGGTCTCAATGGGTCGAATGCACAGTAACATGTGGCACCGGCATAAAGAAGAGGTCGAGGACTTGTTTGCCTGGAGCTAACAACGCGAAAGACGAATCTAAACCAGGAAGGTAATGCAAGTTAATTAAAATAATTTATTGATAATTACACTTAAAGTAATTTAATTAAGATACGCAAGAGCAGTGTACGGTGACGCTCCTCCGAAAAAAGGAAGGTAATATCTCTTGATACTTTTACGACCTCATGAAGATATCTCTAACACAAATACAAATATATCTTTTTGTCAAAATTCGAACAGTGCTTCGGAATACGTTGTTGAAGATCATTCCGGGAACAGCTACTACGGTGACACTTTCCTGTCTGACGATGCCGGACACGAAACTGAAGGAGGCCTCTATCCCAGTGAAACTTATGCTCCTCTGTCAGAATGCGATGGCGACTCAGTCCAAATTGAGCCCTGCTCTGGTCCACCATGTCGTGAGTTTAATTACTTTATGGAGATGATGAGTAAGAGTTCAAAAGGCTGATGACATATTAATAACTTGACAGCCATCAACGGAGGGTGGTCCAAATGGGGAGTCTGGTCACTTTGTAGTTCCACTTGCGGTGATGGAGGATTGCAGACGAGAGCCAGGGAATGCAACAAACCGACTCCTGCCAACGGTGGAAAGCTCTGCCAAGGAGTTTATGAACAAACCAATTTGTGCAGTAACCCCAGACCTTGCCGTTAGTATTGGACCTGCTTTACAACTACTCGGATAATTTACTTGTCTGGAAAAGCCAGTTAAATATGATTAAAAATAAAAATTTGAATTCTAGCTGTCGATGGAAACTGGAACTCGTGGACGGAATGGTGTCGATGCAGCGTCAGTTGTGGTTTTGGAGGTGTACAAACGAGAGGAAGAAACTGCTCTAATCCTGCCAATGATTTTGGAGGTCGACCTTGCTATGGTGCTGCCCTTCAGACTAGAGGATGCTGCGAAGGACCATGCCGTTAGTCTATCCTATTGAATTGAACTGTGATTAATGACAAATTTACTGGTGTCTTGAAGATCAATTTTAATGAAAGTTAAACAATGCAGCTGTCGATGGAAAATGGAGCAGATGGTCAGAATGGTCAGCGCCGGAAAAGACTTGTGGATCTGAAGGTCAAGTTACGAGGACGAGGAGATGCGACAACCCTGCACCTTCAGATGGAGGAGAACCGTGCCAAGGCAAAGACACTCAGTCAAAACCAAGCGTCCTTCCACCATGTCGTAAGTGTGGAAGTTCTTTGTCCAAAATTCAATGCTTGGCTGCGGAGCTTTAGCATTATATATATTCTTTACCATTTAATCAGCTAAGTCTTTATTGATTTACTCAAAATACTTAACACAAATTAGATTAGTTAGCACATCAAAATTCAAAACTTTCAAAACATTTTTACTTTTAAGCCGTTGACGGATGCTGGGGAGCCTGGGGAGATTGGTCGAAGAACAGTGCCTCTTGTGGAGAAGATGGATTCCAGACAAGATCAAGAGCTTGCGACAGTCCAGCGCCTCAGTATGATGGCAAGAACTGCATCGGAGATCCTCTCGAAGTTCAAGTTGTCAAGGCCAAAGCATGCCGTTAGTTAACGATACAAGTTGAACTTCTAAAATTGTAAAGACCAATTAGATAAACTAATTCTGTTTGCAGCTGTCGATGGAGGATGGAGTAAGTGGTACGAATGGAGCAAGTGCAGTGCCTCGTGTGGATTCGGAGGGACTCAAGTTCAAAGGAGAAAATGTGACCATCCAACACCTGCCTATGAAGGTAGACCTTGTGAAGGAGTGTCGGGCAACAAGAGATCATGCTTCCTTACTTTCTGTCGTGAGTATAAATTGGTAGTCTAAATAAATTTATGAACATGCTTATCATTATGTAGCATAGCAACAAATTATTCGAAATAAATTATTTTTTCTCAAAGCCGTCGACGGAAACTGGGGTGGATGGTCTGTTTGGTCTTTTGGAAATGCCACTTGTGGTTTTGGAGGAGTTAAGGAGAGGGTAAGGTTATGTGACAGTCCGGGTCCACTTTACGGCGGTAAAACTTGCGATGGAGACGCAGTCGAGCATGCTGATGTCGAATTGCCTCCTTGCGGTTTGAATTTAATATTGACATTAGTCAACTATTTTAAAGAATTAAATTATTGACAAACGTTTCCAACGTTTTTAGCCGTTGATGGAGGATGGACAGCATGGTCGGAGTGGTCAAAACCTTCAGAAACATGTGGAGACAACGGTGGAGCTTCAGTCAGGTCTAGGGAATGCACTAACCCAAAACCAGCTTTTGGTGGAGCCAACTGCAAAGGATTCAGTTTTGAAACAAGAGTGGACCAACTTCCCCAATGTCGTGAGTAGTAATTATGAAAAATCCACATTTAAGTACTTTCTTTGGAATTAACAACTATGAATGATCGAAGAAATTGCAAATTAACTTTTAATGTTTCAGCGGTATGTGGTGGATGGTCATATTGGAGCGAATGGTCAGAATGTAGCGTGACTTGTGGTCTCAATGGCGTGACTTCAAGATTGAGGGTTTGTGACAATCCGGCACCAGCCAATGGAGGAGACGCTTGCGAAGGAGAAGCTTCCCAAAGCAAAGATTGTTCGGGTGTACCTTGCCGTTAGTTGACACGATTATTTTCTTCAGTTTGGATTTAAATTTCAAATGTCCATCACTATGTCTTTCACTTGATAAATTGTTTTTGTTTATTTTGTGAATCAACGATGTGATTATCAATGAATCGTCACCTCTTAAATTTAAAACTTTGTATTTTACAGCGGTGTGCGGTGGATGGAGTACATGGTCTGAATGGTCAAGCTGCAGCGCAAGTTGTGGCCAAGGCGGACTGGTTACGAGGAAGCGTTTCTGCGACAGTCCAGCTCCTGAACATGGAGGTTCCACTTGCGAAGGCGAATCTGCCGAATCTAGAAGTTGTTCTGGATCACCGTGCCGTGAGTTGAAGTTATAATTCGTCATCCGTGTCGGACAAACGTCAAGATTTGTTAATATAAAATGAACTTATCAGCTGTTGATGGAGTTTGGAGCAATTGGGGAGGCTGGTCGAAATCTTCGGCAACTTGTGGTGAAGGACTTTATCCGAGTAGGTCGCGAGTTTGCAACAATCCTGCACCTTCCTACGGTGGCAAGTTCTGCAGAGGTCCAGCTATCAGTTACAAGAACGTTACCGCCAGACCATGCCGTTAGTTTTCTTCTTGATAGACTCTAATAATATCTAATGATATTTAAGGATTCCAATTGATTTAAAAGCTGTTGATGGAGGATGGACAGAATGGTCAGAATGGTCAGTCCCATCACTCTCCTGCGGTGAAGGATCTGTTTCTTCAAGAACAAGAAGTTGCACGCAACCACAGCCAGCCTATTCTGGCAAGCCTTGTCCGGGATCAGCTGCAGGCACTAGAAGCGCCCCAGTACCACCGTGTCGTAAGTGTTGTTGGATTATTTGGTCATGTTAATTTTTTTAAATAATTTCTGAAAAATAAAATAATTGTAATCTTGTCTTTCCAGCTGTTAACGGAGCATGGGGCGAATGGTCAGAATACTCGAGTTGCAGTGTCAGCTGCGGAGACGGAGGACTTCAACACAGAAGGAGAGCGTGCGATAACCCTGCTCCCGCTTTTGAAGGATCTTATTGTCCTGGAAAATCGTCGGAAGTTAGGCCATGTGTCGGTCCATCGTGCGGTAAGTAGTACAAGAAAATCCTACTAGTCTGAAATGCCAAATATTTTACTCACTCGTACTAAATAAAACACATTTATTAGTCATTAAACCGTCATTAAAAGTTAATTTAATAACTAAATAAAATGTTATTAATCGTCAATTAAAAGCAATTGACGGAAATTGGGGAAAATGGTCTTCTTGGTCCGAACCGTCTGCCTCTTGTGGACCTGATGTTCAAGCAACCCGCACCAGAAACTGTGACAACCCAGCCCCTTCCAACGGTGGAAAAGAATGCGATGGAGAATCATCGAGTTCAAAGAATCTCCTCTTACACATGTGTCGTAAGTTTAAATAATCCATTTCAAAGTCTTGTCTTATGCGGCTATATTTTCAAAACTGTTGACTTTATCATTCCAGCCATCAACGGATTGTGGACTGAATGGACGGAGTGGTCGATATGCAGTGTGAAATGTGGAGACGGTGGAGTAGCCAAAAGGAGCAGATGCTGTGCCAATCCAGAACCACAGTACGACGGAAGGAACTGCGACGGAGAAGCTACAGATACCAAGACTTGCTCTGGACCTCCTTGTGGTGCGATTTTATACTAGCAAATTTTCTCTTGTTTTAATATGAAATGATAGACTATTGTGAGCAAACAATAGCCATAAATTATTTTGGTAATAAGCATTAACAAGATGTTTTCCTTGGAGATGAAATAATATTACTGATAATTTTTAATTGTACCATCTCATCAGGAATCGACGGAGGATGGACTGAATGGTCGTCATGGTCGAGATGCAGCGTGACGTGTGGAGAAGGAGGAATCGTTTCCAGGACTAGAACCTGCACTCAACCGTCGCCGAACTTTGGAGGAAGAAACTGCCAAGGACCATCAACAGAATATGCACCGGGCCTAGCACCGCCCTGCGGTAAGTTAAAAACTCTACGATTATATGTAACACCATTTATCTTATGGTGCCTTATAATTTAATCCTCAGCTGTTGATGGAGGTTGGGGTCAATGGGAAAGATGGTCGAGCTGCAGTGCCACTTGTGGTATCGGTGGTACTATTTCCAGGAGTCGTCTCTGCGACAGTCCCAGTCCGTCGAACGGCGGAAAGGAGTGTCTTGGAAAGAAGAGTGAATCTGATGAATGCTATGTAATCCCATGCCGTAAGAGCAATTTTCTTGTACTGAATTTGTTATCTTAAAAATGGATTTTTAAAGTGAAATGATTGACATTACACGTGGTTTTATTAAAATTCACTCGTTTTTAAATAAACCGTTTTAACAAATATTGAAAGATAAAGCTTTTTCATCCAACTAAACTTATTTAAAGCTATCGATGGTGGATGGAGCGATTGGTCAGCATGGTCTCAGCCGACAGTTCTTTATGGAGAGACGTATGTTCAGAGGACAAGACTTTGCGATCAGCCTCAACCACAGTTTGGGGGAAAACCATGCGTCGGCGACAGCGTCGAAACGAAGAAAGTGCAATTACCCGCTGCACGTAAGAATATTTAAATTTTCGAGTTGACTAAGTCTAATAACTCATATAAACTTTCAAAGCTGTTGACGGAGGATGGAGCAGCTGGTCAAGCTGGGGAAAACCATCCGCTAGCTGCGGTCCAGCCGTCGTTTCGAGGTCAAGAAAGTGCGATAATCCATCTCCTGCTCATAGTGGAAGAAATTGCAAAGGAGAAGATACTGAAATTAAGGCTGTCAAGCTTAAAGCCTGCCGTGAGTTTTAAAAACATTGAAGGATTGCGTTTATTGAGTGGCTTCAAGCTCAAGTGGTTTCGACTCTTTTTTCAGCTGTCGACGGAAACTGGGGTCAGTGGTGCGAATGGTCAAAATGCAGCGTCACCTGTGGAGCTGGAGGAACTGCATCAAGAACCCGACTTTGCAACGAACCTAAACCTGTTCACGGAGGATCAATGTGCAGAGGGGAGGATTCCCAATCCAAGTCTTGCTACGTCAAACCATGCGGTTAGTTGGCTATTTTAGGATGCAATATGGCCAGAAGTAGCATTACTTATACAATTTTTACAGCCGTCGATGGTGGATGGAGCAGCTGGGGACAATGGGCTCAGTGCAGTGCCACTTGTGCAGAAGGAACAGCTACCAGGAAGAGGACATGCCAGAATCCAGTCACTGCACATGGAGGAAGACCTTGCGAGGGCGATGATACCGAAAGTAAAACATGCAACTTGAGACCGTGTGGTACGTCAGAAAAATTTATTTTGATCGGTGATAATCTTTTGGGCTCAATGAGGCCTTTCTTCACTCGTCAGATGTCGACGGCAACTGGAACAACTGGTCGGAGTGGTCGACCTGCAGTGTCACTTGCGGTGAATACGGCATTGCCACGAGGAACAGAAAATGCGACAACCCTGCCCCTCAATATTACGGCAAGAACTGTGTCGGACCATTCACCGAGGCTAAAAACTGTAGCGCCTCGCCATGCGGTTGGTCTATTTTTTTAAATGAATAATTGTATTACTTAATTTTAACTTTATTCATATATTTATAAATATAATAAATTAATTTTACATCGTGTATTTGAAATGTGTCATTAACCAACAGCTGTGGACGGAGGCTGGGCGGACTGGTCGACGTGGTCCTCGTGCAGTAAGACGTGTGGATACGGAGGAAGTACAACCAGGTCGAGAGTCTGCAACAAACCTGAGGCATCTTACGGTGGAAAACCATGCGTTGGATCAGCTTCTGAAGTCAAGTTCTGCTTCGAGACAAATTGCGGTCAGTTTTATTTTTTATCATTATTAAAACTTAATTTTAATAGTACATTTTACTTTATTATTTCAGACTAATGTATAATATTATCATTGACATATTATAACAATTTGTTGGCATATTAATATTTAAAATTTTACCAGCAGCACTGTCGTCATTACAGTGACAATTAAAAATATTTTTCTTGAAATGTTACTATAAACATCTATTGAATTAATAAATTAGTTTTCTTAATTTCGACAAATTCCAGACAACTGGTCGCCATGGACAGAATGGTCGGGCTGTACTCAGTTGTGTAGCGTCAAACCATTCCATCAAAGGAACAGGCAATGTCTACTGGAAAACAGCGTGGTTTACGGAAAGAACATCATCGAATACTGCGAGGGAGAACCAGTAGAGTTCAAGTACTGTGATACACCCAGACGTAAGATTGTTATTCAGTTTTTAGTATCTTCTGTATTTGCTTGTAATGCTGGTAATTTCATATGACATATTACAATAAAGTAGTAATTATTATTTATTTATTTTATTATTATTTTGTATTATATTTCTTATTCACTGTCATTTAAATTATATAATATTTCTTTCCAGACATATTTGAACCTGCGAAGGAATACACTCTGAAAGTACCAGGCTGCGGCGCCATTCAGGGTTCTTGCGTCAACAGCTTCTTCGTCGTTTTTAACCGTGAAAGTCCGGACTTCAGCTTCAACAAGAACTGGAATGAATTCAAAGCTGGCTTTGGCAACACGGCAAAGGACTTCTACATTGGAAACGAGTACGCGCATTGCTTGACAAAAGCTGGAAATTACTACGGCGCTGCTGAGGTTGTCACCAAAGGTCAGATAAGTCGCATGAAATGTCTGACTTGAATGGAGTTATTTTAAAAATGATATTTTTTTCTAGCCGGTAAGAAGTTTGACATTGAAATGCCAAAACTGCTCCTTGCCTCGGAGGGTCGCAACTACGCTATGTACACCAGTCACAACCAATCAGACAAGAACGAGGGTCTGCCCTTCTCAACATACGACCACGATAACGACCAGAGTTTCTACAGCAACTGCGCCAAAGTTTATATCCGTTTAAATATTGGAGAGACGTGACTAAATTATGATACCAATTATGTAATTTCAGGTTCATCTCGGAGGTTGGTGGTACGACTCCTGCTACGACAATGTCAACCTGTTTGGAGACTACAAGAGATACTTTGAAATAAAATCTCTGGCTCCTGATCAGTACCTGGTGAAGGCTCGAATTTTGGTCCAACGTCTGCCAACAGTTGACGATGTCGAAATTCAGAAGCACTATCCTGTAAAGCCACCAAGCAAACCATACGCCCCACCATATAAGCCAAAAGAAAAGCCGGATCTTTACAAGCAAAAGCCTCAGAAAGGAGCTCCTCCCCCCTATCCAACTCCAGCACCACCGGCCTATGCCCCTCCAGCACCACCGGCTTACGTTCCTCCAGTAGAAGAAGAAGAAGAAGATTATGAATAACTGAACAAGACATTCCAATGAATTAATTAACTTGTTATTCATAACGTAATTCGTTTGAATTTCAATAAATTCTGCAATCTCAACTTTTGGCTAATGTCATCAAATTATCTTAAAACCTAAGTACAATTTCTTGGAGACAAGCTGCCATAACTTATTTATGCACTCCGTGCAACAAACTCAAAACATTGTCAAAAGCCATCGGGAATCCCTGCGCAGGGAATTATGAAATCCTAATAAATCTAGAATTTGGGACAATGGCTTGAGTAAAGGTGATCTCCGAAATAGCGATTAAAAGCTAGAATAGCCAAACGATTTTGCGCTTTCGTTTTAGATTATCTTTCAGGCATTCCATTATGTAAATGAATAGAACGAATAAGGAATAGCCATTTATATTTATGTTTAAATTCATGTGAAAGAAACATCAAAACCATTAGAGCAGTGCAAACTTGATGCAATCAGTAAGGTTATTTAATTTAGCTTAGCTAAATGGATTGCCATGGACGGAATAGCGATAAGCCATACGCATTACAGCAAATAAAATTTTTTTGAAAAATTTAAATGTTTTGGTAAATTAATTGTGTAATAAGATGATGCGATTAAAAGCACCTTAACTACGGTTGAAATAGTTGATCGTTCGACCAATTACAATTTAAAAAAAGAACGATCTGCAGCCTTAATGCTTTTATTGACGAAAATCATTGGATACAAACTTCGGTTGTTTAAATCATTTTTCTTTTAATTTTCGAAATAGTCGATAATATGTGGATAAGCAGAAATTCAAGTCAATATTTGGATAATTAAAAAAATCACAGATAAAATACTCAGAACATACTTTTTAAATGTTATCAGATACGTGCAACTGTTCAGCTGATAGCAGCCAACTTGTACCTTATTGGATTGTCATGGTAACAAACAGCTAAACTACAACACACTGGATAAGGATTAGTTGAGATGTTATTAACTGGATGAAAGCTTTAATGATTTTCAAACATGATTCCAGACATTCGAACACGACCAATGCAACAGCATAAAATAAATCGTGACGGTCACAAATGTCATAAAGAGCAGTGCATAAATAAATGCAATTTATAAATAAATACTCCATGGGACATCTATCACAAGCATTCAAAAGAATGAACACAGCGGTTTATAATGAATGAATCACATTGCCAACAAATTCACAAAAATTGAATTTAGATAAATACAGCTGGTAGCCGATACCATTGATGATATGTAGAAAACAAATTGTGATGTCTTCCCCAAAACGCGATTCGACCGCACAAAGGAAGCTGTGGGACCTTAGGAGTAAAGTGATGGCATTAAAAACTGTCTTTTCCTCTGCTTTTTTGGAGAGTTAGGATTCTCGAGAATGCTGCTAGATATGATCGAGGTGTTGGAGGCGAGGTTTGTCTTAATTTAAAATTAAGAAAAAGTGTTTAAAAAGTTAATCTTTGTCATATATGTAAGTTTACATTCATACATTACATGGTTACTACATGTCTAATGAAAATAATGATGAAACTCACATAGAATTCTTCGTAGCTGGCAGTAGCATTAAGAAAATTCTCATCTAAATTTTCTATTTCAGATACCTCAATTCTGGTCTGTATAAAAATGACGATGTTTAAAAAATGATTTAGAATTAATAAACATTATTTTTAAGTAAAAGATGTGCTTCCTATTCACTTTTAATAACTTTAAAGTAAAAATTCCAAGTTAAATTCTCGATTAGCTGAATTAATTCACAAAATATGTTCAATGTACAATGAACAGATACATTGTGATTTGGATTTTGCATCAAACCATCCAAAGGACATACATTGTTAAAAACATACATTGTTAATAATGTCAAATAGACAGACAATCACTTTACTATATGAAGAAATAAATTAAATAGTCAAATACATCGTCACAAGCACTTGACAACTTACATCCGCAGCTTTATTGACCGAAGTTGGACGACATGTTTTTGTTCTGGCACTCCTGGGTACAGCTTGGTTGGACTGTGCAGACCTCCTTACAACAGTTCCAGGTCTGGGAGGCTTTGCATCAGTTCCATATTTTCCTCCCTTTAAAAAAAAGTAAAACCAAATTTATTCATGCTTCTGAATAATATTCTTTGAAATTTGTGAGATGATTTAAAATACAAAAATTTGGCGACATAAATGAAAAAAAACTAAAAGCTGGTAATACAATATCACAGCATTAGTATCACAAATGTACTGAGAATATTTTACATTCAATTCAAATTGCTTACATTATTCGAGCTTTGACTATCTTTCTTTAATGCTGCAATATGATTTGGGTCTTGTGGAGTTTGCTTTGAAACAAAACAAATGAATGTGCTGAATGTCACAATCAAAAGAAGCTCATTTGACAAGTAACTGTCCAAAATCAGCCTCGACTTACCTGCCTGTTCGACAGCCTGTTTGCACTTTTCCTGCAGTTTTTAAAGTGTTCTTCTTTTTTCTGGGATGTTGGAGTTCTGAGTATGTGGTTTCCACAACAGCTGTGTCTCGAGGAGGATGGAGTGACTCCATCAACCTGAAAAAAAAGATATTCATGAGAAAAATTCTTTTTGTCACATGATTGTTAGTTTATGAAAAAGTAATTAATCCTTATCAACTTATTAAAAATTAAATAAACCTTACTACTTAATTAACTAACCTTCCAAGCCTCCCTGTTTAACTGCAGCTGATTTTCCATTTGTTCCAAGTACTCTGAAAGATGCAAGCCTTTAAATAAGAACTTTGTTCCTGTTGTGTTTTCGTAATGCTCCACCTTAGAGGTCAACTTCTGTTTGATCTTGAAAGTTCATAAATATGGATTGTAATAATAAGAATTATTATAAATATGGATTATAATTATTATTATAAATTATTTTCGTAAATAATATTTGACAGTGAAGCTAACATCAAATAACTCAAATTACCTTTGCAACATCTCTCAGGAGTTTGTTTCTGGGTTTGTCTTCTTTTGTGGATCCCATGTTGTTTAAACGTCTGCTGGCATTGATGCACTTTCTCTGTTTAAAATGTAATTAATAAAAAACAAACAGGTGGATGCATCAAATGGAATCGAGCAACATGACAAAAATAAATACCTCTGCTTCGGAAAGGTCGTTAAAAGTGTCTCTGAATGTTTTGTGGAGGTCAAGGATCTCCTTGTTGTTGTTGTAATAACTTTCCATCACCAAAAGTTCTTCCTTCAATGCACTGCAGTCCACTTTATCTAAATCTCCTGAAAAGATGCAATCAAATGAATTATAAAAATGACATTTAAATAATAACTTTAGCAGCTTTAAAACTCACCATTAAGTAAATCTTTCTTTTCATCTACGTGCCCACAACTGACCTGACACTTCTCCCACCACTGTCTCAATTCCGTTTGTTTGCTGCGGATCGTGGATTCGATCGTCTGCTTCCTCCTCAGAACTTGTTCTTTCAACTGCCACAAAATTCAACGAATCAACCGATTGCATTTCATAATTAGGTTACAACAAGGTCGTACAGCTTTCACCAAATCACCACTTGCAGGGCAGAAATAACCAAAATCCTCCTCCCTAAATGTCCCTTCACCTTCCAGTTTAAATTCAAATGACTTTTTCAACTCTTCCTTGTACGAAGCAATCTTCGATAAGTTTAGCTTTTTGATTTTCTCCAGCTAACAATCACAATTTAACAATTTAGAAACAAATCTCCATGAGGGCATTCAAATGGTGTTGTGAAAAATTTATGGAAAGCTCACCTTGGCAACGAACGTCTTGTGATGTTTCAAGTTCTCGTTCGAATAGAGAAGGTCCCCCACTTCATCCGAGAGGTAAATCCTATCCTGCTGATCCACCTTGTGATCCAATTCACCAACGAGTCGTTTTATCGTCTGCTTCAATTCGTGCATTTGTTTTTTTCTTTTATGCTAGAAGAGAAATATTTCAATTGAATGAGTCTTAAAAAATAAATTGACATGATTATTCTTTTACCTTTGGGTATTAACGCATTTCTAATTATCAAACAAATTGCATGCACAATTAAATAATCATTTTATAATTTATCCCAACATTCGATATCAAAATGTTTAAAAGCTTAATTTATTTAAAGCTAAACATTTGATATAACATAATATAATATATAACATAAGATATTAATGAAGAACCTTAAAAGTATATAATTATATTAGATATGCTCACATCAGTTACATGGAGACAAGCTCTCAAATTCACGACTGTAAATAACATTCCTTTGTTATAAACTTAACCTACAACCTTGAACTCAAATCAAAGATTTTTTATGGTTATTTTCAGAAACAACTCACCAACTCCCATTTGACATCATCAGCTTGCATATGAAGAACTTCGATGTCGCTCAAACATGGTACAGTGGAAGAGGATGCAAACCTTAGATTAGGTGCCTTCATCAAAATGTTGCTTTCCTTGATCTCCTTCTGAAGTTCATTCCAAATCTTTATTCGAGCAGACTTTTCCTCTTCAAGGTGTGCATGTAACTTTGTCAAAACCCTCTTTTTCTCCAAAATGGTCATCCTTTCATCGGGCTTGTAATTTTACAATGGGACAATTTACAAGGGACAATGTAGGGAGAAATTACAATGTGGAAAAGAGAAATGTAACAATTAAAATAATAAATAATTAAGTAGTAAACAGTTAAACTGAAATGTGTGCATCCTATTAATGACTCTAGCCAATTTCAACTATTAATGACTTTAAAACTCAGGATGCATACCTCATCAAATGACATGTCTAAATCCTGGGATAATGAGATAATCTTTAAAATCAATGTATCAGTTCCTGCTTTAAGACCTCTAATGAGGTTTTCTTCATCCTCTACCAAATCTTCCATAAAAGTCATCACTTGGTCTGCAATCGTGTGGCATTTGTCTTCCAATGAGTTCTCAAAAATACCAACCTCGTTCCACATGTGGCTTAGCTGTTCTATTTGAAAGTAAATTTTTTCCACGATTATAGTTTCGAGTTTACAAATAGTTCCATTAACGTCCTTCATTTTTCTCGCTAAAATTGTTACCCTGAATAAAATTAGATAATTATCTTTTATTAATCGTTCCCTAGAGTAGCATTGTCCCCAATTTATCGTGAATTCATGAAACGTACGGAGATAAACTTGACATTTGAACTCTGCAATTGGTTTACGTTCACTATAAAGTTAAAGGGTCATAAGTACCAGCCAAACTATTAATTTCGAATAAGGTCACCCTTTAAATCCCCACCCACTTTTAAGTACGCGTGTAAAAGTTTGAATATGGCTCCTTGTTATTGCTTAAACCAACATTGATATTGAAAAACGTAATGACATTGAATATGTAATTTTTTAAAAAGAGAATAAAAATAATTCTGACATTAAAAAAACATTAATTGCACAATATTTATCAATATAAATTTAGAACATGTAAACTGCAACTTAATTTAAACTTAACTTAAGATTTATTTTAACAATATTGTACATTCATAAAATTACACATATTATGAATGTTATCTAAGCATGACTAATCATATTACGTATTTTGCTGAGGTAATAGTTCAAATAGAACATAACGAGAGTCTTATTTATTTCAGATTTTGCCTTACCGCTATTTAGGAAGAATCTAGCACCAAAACACCTCTAGTGAACAAATCTTCGCATATCGGCGATATATTCATGCATATTTTAGCTTAGACTAATTAATAAATTAGGATTTTCAATTAGGACAGATGCAATAATTTTGTTCTTAAAATGGAATGTACTTTTCGATTAATAGGGGTTCAAAGCTCAGATTTTGAAACAGATTTTATTTTGAACAACCTTGTTAAAATGGAATTTTCAGAAGAAGAAACCTGTAAACCTTACCGTAGTAATGTCCAATAACACCAAAACAATGATACTACATATTACATATTAATCAAATGAATTACTTGAAATGTTGCATTATTCTGTTTAATTACATCTAAATTGCGAAGACCTTTATCAATAGAGTTCAAAAATATGCCCAACGGCCTGTCGAAGAAACACGAGATTAGCCTATGAAATGATGACAAAGAAATCTAAAAATGTAGAAGACTAGAATCGTTTTCACCATTTAATTTGTTTTAGGTGCAAAAGTTTTCAAAAAGGAGAGCAAGCGATCACAAATGCCACGAAATACGACACAACTGTAGCAACAACGTCGTCATCAATAAGAGATGATAAATAAAATTCTTCAAAATATGTACAACAAGATTTGTATTAATTTCGAACGAAATACTGAGATTATAGAAACTGCAAGATGTTTTCGTAGAAATTTCTAAGCAAAAATAAAGAGTAGAAAATATAGCTGTCTTTAAATATTTTAAAATGACGAAGAATTATGAGATGACACAACTTGTTGAAATATATTTCATCCTGGATGAAATCTTGTAACTATTATTAATTTAATAATGTTAAATGTAATTATATAACAGCAATAAAATAATAATAGCAATAACAGCAATAACAATAACAACAAAAACAATAATAATAACAATAACAGCAATAACAATAATAATAATAATAATACCAATAACAGCAATAACAGCAATAACAATAATAATAACAATAACAGCAATAACAATAATAATCACATAATCGCTCTAGAAACAACCACATCTGTCATTGATGACCATCAAATATTCACAAAATAATTCAATGTCGATTACGTTAGGAGTTAATAAAAATAACAATAACAAGCAATACTAGGTTTTAATTATGTAATCTGATAATATATTTATAATAAGATAGCAATTAAATGTATTATGCAATAACCAACTTATGTGATTATCGTCTCAAGTCAAAACACAACTTCAACGAAGATCTTTCTTGGCACAAATAATCGTTGTAACTTATAATTATGTAATTATAGTTTAGTTTTCAGTAATATTTGACTTATTTATGTAAATAAACTTTCAATAGTAGCTCTGGTTTCTTAAGCATCTTCAACCTGCGTACGCTGGTCTGGAATAAATATTTTAACGTCATACCCATTTTCTTTCAGAAATGATTAAGCATGTTCTGAAAAGTATTTAAATTAGACAAATTCAAAAGAGAAACCCTATAAAAAAATTACTTGTAAAATTTGAATCTGGAGCAGAAAAATAAGATCAATAATGAAACATTTCCTTATGCAAGTCGGGCATTTTTATGCCGTTGGCACATAACATCCGCATTCCTTGCATCTTCTTGGAGTGGAGGTCATTGATGCGTAACAATTTTGGGAGGCTGCAGATTGTCCTGACAAAGTGCTCGTCATAGTCATCTGAAAAAACGATATATTGTTTGCATTTAACAAGATAACAATTAGAGTCAATAGTGAATTACAAATAAGAAGAATAGTCATTATTTGATTGACTTATCATCATTGCTTTCTCTTGGCACCAAATGAGACGAATAAATGTGGGTAACAAATTGTCGGAGCTGAAAACTTAAAAATTAAGTCGAAGGAGCTGCTGATTTGAAAGTGGTGATAAGGAAGAGTTTGTGAATTTTCAGCTGGATATTAAACAAAATTCCATTTCCTACATTGCCACTTTCCTAGTGCTATCTTTAGACAAACCTGGATAAGTTAACCAGTCTGAACATAATGAGAGAGCGGCGAAACCGTTGAGATTAAGTTGAGTGCATGTGAAAATGCTTCGAACAAAAATATCTGCATTTCGCAATGTATTTTGAAATAAATGACAAAAAAGTTTGGAAACATTTTCAGTAAATGGTATAATATTTTTTATGAAGGCATTTTAGGGTCTTAGAATTGTTTATATTTTGTCAGCTAAAACAAAAACAATAAAATCAAGCAAAATAAGGTCTGAGATTCTTGAATTGGCATCGTTGTCAAAGTTATTACTGCTTTTAACTAGACAAATAGATTATTTAATCGAGTAATAATAAAGAAAATATTGAGATTGATAAATTGCGATATTTAAATGATTAAATATTGTTATTGTTGTTGTTATCAATATTTGCAGAATTTCCAACCACTTGCAAATTTAAACACACCAGGTCTGTTTCTTTTCATGTACGTGTAAAGAGCTTGCATGTACAGAACTTGGAGTTTTTGAACCGCTCGAATGTTTTCCAATCCTTCTCTTTCTGATAAATAAATAAATTAATTAGTATTATTTTTATTATATGTATAAATATTATTGTTAATATAAGTAATAATTAATAATTACACTAAATATTATTTTAAGAACATTTATACATTCTTACATTATTTCGAAACTATGTATTCGAGCATCTGAGTAACATTATAAAAAGTATTTACAGTTTTTTGTATAAACAACAAAATATTTATTTCATATGAATTTACAACATGCCGAATACTATTATCATCTAGTTATGTATTTAGAACGTGAATCAACCTGGATTCATGACCATGATGCCGGAAAATATTCCAGTTTCGTAATCATCAAGCTTCAGTTTATTGAAGTCATTTGCAAATTTACACTGTTCCTCAAAGAAATCACCCAACGGCATGCGGCTGAACATTTCCCTAATAAGAAATGTTATTGAATATGTAAATATAAGCGTAATAATTTTTATTTGAGTCATATTTTGAAAAAATCGCATTTAATCAATTTTTGATATGAGACATTTGAAGCACTTTAAAGGAATGTAGACCAAGACCGGGGCCAAATGATGAAGGCCCAAGTAGAAGCACAAGAACTAGAGATTAATATGCAAGCAAGAACGTAATGCCTCCTGATTTTAGACTAGACGCAAAAAAGGTCACCTCATATTTTGCGAGGGTTTTGAATTTTTCTTGAAGCGATAAAAGGTCGTCTTCTAAATTTGTGCGAGGGTTTGCCCCCACCTCCCCCTGGAAAACGCCGAAATTACGTCTCTGTACTGATGTTTGTGCATAAGTATCCTAAAAGTTCAGCATATATGCAAATAAATCGCTCGATAAATATTCAACATATTAATGTTTTCGTTAACAATATCACTGCCAGACATGGGTACTTGGTACTTGTGCTTTTACTCGAGTAGTACTCGAGTACCGATTTCAGGTACTTGTACTTGTACTCCTACTTGGACCTTGATCATAAAGTACTTGTTCCAATTTGATTGAAAAGCATGTTTATTGACGCTTATTTGCATAATTGGACTTGTGAAGTGAAACTTAGCAAGATTATAAGTTACTTCCTATTCAGGGTGTTTGATATTTGACACGATTAAATTAAACCAATTAAATTCTATCGTTAATTATACGAGAACTTTGCTTATAATGCTAATGTACCTTCTTTCTAAATTGGTTAGTGCATATAATCAAATAAACGAATTTAAAACCCTTTAAAAAATGTACTTATAAAGTACTCATTCTTAATCATCGGTACTTGTAAAGTAAAATACTTTTTTAAAACAAAAAAATACTTGTTCATAGTCATATATACTTGTACTTGAATCTGAGTACCAGTACTTGATTAAATCTCGAGTACTTGTACTTATATTTGTAATAGTACTGAGTACTTGGTCCCATGTCTGATCACTGCATCACTTTGCAATTAAAAAGTTCATGTGATGAATTTTAAAAGCTTACGAACAAATCAAAGTCGGCCGAATACTCAGCAGATCCACAATTCTGAACTGGCTTAAAATCATTTTGATATTCTCACATCAGTGGATTAGTGAAAGAAACGTTTTTATATTTTGAGAAATTCTGTCTTTAGTTTGAAATTACAAGTTTATATGAACTGACAAGTTGCTCAAATCTCTATCAAATCAACTCCTGAAATTATCTTCAGAGGGGGAAGCTAGGCTTTGTTACCATAAAATATTTAAATAAAAGAATGTCGATCAAATTAACCAAATTTCTGATATCTCAAAATATGAGCTCAATACGTAATAACGAAGCTCTCATATTATGAAATCTCTCACAAAATGTTAATCTCCTACGTAATAACATTGATTATCTGGTCTACAGTGTTGGTAAGCCGTCCACTAGTCTGCCGTTCAACAAACGTGACTTTATTCACGTTAAAGAAACATAACGAATATATCAAAACATTCCATGATTAATACGAAGCTAAAAAGGAACGAAAGGAGCGACATTATGTGTAATCGTCCACAACAAATAGTCTTAGGGGTGACTCAAAAGGTTTATTAGATGCAATCTATAATTACCAAAACCTTTCATAACAAGAGAGGATTAAATGTTACGTCTCCGAGTACGACAAAGTTCTACCAGGCCTATACGAAAACTTAATTAGTTTGCAGGAGATAAACATAAGCTCGCTACTTAAAAGCAGATAACAAAAATAGTGAAGAATTAGAAGTCCAAATCATCTCAGTTATGCAAAGGACTATAATCAACTAAATAAATAGTGCAGAATTATTTTAATCTTAAGGCCCGAGTCATTAAATAAGACACTTTGGAATGTCAGGGTGTCCAACACGAATAGCAATCCGTTTCGTCATTTCATTCACGCTACCATGAAAGTAATGAATGCATTTAATAATACTGTTTCAACACGAGTCATTTATCATCTTACGCTTTTTAAACCTTTAATCATAACTTAAATTGGAATGAAATAAAAAAGAACAATGCGAGATCAATAAAGATTGGATTTTGAATGTTTCTTTAAATTTGAATTACTTAAATAAATCAACAAAAATGTTTCTCAGAAGTAAACCTGGGCACAAGGATGCTCATGTCAGGCAGGAACATTCCTCCCTCTGAGAAAAGCAGCGTATACCTGGTCAGTATGACTTCAAATGAGCCCTGTTTTATCAACACTATTTGGTCTTCTTGGTTTAATTCTGAGAATCCTAGAATTAAAAAAAAAGAAGTTAAATTCAATAAAATTTTACAGACAACTGAGAAGTCAGTAAACCACTGGTTTGTTTATTCACCGGGTAGTTTTTTGCTAAACATGACGATTCTTTTGATGACAGGGACCATGTTGTTGACAAACTGTTCCCACCATTTCATTGGATCGTTCATTTGGAACTCTGGAAAGCTCTGAAATAAATGCTGTGCAATGTGTTCATTGGTATCGTTTACCATTAGTACCAAATTGAGAGCTGAAACCCAGTTCAAACTGAGGTGCTTAATTGGATGAAGGTGTTTTGTTTTAAATATTTTTTCTTGCTTTGAATCCAAATGTCCAATATCATTTATTAGTTGAGATTAAATGTTTTATTGAATAGCAGTTTTTATTCTTGAACAAATCAAGCTTATTAGTAATAGTTATAAATAAATAATTATTAAAATTTATAATAATGTAGCTTGAAATAGTCCTTGTGGATTTTATGGAGATCATTAACAAGCCAATGATGAGTGCAAGTATAAAGCTGAATTACAGTTACTAACATCACATCTTCTCATGTTCATCTCCTGGTATCTTTTGATGCCCTCTTTGACCTTGGCACTAGTGTAGATGCAGGTCTGCAAATGGGCATTCACTAGGCTGGACTCGACGAGATTAATAAGGTCGTTGCGGTCTCGAGACACCTCGGTGTTTCTAGCGAGGAAAATCTGTTTTTTCAACTCCGCACTCAGCGCCATCCAATCTCCTTCGTTGATTTTCAAATTCTTTTCGTTCAAGACGGCAACATTTGCCGGGTTTTCCAGCAAATTCCCGGCTCCCAGCAGCTCTTCAGAAATACGATTTTCTCTTCCAGGTTGAAATTCGAGATCGCAGAAAGATGTATCCCCGTACTGGAAGATCAGACAGGCATCCATTAGTGACGCCGAGGCGCGAAAGAAATGAAAACATAGAGGCGGATGTATTTTGAGAATCCTTAATAAAGACAAAAATGCTTAAAAGTTGATTAGCTTTCCTACCTGATCTCTATCGTTCACATTCGTGGCGGAATCGGTTTCGTCGTTCGGAAGAAAATTTTTGTTTTCTCCATCCTCGCTCGAAGGAATCCCAAGAGGGAGCTTAAAATCATAAAAGCATTCATTTCTCATTAGCCGCAGAATGTTTCGTATCCAAATTGAATGCAATATTCAGTAGCAGTCTTATGGTTTGAGGCTGAAGAAGATTGCAAAAATCGCTGGTGCCATTTAACAATCCCGTAATCACCTTTTTGTTGGAATTCGGAGAATCGAGTTCTGTTGAAGATATGGTTTCGTTGTGATGAGAATTGTTACTTTCATCTAAATTACTGAACGAATCCTGATTAACAAATGCCATGTCGGAATTTTCAATTCTTAATATAACAGGGACTGCATTATCTTCGACGTTTGGAATTTCGTTGTTTTCGACTGATCCAGTTGGTTCTGAAGACGACGTGGCATGATTGTGAGGTCGCCTCCTCAAAAATAAACTGCCGGAGTTATTAACCTGACCGTTCTTCATTACACATTTTTCTCTACTGGAGCAACTGAGCTTCTCTGACTCCAGGACATTTTGATCGAGACATTCGTTTGTGTGATCGCACGAAAAAGTCATCTCTTCCGAATATGGAAGACTTTTTGCATGATTTTTGTGGCTATTGTTAGCAAGAAGACATTCTCTCCAATCCGATCGTAGACGATTAGCAGGAAATTTCGAGCCAAATTCCTGAGTTGCTCCTTCCACATCGAGCGAAAAAGAGTCAGTCCGGCGTAAAAATGGATTCAGGAAACCGGGGGTCTTCAGTTGCTGCACATTAAAATTGGAACTGACAAAGAGAGGATTGTCAGCTTCCATCGGGGAATCTTTGCTTTCATCGAGATTTGAGGAACATTTGAGAAAGTCAACTGAAAATGAGGACGACAGTTTGTGTGAAGGATGTGTGCTGGAGTGGGCAAAGCGTTCGTCCTGCTTCGATTCGTGAGGCGAGGATACGTCAAAGGACTTGGGAAAGAAACCGGAAAAGTTGGGCTTGAATCTCTTGCTGGCACCAGCTCCTGACACAATGATGGGACTGAAAACTTGAGGGGAGGAGACAATTCTTTCGACTTTGCTTGATTCAAATTCACCTAAAAACGCAGGACTGGAGCTTGGTATGTGGTTGTTGATGTAGCATCTCAGAGATGGAGAACTGAAAGAGAATGATTGCCCAACGCAATTGGTTCCCAACATCGAGGAAGCCTTCAAGAGATCGGGAATAGAGAGAGATATGTTGTCTTCTGAAAGTCCGGCATTTTCTGGCGCTTCTGGCTTTCCAATCATCCCCGACTTTCCATGAACTAAGTTACCGATGTCCGATATGTTGGAGTAGGAGTGAGGACTGGAAAAAGTTACGTTCGAGTTCGGAAAGAACGACATGTTTGCATTTTCCAGGTGGTAGAAGGAAGACAACAAGGGTGGTGGAGGCGGCGGAGGTGGTAAAACGGTGTTTTGATGGGAAGCAATGATGCCCATCGGTGAGTTGAGATTTCGCATGAAATTCTACAAAGAAACGCAAGATTTATGAATTCAATATTCGATTCGTGTGAGGAATTAATGCGAACTGAATTGATGTGAACTGAATGCGAGCCTTAGGAATTTTTATAATTTGACATTTGCCATTTTCCAATCGAAAGAGGATGTGATGAATATTTTCGGATATAAAAGACAACAACGAGATTTATGTTGTCTCATACAATCCTGCTAAAGAAATCAGTGTAACAAAATATCTGCAAAAGTATCCTAAGAAATAAATACAACGAGGGTCCAAACTAATCACAATGGACTAATAAAGTAGTAATTATTTATCTTAATAAATAAATGTTTAATAAATGTTTGATAATCTTATTAAGTTAAGTCGATGATCACCTGGAGATCCGCCATGTTGAGAGCAATGTGAGGGAGCGGAAGTGTAAAAGGGAAGAAGTTGTTGAGGCCTGTAAAATGCTTCTTCTCCTGTCGATGGTGATGAACTGTTTCGGCGTTTGTCTGGTTCATTTCCTTCAGTCGTTTTGGTCTTCTGCCCAGTCTTGAGGCTGAAGTTTAAAAAAGAATCACCGTTAATTAATAAACTATTAAGCAAATAACTAAATTATTGATCTATTTATCTCTTAATTAAGCTATTAATTTATTAATTAAACTACTGATCTACTAATTAAACTACTGTTCTCTTAATAAAAATATTAATCTAGTAATGAAGCCCAATGGTCTATTAATTCATTATTCAATATTAATCTGCAGTCGATGCGAATTAAGTTTAAATTATTATAATAACTTCTTGAATGACACATATTTGTATTAAGAAAATTTTTTTATTAAAATAAATTAACATTTTCATAATTATTATAATTCGCAAGATATGTTAGCCTTACGAGGGAACATTGCATTGAAACTTTGAGAAACTTTGTCTTACTGACACCAAAATGATGATGATAATGATAATAATAATAATATAACTATAAATAATAATAATAATAATAATAATAATAAAATTCAAAAGCGAGGGAATTTGTTTTTAGGTTTTTGTTATTTTTCTTTATATTCCATTAAACGGCGTGTCACTTCCTATGCGCAGGAAATATGAACCTCGTTGTGAGAGTAACTTGTGTCAGCGTGAATCTAGATAATAATAACAAAACATTTGTTAACTGACATTTACAATTAATTAAATAATTAATTATTATCTAAGACTTTATAATAAGATTTCTTATTTCAGAATTAAATTCTTAAATAAAGGGGTTAAAAGGGCCCGACATGACTTTAATGTTGATGTTGTTGATTAAAAGTGGATTGAACTGGAAAGTGTCACACTGTCGCCTGCTTCATCGGATTGCCACTAAAAAGCATCTTATGCGCTCCTGTATTATTCTATTATTAATATTTTTACTTCATATATAAAATAAATAAGTTTGAAATTTTTTCAATAACGTAATAATAACAATAATAACAATAATAATGATAATAATAATACTAATAACAATAATAATATTGAATGTTGATGATAATGATGTCGAATGTTGATAATGATAGGAAATTGTACAAGGAGGTGACCAAGGAAGAGGCGGGAAGAAGGCAGACGTAAGAAAGGGCTTCAAACTTCCGCATTCTAATCCCGATGGAAAATGGATTCTACGAAAACATGTTTCAGTGATCCCTAATTTCCAATGGAACATGGAATGACCATCACATCGGACACTGTGGACAGCAAAATATTGCTGAATCATTCTATTTCGATAATTTCCAATTAAAAACTTTTCTTTATTATTTATTAATTCAATTATTAAATTTAAATTAAATTAAAACTAAATTAAAATCAAAATTTGATTTAAGGTTAATTTGATTTATAAAAGTGAACAAAATTGTGGGCTATCGACATTAATGCCGTAAAAGATTTTAATTTATTTATTAGGTGTTTCGCTAGTAAATTGATTATTAAGTGCATCATTAATAAAAAAAATCGTTTAATTGCTTAATTAACGTTATTACAGAAAGTAGCATAATTTAATTGATTTAATAAATTAAATAGAGGTAAATTAAAGGTAACCATCAATTGACTTGACTAAATAAGAATAATATTCAATTACATTTTATGTAATTATGCTTAATAATAGTTTTGATTAATTAAATTAATAATTAATAATCAAATAATTTTAGATCAGCTTACGCTAAATCTGTCACTGGCTCTCGTAGTATTGTTTGCATAGTTTACTCCACTGTTCCACGTAATATCACCAACCTTTCTAATCTTATCGTTTTTAAGAAGGCATTAAAACACTTTTATATTAACTCTAAATAACCATGCATATTACTCAATATTACTTAGTAATTCTTACATTACTGAGACATTGAAACGCAACTATACTCATCAATGGCAATAGGACGTCTGTTAGCGGGGGTTTTTCTCATACGACGTTCCTTATTTTTCTTTAGCTTCCAACTTATTCTTAGACTTGTGTTTTGTGTTTCAATAAATATAAAAAACTCAAAAATTAAGAATAACTAATTATTAATAATTAATAATTAAATTGTTACGATATAATTAACAACTGCTACATAATCAGGATTCCATTATAACTGGTCAATTAGCAATTCGTTCATTTCAGTTTCATTTCAAAATGACTTCTTGAAGTTCATTTTCATTCATGGAATAAACTCATCCGTCTGTGACAATAATTCATGACCATCATTTTAATGATGATAGTGATGATGATGGTGACGATGTTTATAGTGATGATGATGATGGTGAATTATTTTGAACTACGTTTAGTTGTTACGAAACAACAAAATTTCGATGATTTTTTGTAATCTAAACTAAAAAAATTTTAAAAGGTGAAAATTATTTTTCAAAGAATTACGAGATTGAATGACAACTCCCTGAAAAATTGAATGTATTCAATTGAAAGAAAAACCGAGTCCCAACAATTGTCATAGATGATGTTGATGGTGGTGGTGATGATGATGATGATGATGATGATGATGATGATGATGATGGTGGTGATGATGATGATGATGATGATGATGATGATGATGATGATGATGATGATGATGATGGTGATGATGATGATGATGATGATGATGATGATGATGATGATGATGATGATGATGATGATGATGATGATGATGATGATGGTGATGATGATGATAATGATGATGATGATGATGATGATGATGATGATGATGATGATGATGATGATGATGATGATGATGATGATGATGATGATGATGATGATGATGATGATGATGATGATGATGATGATATGATGATGATGATGATGATGATGATGATGATGGTGGTGGTGGTGATGAAGTGAATGAAAGACAAAGATGCCGATCAATCCACCCACCTTTTTCAACTCTTATTTAAAAAAAACGTTTCTTCGAGAAATTCTACTCCAATCCGTCTGAGTGCTTTCACGCATGGATGGTTCCCGCCTCAGAAACAAAAGAAACAATGCCGAACAATGACTTATTGACTGAAATGGTGACATTACCAGGTGCTACTGCTGCTGATGATGATTATGAAAATCTAGGTATAAAGAGGTGACATTGAGTGCGATGCTGTTGATGATGATGACGATGATGATATTCATGATAATGATGGCTTTATGATGCAAGTGATTCTAACTCTTGGGAGAATTTGCCAAGAATTAAACTACCAACGGAAAGCTTAGGTAAGCCATTGGTCCATCGATAAATCAGGATATAATCACCATCACATCTTCGTTATCATCATAACTTCATCACCATTTTATTTGACAATTGTCTAAAACAGGCACGGGACCAGAAAATGATTCTATATCGTTACATATAACATATATAACAAATATCGTTATGTTATTTTTTCACAATCAAACTCAAAATCAAAATCAAATGATGATAATAATAATAATAAATAAAAATGATTTTAAGATTTTATAATTTTACCCAAATTAATAAAATTTATAATTAAAATATTTTTTAAATATTTTGGGGGTTTAAACACATAAACCCCTCAGGCCTAAAACATAGTTAGAACACGTTTTGCCAAGTTGAAATAATTGGAGTTAAATTTCAATACCTTAAAATACTCAATTCATTAATAAAATGAGTATTTTAATAAACTAATCCCGTGTTGGAAAGATTTCAGTTAAGGCCTCAAAATCATCTTGGAACTCACAGACGCGCACACAAGCTCACAGAATGACAAAGTTGAGAACAACAGTTGTTTGAAAAATTCCTCTCAATTCTTTGAGCAACCCTCAATCATCATTAGTTCTCTGCTCTGCCCACTTCTCCAGACGTGATTTGCGACCAAATGATGTAAGCCATCATCATCATCACCACCATCATCATCATCATCATCACCACCCTCATTTTCATCATTAAATATTCTTAGAAATAATAAAGTCACCCCCAACAACAAACAGTAACAATAGTATTACATCAACGTCAACAACAACAAACAACAAACATCTCCAACCTTCTCTCGACATGCCGACCTGGAAGCACTTCTTGAGTCTGCAAAACTGGCAACTATTCCGACTGAATGGGGTGATGTCGCACCTCTCGTTGACAGCGCACTTGTGGTTCATGCCCTGGGTCAAGCATCTCCTGAAGAAGCCCTGGAAAATTAAGGTAAGGTGTTTGTAGTGATGATGATGATGATGATGACGATGATGATGACGATGATGATGATGATGATGAGGATGATGATGATGATGATGATGATGATGATGATGATGATGATGATGATGATGATGATGATGATGATGATGATGATGATGATGATGATGATGATGATGATGATGATGATGATGATGATGATGATGATGATGATGATGATGATGATGATGATGATGATGATGATGCTGATGATGATGATGATGATGATGATGATGATGATGATGATGATGATGATGATGATGATGTGATGATGATGATGATGATGATGATGATGATGATGATGATGATGATGATGATGATGGTTGTGGTGATGGTGGTCCAAAGGAATGAAATCCTAATTTAAGGACACCTCGTTGAGTCTCTGAACTCATTGAACCTTTTTGGAGGGGTTATTTTTATTTTTATTTTTATTTTTATTTTTATTTATTTTTTATTTTTTTTTATATTTTTGGGCCCACGATCCTATTTGTAGAGATTGTATAACTTGACATCTTTTGTGGAGTTGTACGCAGCTTCTATTTGTCTTAATAATGAATCTGATTGAATTTGAAAATTGAATTTTATTGAACGTAGAAATGAATTGCCTTTTGTGAAGAATTATTCTTTATTTTAGAAGAATTAAATTAGAATATTTAGTTGTATTATTGTTGAAAACACCTTCAATGTAAATGAGAACTTAAGCTTCCTGTTCTTAAAGTTCATAAAATTCGAAGATGTAACGATAGAACGTGGTGATTTTATTAAATATTGAATTCATGAAAATGATTTAATTACAGCAAAAAATGATTCTTAAAACTTTAAAGTGAAACCTTTACAAGACCACCCATGCTTCATCACTACTAATTAACCCATTTAAGAGTCACTTTTTCACCTCGAAATAGGTCGAAGAGTTTAGAATGTAATGGTGCAAAGGGTGGATTCAGTACACCAGAAGTACAAGAAAAATCAAGTACAAGAATCAAGTACAAAAATGGTTTCTCTTTCGCTGGATTCTTAGCAGCGGTTCGAGTGAACCTAGATTTATGAATTATGATTTTAAGCATTTTAAGTCACATGAGCTCTAGATCGATCTGTATGTTAAGGTTAACTACGAATTATTATGCTAATTAAATATGTAAATATTAAATTAAAATTATTTTATTTGTTAATCTTAATTTACACTGTTTTTATAAAAATAAGTATAAATGCTTCAGAAAATTGAATTTCTGAAACAACGTTATTGATATTATTTATAATATTTTTTGGACATTGATATTATTTATAATATTCTTTGGACAGTTGTCAGATATTAAAATACTTTGCCATTTGACATTCCAAAAGCGCGGGAATAACTTTGACTCTCTTCCTGAGTGGCCTTTTTAACTCAAAATTCACCAATTCAAAGATAAATATATTTAAATTAAATATATTTAATTTACAATGATTATATTAAAATTATATTCTATTTAAACCAATTGTCTCGATAGACATTTTTAGTATGAATTGTTTAATAATAAAAAGTAAGGCTTCGAACATTCTGATTTAAAAATAAACATTTATAAAAAATTTTAATAATATTAATAATAATAATAACTAATTAATAATATTAATAACATTTTACGAATGAAGCTTAATTAATCAAGCATCAATATTTAAAATTAAGCATATTCATTAATCAACCAATAAATTTCATAAAATAATTTTCTTTCATTTGCTATTTTTTTATTAAAAATTATTATTTTATTAATTTATTGATAAAAATATTTTATTTAGTATTTATTAATGTATTGTTTTCCTTTAAACCAGTTTTTATTTGTTCATAGCATTCAAAAATGTTGCTTTGTTTGGAGATGATACAAGTTGAGGAAAGTTTTACTTCAGGAATTAATTTTAAAATCTCATTATTCATTCGAAATGAATAATTATGATATGTTTTTAATTACGAATTGTTTTTTTAATTAAATTAAATGGAGAACCAACGATGATTATGATTGGCCACACAGTAATATTTTCGAATTTAGTTTTAAAAGTTGTTATATTAAATTTGAACTTAGTTGTAATTTATAATAATTTAAACATATTTGTAATTTATAATAATTTAAACTTATTTGTAATTAATAATAATTTAAACTTATTCGTAATTTATAATAATTTAAACTTATTTGTAATTAATAATAATTTAAACTTATTTGTAATTATAATAATTTAAACTTATTTGTAATTTATAATAATTTAAACTTATTTGTAATTTTTCATTTTATTTATTTACTTTCCCAACGTATCAGACAACATCCTTTCTTTATTCACCATTTCTTATTCATTTGTCACGTGTCATGGATGTGATTTCATTAATATTAATGAGTTTAAATTGCAGACCAATCAACTAATTACCTAGCCATACAAACAACCATCAAACAGAAGAAAATCAAAATTCTAAATTAACTTACAAAGTTTCCTGGTGATGGCTCTCGTAATGGTTTAACATTTTTTAATTAATATCTTTATTTTCTGATAATATGATATAATCTGATCATAATCTGATAAAATGAGACTTAAGTAAGAGTCGGATGAAGAAATGAATGAAATCATGAATGAGTATTAAAGGCTGAAATGAATGAAATCATGAATGAGTATTAAAGGCTGAAATGAATGAAATCATGAATGAGTATTAAAGGTTGAAATGAATGAAATCATGAATGAGTATTAAAGGTTGAAACATCTTGTACAACATTTTATCTTTTCGCAACCAGAAAGATCTGCCAAACACATGCTTGATTTTCCTTAAACATTGCGACAATCGTGATAATGATGATGATGACGACGATGACGGTGATGATGATGATGACTCTTCTCACCTTGCATCCCTCGCATGAATCTACTCCATAATGGAATCCAGATGCCTCGTCACCACAAACCTTGCAAAGAACACCTTTTGATTTCGAAGAGGAGGAGGAAGAAGAAGGGATGTTTCCAGAGGCCAGACATTTGGCGGCTGTCGAGGACATTTCCAGGTGGAGACAACTGAGATTGACAATCAACAGGTAGATGAACAGGTAGAGAACGGTCGACGGTTACTTTCAAAACAACTTGGAGAATTGTGAATTGCAGTGAATTGTTCCATTTTTATTCTGTTTAGAATTTGAAACAATTGTGAAATATTTATTAGTATATTTATATTCTATCGGTTAATTGTACTATTGTTTTCAAGGCCTCCTATAGAAATGGTGGACCCCTATTCCGAGCATCCACTGCAAGCCCAAGTTGTGTCGATTTGGAAAAGGAAAAGCAAACAGCGGTTTTAAAAGACGGATTCAAAAAATTTAGCCTTGGATGGTCTCTATCGACCTTCAGACATCCCTCGTGTTTTAGATTTGCTAAAAAATTTGAAGTGATGAATTTATTCGGGTTTATAATCAATGCTCTCTTAAATTGTACAATTTTTATTACATCATTGTAAATAAAAATAAATTTAAAAAGGAGTTAAATGTTAATAACTGTTAATATTCTAAAATGAAATAAAAATTTTGAGATTTCGGCTTAAGTTGAATAACTAATAATAAGGTAATTTAAAATTTATTAGCTGATAACTCGTCATTTAGAGCACTGAGACAGATTGAGAACGAACAATTAATATTAATATTTTGCAAACAAGATTTTAAAATATTAGTAAATAATAAATGAAAAGAACAAAATGCTTGGAAATATGAAATGTGCCGAAAATCAGATAATCATTTAATTTAATTTAGTTAATAAAAGTCAGAACACAAGAAATGAATGGCATAATTGCAAATAAACAAGTCGGGGCTTAAAACCACATTAAATTCATTCGTGATTGAAGGCTGGTTGAGAAAGTGTAGTCGACGTTTTGATTGAAACTGTGATTGAAAAGTTATGGTTGAAAAGTTGTGTTTGATGGGCTGCGATTGAAAGATTGTGATTGTGGATATCTGATTAAAGATTTTCAGAAAGAAGGAAAACAGCGTATGGAGTGACTTGTTTTTATCACGTGCAGCTGCATAGATATTAGAACCAGTTAAATGTCTTTGCACTCTGCGTTTCGCTCTTAATCTCGCTCAGTTGATACGCCCACACCTCTCTAATTTAATTGTTTTTCAGTTGGAACTTTTTTTATGAATGGTCTCTTCATTTACACTGAGTCACAGTTGGTTCGGTTGTCAATATTTTCGTTAATAATTATATTAACAATATTGGTATTTACTATTATTAGTTAGTAATTGCGCTTTTAATAAATAAAATATCATATCATATTTAACAACTTATAATTATTAGGAATGATGTCGTTTTGTTAATAACGCTTTAAATGTGTTAACATTTGGTGTCAGACACTAAGTCATAAATCTAGAGAAATTTATTGAAGATATCTTTTTCTTTATTTAGCAAGATTCTGATGAAGTAATTTTGAAGCTTTTGGAGTGATGTTATTATTTATTTTTTTTATTAGTTGAATAAAATGTAGGAAATCATTTAGCACTAAATATATTGCTTAAAAGAAAGCCATATTTGACAACTTAAACTTAATAATAATAATTTGAATACTATAACACACGTTACAAAACGAAAGTTAAAAACCATTTCGTAATCAAGAGCATGTTCTGGAAAGGATTACATATTTTAAAAATCTTATCGAATTTTCTGGACAAAGATAAGAATAAAGTTGGCATAATTTATTTCTTGTTTCATCCTTCTTTGTACAAAGGGGGTACTTCAGTCGAGGACCTGATTTTAAATTGTGATATAAAGTTGTGAATCTCATCTGATTTTGAGAGAATCGTGACAAATAAATTCAATGAAACAAAATATTTTCGACATATCATTTTTAGTTTTAATGCAAGTAACTAATTAGCAGATCTTCTTAGCGGATAAAAACGATTAAAAATAATGTCATTGAGTTCAAACAGCAACTGATGTATTTGTTCTCCAATCGTAAAAGTTGACTTTCATACAAAAAAAACATGTTTTCAATTAATCCAATCACTTACCTTATAATCCAACTTGAAAGACTTTGTAGGATTTAAATAACAAAAACCGACCCATCATCGGAATGGAAGAAAAATGATAAAACATTTGACACTTGTTAACTTGCACATGTAAGTCACATCTCCAGTCAAAGAGCTAAAGAACGAACTCTTTTATAACCCAAAAACCTCTCGAGCCAATATCCAGGCAGGAAAGAGATGGAAAAAAGATGCTAACAACGCATGCCTGGTGACCTATTAATATTGGCTTCTGACGAATAAGAGAATGATGCTCGCGTTGCTCCATTTATCATTGGACGCTACTGGACGCCAATCGACGTAACTCCTCCCACCGACGATCTATTCGCATTCGAATCTTGGAAAGTGCACGCTGGAGATGAGCTCGGATGGGTGGACAAGTTGGAAGATGAGCAAAAAAAACTGGAAAATAACTGAAGCTTGAATAATTGGATCGATTGAGAGATGGGTTGTTGGAGTGGCAAAGTTGTTTCGTGCCATTAGAATGGTTGTGAGGAGCTTCAACTTCAAGGAAAGTTTTTGGTGGATAAATCTGTGAATCTCTGTTTTAATAATTATTCATGTTTTATTTTGTCGGTGCTTTCTTTGGAAAAAATCATAATTAGTTGAAATAACTAGTAAGTTAGCTTGCAATTAAGATGGAGTTCACTTTTTGTGAGTTTACATTCGAGAATTCTGCCATTTGAAATCTGAGTTGCCTCAAAACCATCAATGCAAGGAGAAAACGTGGAAATTTTCACAGGCTTAGTTCGAAACTTTCTAGCTAATAAATCTAATACTAATTAATAACTCAGAATAATTTACAGATCAATTAAATGTACATTACTTGTTGCGATTGATTTTGAATTTGACCTTCAATTCCTCTCAATTCTGCGCTTCATCCTTAAAATTAATTAAAATTACGATAATTGAAAATTACATTATATTTGAAAATAGAAGATCCTGTTTAATTTTCAGATTGCATAAAAATAAGTTTCCTCAAACAATTTTAAAACGAAGCAAGTGTTCATGAGTAATAGTGGCGTATGATTTTAGACATTTAAAGTTTAAATTTTAAACAATCAAAATTTAACAACTTTTCTCCAAAGTCTCCACATTTCCTCCCAAATTTACTTAAATTTCCGAAATTTTGTTTCACTTTCTTCCAAACCTTTCCTAATATCTCCTCATTTTCCCCTCATTCATTTCATAAATTGCATTCTTTTTCACTTTCAGATTAGTAATAATTAATATTAATCAATAATTGATATGGCTATTAGCTGATTATAATTATTTTTATGAATTGTTAGAATTTCTTTGACTAGAATGTTAATAAGTTAAAAGCGAATGAAATGGTGGTTAAAATTAAAATTTGAGGCATCAATTCAGTTATTCCGAGTGAATAAAATCGAAATAATTTTTCAATTCTTTTTCTCACCTAGAAACAAATCTTGACTTTCAAGGTCAAATTCAATATGTAATGAAATTATTAAATAAAAAAACGATTAAAAAAAAAGATATTTATTTATTTGTAATAATAATAATAATAATAAAAATTAAAAATTAAAAAAAAAAAAAAAAATAAATAAAAAATAATAATATAATAATAATAATAATAATAATGATAATTTATAATGACTTAATTAAACTAAACTATATTTATTTATTTATTTATTTCTGGTTAGTGATGGATATCCTACAAAATATAAGATGCGATCGTGTGAATCACGTAGACAGTTTGTTGATGAGGGGGACAATGTGAATCAACAATCGAAATGATGATTAAATGGTCGTCAGTATCATTTATAATTTTTATTAAAATTATATATTTATATCATTTATATTGTTATTTTCAATGCAACAAATATTTTTTGTTATTGATTATTCATGTTGTTATCAGGAACGTAATTGGAGGCAGTGACTTGAGAGGGTTTGCCTTCCCCCTTTAATTTTTGCTTAGAAGCAAAATAAGGTCATCTTCTCAAGCTGTGCAAAGGCATAACATTGTGTAAATAATATTAACATATTTAATAATAAATTTTATAACAATATATTCTCGGAATTCAATTGTATTCAAATTACGTTTTGTGCAAATTTTTATATTATTTGAAAACAATATGAGACAAATTGTTGATTGATGATTTTTAATATATTTGAAAAATATTTATATTTTCAGTTTGTTACCTAACTTAAATTTCACTTGAATATTTAATTGCAACGCATTAAAGACAAGTTGTAAAAAATCGATTAAAATAAATTAATAAATTACTACAACTACATGCTAAACCAATGAATGTGGTTCTCCGGAATATTTTAATCACAAAAAAATTACGCCGTAATAAAAGGTTGACCTCTGACCCACGAGTTCAACATTGCCAAGGTTGTATTGTTGTCGTCGTTTGGGGATGAATGTATTTCATCAGTTATTTTGTCACCAATGAATGAATAATGTCAGAATAGCATCTAATATATTTTCATTTTTTTAAATAATACGTTCATCATTTTTCGTGTTCTGGATTTTATTTGTAATTTCAAGTATTGTATTATGTTAATTAATGAAAAGATTAGCTTTAGCTTTTACTTTTAGCATTTACTTTTTAAATTAACTTGTTTATTCAATTTGTTCAATTTGATTCAATTTTTTTTTTAATTTTCTGATTATAAACAATTAAAAACGGATCAAAAATGAAAATATTTCATAACATGTTCAACATCTTCTACAAACTGGAATGAAATAATCGCATTCAATAAATTACTGCTCGTCTCTTCAAGAAACCAATTTACGAATTAGACGACGACGAGGACGATGACGATGACGATGACGATGACGATGACGATGACGATGACGATGACGATGACGATGACGATGACGATGACGATGACGATGACGATGACGATGACGATGACGATGACGATGACGATGACGATGACGATGACGATGACGATGACGATGACGATGACGATGATGACGATGATGATGATGATGATGTGATGATGATGATGATGATGATGATGATGATGATGATGATGATGATATGATGATGATGATGATGATGAAGATGATGATGAAGATGATGATGATGATGGTGGTGATGGTAATTATCATCGTTGTTTAAAAATTCATCTCGACAGTTCAATTTGTTGGCGAAGTATTTTGAGTCCTCGTAGTTTCTTTTTCAAACTCTTTCTGCATTTCGTTCATTTGGCCAAAAAAAAAATATTTCCAAAAATAATTATCAAACAAAATTTTCAAAAATAATTATCAAAAAAATTTTTTAAACATAATTATAAACAAAAATTACGAAAATAATTATCAAGAATGTCGAACGCTTAAGGAAAAAATCGCGTTCGTAATTGATCAGCGAATGTTTAAAAAATTTTCCTGTTTAAATTCTAGTTTAAGTGTCATTGTAATGATCACACTTTAATTCTCAAACATTCATAAAAGTTTAATTAATTATGTAAAAGCTATAAATTTAATTGTAATTATTACAACTTATTAATTGTAACGTTAATTACTCATCAAAACACATAAGTAATGAAATGCGTTAATTTATAATTACCACCGATTACTATAAATTTAAATAAATTATTAATTAAAAAATATAAGAATGAATTGTTAAATACTACCTCCCTTATTAACATATTAATTAAAGATTATAATTACATTTGTAGAAAAAGGTTTGCCATCTAGCGAACAGATTATATTTATGACTTCAATTCATTTGCGCTACTTTTTAATTTAATTGTTTTAATATTACTTCAGAAATACCGATAAATGTATGATTTAAAAAATTATTAATTGAAATTTTTAAAAGTAAATAAAAATGTAAATTTGATCTTCTGTAATTAACGAGTTGAAACAGACGCTCGCACAATTATTTTTAAAATAATTATTAATATTATATTATTATATTATTGTCGCCACAATTCTATTCATAAATCAAATATTGTAATAAGTCCCACTACTCCACATCCCACAGTCAATTGTTTGGCTTAAATGGAATACAAGGTTGATATAAATGGATTTGTTCTTTTAAAAATAAAATTCCGAATTACAAACATTTCGAAATACAAATATTATCGAAGTACAAATACTTGCCTTTCATAGCCGTATCTTCAAATGGCAATTATTCAAAAAAACAACTCTTACAAATAATATCGAAAAAAACCCTATCAGACCAAAAATTATATTTCTATTAATTTACTTTATTTATTTATCTTTTAATAATACTTTTTTAATTTTACTTATTATCACATTAGCAAATCACGCCATCATTAGGCCATCACTCACGATATTATTGATATTATTATTATTATTATTATTTATTATTATTATTATTATTATTATTATTATTATTATTATTACCAATAGTAGAATTAGTAGTAGTATTTATTTATTTATTTTTCTTATTATTACAAGGTCCCTCACAATGAACTGGGGCAGTTCTGAGGTGAGTTCCAAGTTCCAGGTAAAGAGTCACTCGACACTCTGCAGGTCCCTTTATGTCCGAAGTGCCTGTGCTCAACTCTCTTGTGTGTGTGAGTGAGGCCGGTGATAAGTTCGGGCCGGTTCAGGTCAAGACATCGCTTCTTCTTTCTATGCATCCCCCATTTTCGCTCAAGGCTTCGTTTCTTATTTCTTCCTTTCTATTGTTACTACATTGCACGGATATTATTATTGATGCTATTGTGGTTGTTATTATCATTATTAATGTTATTATAATTATAATTGTTATTATTAGCTATTATTGTAATTATTATTATTTATTTTATTATGTAATTATAATTATTAATGTTATTATATTTATTATTATTACTAACTATTACTATCGTTATTATTACCTTTATTGTAATATTGTTTTCATCGTACAAATGATTTATTTGTTGAATTTTATTAGACACAAGCAATATCTATTGATTCAATTCAGGAGCGCTAGCATAAATCATCATCATCATCATCATAATCTACGTCACCAACATCGCCATCTTTATCATCATCATCATCATCGCCACCATCCTTATCTGAAATAAATGTAGTCATCATCAGCATTTATAATCAAATGATGTTAATGATTTAATAGTCATGAAGATGAAGACGACGACGAAGATGACGAAACCAGCCGCCAGGCACTAATCTGAAGTAAGGTGTACCGACTGAACGCCGGAGTCGAACCCGGGGCGTAGTGGGTGCAAGTACATAAACAAGGCCTGAAATCAAGTTGCTGTGTTATTAGGAAAAGCGGTGGGTTTGTGTGTTTGTGAGCCTCTTCAACAATAGCAACGATAACAGCTGTTGCTATTATTATTATTATTATTATTATTATTATTATTATTATTATTATTATTATTATTATTATTATTATTATTATTATTATTATTATTATTATTATTATTATTATTATTATTATTATTATTATTATTATTATTATTATTATTATTATTATTATTGTTATTATTATTATTATTATTATTATTATTGTTGTTATTATTATTATTATTATTTATTATTATTATTATTATTATTATTATTATTATTATTATTATTATTATTATTATTATTATTATTATTATTAAAGTCGTCGTAATGATTTTGATTGTGATGGTCACAATGACAAATCCACACTGCCTGGATTTACTTCCAAGACACAATGGAATCAACTGATGTGGCCTTGACTTCAATTTAATTTAACAAATGAATTTAAGAAATTTAACATTTAATTTTAACAAATTATAAATCATTATTATTGCAAATTTTAATATTTAATTTTGATGATTGGAAATCGTGATTATTATTATATAAAAATTACTACGATGTCAATACTGTGTTTTTAAAATGGCGACTCAATAATGGCAAGCTTAACAAGAAATCATTGGCCATTAAACCGGCAATCTGAGACACTGTTTTTGATTTTCCGTACACGATTGTACTGAGACGACCTTTCAATTCTTTCTTTCAGTACTTGTCTTGTCTTTGTGCCTTTCGTAATTTGAGTTACGATCATTTGAAGGCTACACATTTTACTAAATATTAATGTCATTGTTTATTGTCAGTTGTTGCGATGTAACATTAACTTTTATTTTGTAAATATTGAAAATGATTTGGTTAGCATTGTTAATGTTGGTTCTGTTTGTCAACGCTGGTAATTCAACAACTGAGTTGCTAAGTTATTAGTAACGCAGCAAAAAAAGAGTAAAAAAATCTCCTTAGTTGGAATATCTAACCCGCATCGCAACAACCGAGTTATCTTCTGCACCTATTATCTGACCTTTACCTGAAGTTACCAAAACATATTTCGTCGTCAAAACGTAGATCCGGTTTAGGATAGGGATTACAAGAGAGATTATGCCAGGGGGACGCCCATTGTGGGCGAGAGAAAATAAGTAAAATAAGTGCGCACTCCAGGACTGATGGTTAGGAATTTGTAGGTTTTTGAGTCTCCCGTATTTGTGTGGTTCCCAATTACTGGCCATAATATTCCAATACTTGCTACTAATGCCTCTGCACTGAAAGCCTTTGTACCAGAATGGTGCTTCATTTTCTGTCGTCTTTCAAACTTTTTTTAAAATTTCGCCTTTCTTTTCCACCCGTTCCAGGTAGGTGGGTCGATGGAATGGTTTATGTATCCATATTCCATTTAATAATTCAATAGCTTGATACACTAAACCTGCTTTTATTACCGATTCATTTAATCTTTAATGCGTTTAATGCAAAAAATGACGTGAAATCTTGCACTCCGAGATCCTGCCCTAACTGGGAACTGTGCAACAACAACGACGATGACGACGACAAAAGTACAACATTCGACGCAACAACAAAAACTACAACGAGGACATCTGGCGACCAGGTCGTAAATTTTTCTTTAATTCGAAATGACGGCTGACTTCTCATAAAACACGTTTAGGCTTTTTATTAATAATCCACGTGGACTCTTGCCATTGGTCAATTACAATATTACACGACCTATCGGTCCAATCATGTTTCTGTCCTCGGGGCAGAAATGTTGATGTTGTTGATTTTGTTATTGATTTTGTTGTTGTTGTTTTTGTTGTTGTTGGCACTAATTATAGAAATGATGGATTTTCTAACATAAATTTAAATGACTTATTTGGAAGTTTTTCAATTTGTTTTGAATTTTCTATCAGAAAATTTGACGTTTTGTGAGTTAGGAATATATTTATAGATTTGTGAACTTACGTTAGTTTTATTAGTGGGTCATACAACAAAAAATATTAATTAAGTGCTTCTTTCGTTTCACTTATAAAATCTTTCAAATAAATCCGACATGCATTCTTTTACCCAGGCATTCATCCTTCAACCTATCATCCCTCCATTTACTTCTCCATTCCTCGGTCCATCCACCCATCATGAATCCAATCTCTGCGTGTACTTTCTCCTTTTCCAGCTGCAGACGGCGACAGAACGAGTCTGTCTTGATTATTCGGCTCCTCCAAAGATCCTTAATTGAAGGAACTTTTTACAAGCTGACTGATGATTTGAAGCACGAACTATTGAAAAAATTATTTTCGTTTTAATTTTTTAATTCATCTTTTTCATTTAAACGAACCTCATGATATTTGGAAATATTTTGTGAAGATATGATTATTTTAAATTGTTACTTATAATTTATTCTAATTTCTATTGTCGTTCATTTAATATTTTTATGTCTAATGTAAATATTAAGACGAATTGATTTAAATTTATTATTCGAGTGTAATAATGAATTGTAATAACCGGATAAAATGATAAATTAATAAGCATCCACTAAATTATATTTATTTATTAGCGCATAATTTATGAGACTGAGATTATTGAATATTGTGTGTCGGATATTTTTTATGCGACCAATTTCATCTGAAGAATGACATTTGACCGTAGTGACCTCTCGACATTTATCCACGAATCCAACGCACGATGATCCAAAACTCGGTATCCATTAAATCCGTTTCTGGCATGTGAATAGAGCTGCTATTGGTAACTTCTTTCATTAATGACAATGATTCAACATTCGCTAAGCATGCAGTTTACACTTTGATTTCACAAAATCACTTTAATTAATTTTCCTTTCTTACATAGTTGAGGAAATTCTTTTCAATGATCACAACCTGGACAGTTGCGCACGCACTTTTATTAGCTGCTCATCTAACACCGGTCGGAACACAATGTGGACAGAAGACAGCTTACAAATGATCACTTCAAACGCGAGAGATCCATCCAATCAAGAGAAGAGTGACAGTCCTATCCAGTGATTCCATTGAAAGTCCACTTCAACAAAGATTCCTCGAGCAATCACTGCCTTTTCTCTCTCTTCCTTTGTCTCACACGATCTTCAATTCAGTCGCCGAGTTCAAACTCCAGTGGCATCACCGACGACTATCCTTACAATTTTGTTTAGTAAACCACAAGTAACGCTTCATAAATTAGTTGCTTATTAAATAATGCGTTTTTGCAATCGAGGCAGAAATTAATAATTAATAATCATTATTAATGCATTATAATCACACGCCATTTGACGTGTCACACACTCAATGACCACATTCAGTGCCTGTTGTCTAACAAGCATGAATATGCATATGCCCGATGAAGCAACAATGAAAACTACGACCACGCCATAGTGGCACTTAGCCGCTAAGAGACAAAACGATGTGCAATCAGGCCTTCATTATTCATTAGAAACAAAACATTCCAAAGATTTCATTTAGCACTTGACATCCAAATTTATTTTGTGCTAACAATTGCTAGTCCGAAGGCAGTTAGATACGACGCGCACAAAACTTTAACTCTGGTTAACGTGTTAAACAACCTGAATATTAATGAGCTAAAAACATTATGTTGTATGATTGAAATTTATCCAAAAATAGCACAAAAATTCATGCCATGAAAACGATTTGTTTTCATTTCATTCCAAACGAACAAATCAACATGAAGGCACACCAGTCTTGAGACCCTAAGGGCCACTTCAAGACAACCATATTTAAAATGAAACAAAATCATTCAACGCTTCAAAGCTCAACCAACAGAGATATGGCAGGCAATGAGATTAAACAAAAGACGTCGATGTCAGTGCTCTATACAAACATGAAAGTTTAATCGATTATTCAAAAGAAACTCTTGCAATCAGACTCCGTTGTAATTGAGTCAACGAAATAAAACATTTCTCATCAGTTGCCTGCATTTTCACTTTGCGGCTGGAGCGGTCTTCTGGGTCGTTGGTTGTTGATGATCCACGGATGCTTCAGGACCTCTTGGAGAGGGAGTCTGTCGGCGGGTTTGAGACGGAGAAGCTGCGGACGGGTTAAAAGCGAACCGCTTTAAAAAACATTCGAATATTTGCAAGGTCACGTTCGGACGATTGCTAACAATTTGTTTAAACTCGAGCCTCAAATTAAGCTGTAATTTAATTACTCAATTGCAATAAGAAATAAAAACTTGCTTTTCTTATGAGATCTTCTGCCCCTGGAGAGACATGTTTAGGGAATTGGAGGTCGAGTTTAAGAATCCTCATGTAAGTTTCATTCTGTCCTCTCTCGTCTTCGAACGGAGGGTTGCCCACCAGAAATTCGTAGCAGAGGACTCCGAGACTCCACAAATCAACTTTCTCGTCGTGAGTCTTTCCCTCGACCATCTCCGGAGGCAAGTAATCGAGGGTTCCGCAGAGGGTAGCACGTCTGGGAAAAAGCGTACGCACTTAAGTCGTCATTGTCGCGATCATTAAATTAGTATCGATCGGAAAGCTGCCAATACGATCTAAGATTTCACAAACGCTCGAGTAAAATGAAAAGGTAAATCAACAAGACATCCCACCTCGAGGAGGGAGCATGAACAGACCACCCAAAATCAGCAATTTTCAGTTCTCCCTGCATTCCAAGAAGGAGGTTTTCAGGCTTAATGTCCCTGTGGATGACCCTCTTCGAATGACAGTAAATGAGTGCATCTGTGATCTCTCGCATGTACTGAAAACGTTTAAACAACAAAGGTAAAAACAAACCAAGTAGACAACAAGATGTTGTCAAGGCAGACTGTTTAAAAGCTTACAGTGGCTGCAGTTTGTTCATCAAAATAATTTCTTCTCTTGAGCTCCTTGTAAAGTTCACCCTTGGGTGCAAATTCAAGAATGAGATAGACTCTGGTGTCATCATAGAAGTATCCAAAAAGTCTCAAGATGTTAGGATGTCTGAAATTTCATGTGGATTAACTCTTAACAGCAACTCCTTAACAATGTAGCAATGTAATGACAAACAGAAACCTCAGATGGGACTGGATCTCAATCTCCCTTCTCAACTGATGCTCAACTCCATTTTTCTCAAGTTGAGATTTGAAAAGCACCTTGAGAGAAAGAAACAAAACTCATGTTCAAGGTTTGCCATCAAAACTTTAAACAAAACTTTTTCAACTACCTTTAGAGCACATATGTATCCACTATCCTTTTCTCTGGCTAAGTAGACATTGCCAAACTTTCCTTTGCCCAATGGTTTTCCAATATCAAAATGATCCAAAGACCATCTTCTCCTGCAAATTTAAATAAACATAAAATAATTATAAGTCTTAAATTCTTTGGTATGAAAATTAAAAAACATGCCTGTTTTCTCTAGTGTTCATGTTTTCAGTTTGCTTGAGTGGCTTCCTGGACGAACCCTAGTAATGGCATTATAATTATATAATTATAATTTAAACTTAATTTGCACTGAAAATTATTTCTTGTGATCCACTCACTTCAGCTTTGCTTATTGGATTCATTTTGATAAGTTACGAAATTAGATTTGTAAACCAGACGAAAGCAAAATATTTGCTTCGGCAAATGCAACGCCAAATTCAGCAGCAGATTGGCTAAACAAAAAGTACTACACTATTGGCTCGGAATTTAATTTAAAATACGAACAGAAATAATAAATTATTGACACACGCGAACCTCCCGGAGATAAGAATAAGACTGTTTTGTATGGGCCCGCGTTTAATTTAAAGGACATGTCGCTATTGGTCGTCCAAAAATTTAAATTTAGAAATAAAAATTTTAAAATCGGGTATTTTTGATCAAATTAAAATGAATTAATTTTAAGTAAAAATACTATTGTTTGTATTTTTATGGCAATATTTGTAAATTATAAAGTAACATCTTACATCTCACATCATAAAAACATTTTTAATATAAACTACAAAAAAATATAAAAAAATATCACATTGCATTATTAATGCTCAAAGTTAATAAAAAAAACTCCCTGAAAGGAGAGATTCAACATGAAAATTTCAAATTGAAGCAAGATTCTGTTGATTGACACATCGCAACATAAGATGAAATGCCTGTCTTGAATATCATAAATTTTGACATCAGTATGATTCACGGGGCCGGATCAGGGAAAGGGGGGAGTGAGCCCTGACCCTGAACCACCTACCAAAAGAGGGCCTCCCACATATGCAGTATGATGCGTTTTAAAAACGAGTGCTCATTCTCAATACTCATTGAGAACCAATCACGAACATCTATGAAGCTGAAACGACTTGTAAATTTGGCTACCATGAGCAGGGTTTCAGGGCAATATGATTCCGGGGCATTTCAAGAGTTCGGAAGGGAATTTTTTGCAAAATACCAATTTGAAATAAAATAATTTGTCAGTTTGATAAAAGGATTTGTAATAACTGGTTCCGCCGTGTATGCAGTAACAAGAGTTGGAAAGGGTCCTGCCGTCCAAGCGAGACCAAGGCCTCCCACCTGCTTGATCCGACCCTGATGATTCAGTAGCTAGTATCTACCTATTATCCAGCAACAAACTGTGATCGATATGAACATTTTATGACGATATGAATATATCTGTGCTATTTCAAAAAAAGGCCAAAATTGTATTAATATCTTCAATTCCGGCCTAACACAACGCTGCTGTTCATTATCGATTGCCGATTCCTAGCTTCAAAATGGAATAACATCATAATCTAAAAAAAATTGTGATAAAACTCGGTCATAGACAACAATGTAACTATTGATTGATTAAGGATCGTCAATCCAATAACTTCAGGTGTCAAAACTTGGTCAAATTCTTGTCTCATAACCTTAAATTGTACGAGAGCAATTTGATCTTTGAGAACACCTAATTTCTCCAAATACAAATCGATGGTATAAGGAGAAAATATGACATCTTGTCCACCATGATATTGTTCTCTTTCATGTTCCTCAGTCAATTGTATTATATATCTAACAAGTGACCATCCAATAGTTTTTTTGCTAAAATTTGACCAAAACATTTTGAAATAAACATTTTGATGTTTCAAATTTGTCGTTGATTTCCATGAAAAGGCAGGTTGAAATTTGGGTTTATTGTGTTCCTTTACTTGATCTTTCTATCGACTTCCCGTGTCAGAGATTGATGTAATGCTTTTGCAATTTTTCAGATAAAATAGAAAAAACTCTCATGTCACTCTATTCTTTGAATGTAAAGCTCCAGTAATCAGAGAAATAAGCTCTATTATTTTGAAATATTTCATTTGTGACTCCAAGTAAATTACTTCTCGATATTTCGAAGCATCTTTGCTTAGGTAATAGCCTTTTGAAAACTTTTACTTTAATTCTAAATTAAGCAACAGCAGGACATAACCTAATTATGTCTACAAACCATGTCAGTCTTTTATGCTTGTTCTCAAGCATATATTCGAAAAACATCGTAAAAGTATTACCCTTAAATAAATTTTCATCAATTAACTTATGTTTCTATGCAATATCAAGCCATTGGTGCCAGATGCTGTTCTAAACATAAAGGGATTGCAATAGGTTCACATTGACTAGAACACTTTTTTCAAAGGACTCCGCGCTGCCTCAAGTTCTGTGCGCCCTTTCTCTTTAGTGATACATAAGCAAAATAAAAATAAAATATTTCTCAAACGAAGCGCACAAACATCTAAAGAAACTACTGTCCAACGAATAGTTATTTTCAGTTCCCATCTCAAAGTTTTAGAAAAGGAAAAGACTTAACAACGATCATCTCCAATCTCGGAAGTATTACATAAGGGAGAATGAAAGGTATGTAGAAGATTACTTTGAATAAATTGTTGATCGCACACTTTCGTTTTGCCGATGAGTTGTGATGCACATTTCAAAGATAACGTGAGGCTTTATTCTCTAAATATTTGATGTATATCAAGTATATCCAAGTTTGGACTAGCATCATAAGTTTCTTTTCAATGTCAATAGCAAAGTTTTCTGAGGTTATCAACATAAGGCTATTTTTTCACGCCATTTCTCAATATAATAATTCTCATGATAAGATAGATTTTGGAGTCCAAAATTATGTCAAGCCATGCTTCATTTTGCAGAATAATATGATAAAAAATGCGATTATGATGTGACATTCGATACGACAGAAAGACCTCAAAAAAATTCATGAGATCAAAAACAATAGATTTTATTTAGATAAAGATTCAATAGATTCTATTGGAACGCGTAATAAAATTCGGATTCAGTATCATTCATTACATCCAGCATTTTATGGTCATGAATTAGTTGACGAGTGCTACACCTATCCAATTTGAGGTTACCTGCAACAACCTTGAAGTCGATAAATTATTTAATAAAAAAAAATGAAAAAATAAATAAAAAAAAGTCAAATTGAGCATTGTGTTAACATTAATTTTAGTAGTTTGCAATTAAGCTAAAACCTACCAGTTATAATTCACTTTTAGACGAAATATAATTTTTTTACAATTTTTAATCACACTTACAATTTATAAAATATAAAAATATTTAAAACTTGGACAATAAAAAAAAAAGTCATTAAAAACTAGGTATTTTATGGCATGCTTCCCTAGAGGCGGCATGCAATGGTCTCCTAGCCTTATCCTGCAAGTGGTCTCCGTTTGATAGGTCGTTCGTACCTTTCGTATATTTTACTGACTCTGAAGACGTTTTCGAACCACATGACTACTTTTGTTGCTAGGGCAAATTTTACAACTTGTCAAACGGAATGGGTTAAACAAGGCGAAGAATACGACTACCACCAAGAAGTGGCACGGTAGGAAGGTTTTTGTCGCTTGTGACCATGGACTGGTTGAACATGAACGAATATGGACAATTTTAGTAGCCATTCTTCAAAATAAAAATTCTCATTCTTTTTCTAAGCAGGTCGGGCTATGGGGATATGCTGCATGACAAGGAGAGGGTAATAAAATTCGCCGTTTTTTATATGTCGAATTTTAATTTTTGAACATTAGTAATGTGTTTCTGATGCTGGGTTTTCCTTAATTCACAATATTTAGTTATTGTAGGCATTCATTCATTTTAGCATATTAAGAATGCGCAGTTAAATACATTGAAATGTTAGTTGTGTTGTTTGGAAATTTACAAGTATATGCAAGCACAAACCTTACACAAATATTATTATGTTTAATGCAATTTTCGTGTGAAACATTACTTCTTAAGATTATTTGGCAGTAGAAAGTTTAAGCTTTTGAAAATGACTGGTTGAGTTGAAGTATCATATAATGTATTTGAAGCTTCTTCAATTAAGTTATGGAACTGCATTTTACTCACTTCATACTGATACCTTTCCTGAACCATAGCAATGATACATTTTTGTGTTTATTCCTAATAAATAGCTGCTGTAGTAACTAACTTGTTTGTTCAGAATTAGCACATTTAACAACCTGTCTCAATTATTGCAGAATGAAATGTACGAAATTGCCCTGCTGAGGGCAATAAGAGAAATGCACAATTCTGGGAGGACTGCAGAAGTCCTTGACATCGGAACTGGGACGGGTTTGCTCTCCATGATGGCCGTAAAGCACGGAGCCGACAGAGTGGTTGCTTGTGAGGTAGGCTTCCTTTGTGCACGTTGTCATACATTAGAATTCTAGGCAAGCGAGTAAATGTTAGTGCACGTGACTTGAGATGAAGTTTGTAAATTCGCTTCACGAGCGCTCCGATGAGTTCTGGTCTCTTGCAAATTAATGTTAACGAGAAGCTCGTGAGATGCAATTGAATTTTTGACTTTCAAAGGTTTCTTTTACTTCAGGCTTTTGTTCCTGTGGCAGAATGTGCAGAATTGGTGCTGGAAGCAAATGGCATGAAAGACAGAATCACTCTCATCAAAAATGTGTCACATTCATTGACAGGTGGCTTTTGACAAAAATCTTTTTATGCCTGACTTTAATTTTTTAAAAGTTAGTTTTGTCAAATTGTCTGCATAAGTTTGTTTTATTGAAATAATGCTTGGGTAAAAGTAGATTTGTATAAAAATCTGAACTCCATGATTTGAATTTGTGAGGCAATTGATAAAGGTGTGAATCTTTAAAAGGCTTCCAAAAAGCTAGCTTCTAATTGTGAATGCTCGAATCAATTGCGTTTGCATAAATTAAATTAAATTTGCACGAATTAAATTAAATTCGCATCCAGCTGAAGAGATCGGCGGCCGTGTAAACATCTTGGTAGCAGAAGTATTCGACACGGAACTGATAGGGGAGGGAGCTCTCGAGACATTCAAGCATGCCCTGGAAGAACTGCTGGAGGAGGATTCCATCGTCATCCCGCAGTCCGCGGTCATCATCGCGCAGCCGGTTTCTTGCCCCTTCTTCAGGAGCTGGAACAATTTCCGGGACATTTGCCTCGAAGATCACGGAGCCACGATACCGGAACGCCACGACCGGTGCAACGTGTGCGTGAGACCACCTCCGAGCTGTCTCGAATGCCCGGGACTGCCCTCCGTCCACGACGTCCAGCTGGACAGTTTGGGATTGGAACGTTTCACTTCCATGTCTGATCCTCAGATTGTTCTAAGGTAGTTACTGATACAAACTGAAAAGCTTTCTCAATAATGTAAATGTACATGTAATTAGTAGGCCACAGCCTTCCATAGATTATTATTTTGGTTGAGAATATAATTTTCAACTGTGGAATGAACGTTTATTTTCAAAAATTAAAAGTTCCATTATTCTCGTCGAATTCAGGTTCGATTTGAATGGAGATGCAGGAGAGTTAAAGTTCAGCGACGCGAAACACGTTCAGTTCGTTGCGCGCGACGACGGAGAGGTGGATTGCGTCTTCATGTGGTGGGAATTGACCATGGATAGAGAAGGTGATTACATACTCAGCACTGCTCCTTACTGGGCACATCCTCAGGGAACCAGGAAACAGGTGGGTAATCCCAATATTCACCTTCCAATTACACTGAACTAGTGCTTAAGGTATTGTGCAATTGTTACTGTGAATAATCGTTTTATTAAATTGTAATTGAGTTAAAATTAGCATAAATTCTTAATTTATGAACAATATACAAATATGAAAAGACATTTCCAGTGGAGAGACCACTGGATGCAAGCGGTGTACTACCCCGTCGACAAGATCTTCGTCAAAAGGGAAGAAACGTTCGGCGTCATCGCCCTCCACGATGAATATTCTTTCTGGTTCAATCTGTGCAAGACGACCCCGAGTGCGGACCAGCTGGATCGAATGGTGAAAGAAATAATGCATTGCAGCTGCGGGCTCCATCTGGGTTGCAGTAGATCCCGATTGGCCCTGATGAACGATCACAAGCGCAACCAAATTTACGTCAAGGCTCTCAAGAAGGTTGCTACGGTCGAGATGGTGTCATTTATTTTTGTTTCCATTTATTCTAATTTGTTTAACTTTCAGGCTATAAATAGTGAAAGTATCTGCTTGTCATTCAGTGATAACTCCATCTTGCCTATAATGGCTGCCAAACTTGGGGCTAAAAAGGTGAGTTAATTGTAGAGCCTTTTCAAACTCGGTTGTGGAAATCTTGAACGGCACTTATTCATGCGACCTGCCTGATTTTTATTTGATTTTTTAGTGTTAGATTATTCCATTAACAATTGCATTACTGATTCGTTCTTAATCCATTCTCGGCCTCAAGTTAAATCTTATTCAAAGTATTTACGTTTGATGAAAAGAAGCAGCATTTATTTGTGTTTGCATTTTTAAATATCGATTGGTCAACTTTTAGGTGTTTGCTGTCCAGCCACAGTCAACTTCCAGCTTCACCAAAGATTTTGCTAAGTCCAACAATGTGGATGGAAAGGTGAAGGTCTTCAACTGTCCCTTTTCCAAACTCATCTTCGAAGATTTTGATGGTGAAGTGGTTGGTAATAATTTTCAATATTCAATCAAAATTTCAGAATTTCAATCTGATCAAAATTAAGCTGAGGTAGTCTTGGTGAGGTACAATCAGTTTCACTTTTGAGGGGAGTTGTATTATCAGTTGCCTGAGAATTTTTCATAATATTCCCTATCTGAGAATTTCTTGGAATGTTTATTTTGGAAGTAATGGATTAACAATTAATTGACATAATTATAGTTGTTACAATACTTTAATTTTCTCTTTTTTACGATTTTATGATATAAGTAAATGTCAAGATTCCAATTTTTGTGCTGCACACAGTCGTTTTCTTACTCTGCTTGCTCTCATTCTAATACGTTCTTCAGATCAACACCATAATCGGGGAGCCGTTTCTCAGCAGCTCAAAGTTGCCCTGGGAAGATGTCCGCTTTCTTTACGCCAAAGATGAACTCGCCAAACTCTGCAAGACCCAGACGGGGCTTCAAGAACTCCCTCTGATGATCAAAAGCCCGACAGTTCTTCCTAAGCTGGCTACCATTAAAGGTGTGGCTGTGGAGTTCAAGGACTTGAACAAGGTGAATGATGCTACTGTTACTCTTGCAACTTCCAGTAGTGAGATGGACTGCAATTCTGAACATTTTAATAATAAACTGTTTCCAGCAATATTGGATGTTCGACTCGAATTTTTCAGGTGAAGGGCAGACCGGTCGGACTTTGTCAAGGGTTCGACCTGACACCATTTGATGATATGGTCTACCACTCTTCTCAGCTAGCTGACAGCTGCCTAGAGAGCCATCCTCTGTGGGAGTATCCAGCGAAAGCCCTTACTCCCGAGTTCGAGTTGCTTCAAGTCAACTTTATGGCCCGCTTCGTCAACTCTGTCAGACAGCAGGAAAGAGTCGGTTTCGTAGACTTCAATGGGTTAGCAAGATATGGAATATGGATTTTTAGAATATGATTTCCTATTATAATGTTGCTCGATAATTTATGTGATGCATGTGCCATTGCTTGCAGCTCTGGAAAGTGTAATGGCATCGTCATGTGGGTCAACTATAACTTCGACGAGAACGCGAGGGACATGACCATCAACAACGGACCGATATCTCCGATCCTGCCAAATCAACTGATCCAGTGGGACCCACGGACAAAGCAGGGCGTCTTCTTCCCGAATTCCTTCGAACCGGTCGATGCCGAAGGTTGCAGACTAAAATTCAAAGCTAGTTTTAACATCAGATCTACAGAGATTGCCTTTGACTTTGGCATATTGGATTACATCATTAATGTCATCAATTGACATTTGGCATTCCTTTGACCTGTTTTGTTTCAAAGCACGAGCGAGCGTTTCATCGAGATGTTGAATTGTGGCACGATTTACTAACATAAACACTGGTGTTTCTATGTATGTTCTTAAACCGTTTGAAATAAATATTGTTGCTCACAAAGTCAAAAGCTTGGAATATTTAAAATAATGAAGATAACTTTCCAGCTGAGAAAAAACAAGCAAGACAAGTTCATGAAAAATAGTTACAAATGATCTTTAGTAGTAAATAATTTTTTGTCACTTAAGAAATCTGAATTCCTGAAAGAAAAGATTGAAATTCATCTTCGCATCTCTGTTATGTTAGCTCCCGGTTTTGGCAAAGTCGCTCTCCCTCTCGTTAATTCCAGGAAAGATGAAACTGACCCCACTTTGTACATTATTTCCCAGTAACTGCTTGTTGTTTGTGGATTGGAGGAACAAAACCAGTTGCTCGGGAAGCGCGTTTGCACCTCGCATCGGGTCCGATATCATGCCCGATAAAGTGCTCGAAGCAATTACATTCTGGGAACAATTGTTCGGAAGCTGAAGAGCGAACTTTATGTTCGGCGGTTGGTCAGTTGGTTGGCTAAGTGCGAGGCTTGGTTGGTTGGCAGATGCTAAGGAGTTCAGTGGCAACAAGGGGAGTTGGAAATTGTTCTGTGTCAAGTTTGATGCCTGTATTTGGATCAATGCATTGAGGAAAGAGTTTGGCTGTGATGTGGGGAAGATTAATTGTTGGAACTGTGAAAGAGGAAGTGAGTTCTGAGAGGGGAGCGACTGAATTGTTTGGGTGTTTGGCAAAGACAAACTTTGAGGCATTGTTTTTGTTGCATTAAGATTTGGCAAATCTTGATTAGATGGCTCTTTAGAAACAATATTCTTTGAAGATTTAGAATTGGTGTTCTGAAGCTTGCTGGAGGCTATATTTCTCGAACCACCCTTGCACACGGTGCCTTGAACAACAGCAGAACCAGACAGTCTCTTTTTCAAGCTACCCAGAATAGCCTGCTCTGTTCCATTCAGAGCACTTGAATCTTTGTCAGCTGGAGAGGACTCAAGATCAAACTTATTCTTGTCGTCCGGTCGGTACATGCCCACCAGAACGGAGGGGAGAGTCTGCCTATCCCGTTGATGCTCAGTTTCCAGGTGGTTTTGGAAGTCCTGAGCTGAATTTGTGGCATAGCTGCACATTTGACAAGGATATACAAACTTTCCTGCATGACGTCGAGTCTTAAGAATGTGTTTTCGAAGGTTCTCTTGGGTGTTGCACGTGTATCCACAGTAGAGGCACTTATAAGGCTTCGAGCCTGTGTGTACTCTTTCGTGTCTTCTAAGATTGGCTGCCAAAGTTGTCTTGTAGCTGCAAGACTTGCATTGGTATCTTTTGTCTCCCTCGTGGAGCCTCTGATGGCGTTTCAATTGATGTCTCGATTTGCCGCTGTAACCGCACTCGTCGCACAGGAAGCGTCGTTCGGTGGAATGAGTCTGGAGATGGACGGCCAGTTCGGACTTGTATCGGAAGAGGCTGGTGCAACCGAGATGCGGACATTTGAGTTGCTTGTCGTGAAGCTTCATGTGAGCCGTTAGCTGGCTGAGCTGCATAAACTGTCTTCCACACTGACAGCACTGATGACTGGGAGGAAGAACTCCGTGCTTTTCAACTTCACTTGCTCCGTGTTCCCTCAGGGCGTGTGCTTGCATGGTCGACTTTCTACCAAACTGCTTTTTGCAGACAGGGCATCTAATAAATAGAAAAACTTTTGTCTGAAAACGTAAAAATATTGTAGCAACTTTGAAGAAACAATAGTGTCCTGACAAAAATCAATATTATCTGATTATTATTATCCAGTACGAGTGCAACACACCTGTAGTACATGATGCCGAGATGGACCTTCAGATGTCTTCGCATCACGGCAATGTCGGCAAACTGCTTCATGCAGAAACTGCATTTAAAAGGAAGACTCCCCGTGTGCTGCCTCAAATGACTCAAGATTCCGGTCCTGGAAATTTTCTTCCCACATTCTGGACAGGACACTTTTCCACTGCTGCTTCCATTCTCTGATATCAGCTGCTGGTACAAAGCCATGCACTTGGCATCAGCAAATTCTGATTCTTGCTTTTCATTCTTGACTCTATTTGTTTTTTTTAGGCTTGGCTGCCTGGTTTCAGCTAACATGTGGTTGAGTTCGTGGAAGTGAAGGGAGTTCAAGGCATAAAATAGCCGTCCACATCTCTGACACTTGTAATTCTTACCGTCGCCGGATTTCATTTCGTCCACTTTCCTCAGGTGCGTCCGGGCCGTCTCGTGCGAGTCGAGTTTTTCTCGAGAAGAGAATCCGAGGCCACATATTTTGCACCAGAACTTGCTTTCTTCCTGAACCCTAATCGACTAAAACATAATTAATCAGCTCATTCTGTAAGGCCTTTAATTTTTCTATAAATAGTATACGACTCAACACAAGAATAGCATTTATAATTGTTCAAAATAAAAGAAAAATTCTGACCTCATCATTTGATTCATTGTCCTGCTTTAAGACAACCACTTCAGTGTTGACACCTTCATGATCATCGCCTTCGCTCCGGTCGTTCGAACATCTTTGTTCCTTCTTTTGCTCGGATGCTGAAGTTTCATCATCTTTATCAACTGCATTCAAACTTGATACCTTGGAATTGATGTCGGGTGAACCCGGAAATTTTATTATGCTCGACTTTTTTGTCACTAGCTTTGGAGGTCTCCCTCTTTTTCTCTTGAATGAGGACACGGAAAGGCCATTCGAACTCCGATCATCGTCAGGGGTTTTGAAATTCTCCTCGGCTAAATCACCGGTCGTGGACCTTTCACGAGTAAATTCATTGTCTAGGCCTTTTGTTTTAAATTTTGCTAAACAAGGAGATTTGAGATGATCGAGTAGTTGTGAAACTGAATAAATGTTGGTTCTGCAAACAACACAATCCACCAAAAACTCCTTTTCTCCAAGATTGCCTGATGTTTCAGTGGAGGAAGAAATTTTGTCCGAACATGTCTCTTTTAAGTGGGAGGATGTGCATTCGATTGTATCTTGGTTAGAAACACAAGACAAGCCACATTTAACACAGGCAATCGAACCTTTTAGGTTCCCAACCTGGATGGGTTCATATGTCATATTTGATGTATTTTTATAAACTACATTTGAATGTAAACAGTATTATTAAATGATGTTTAAAATACAAATGTGTGCTATTAAAGTAAGAAAAAATCAAATGCAGCAGCCATAAAAGGTTTGTTGTGAAATTAGTCCCTTACCCAGCACACTTAATGACTAATTGGCATTATTATTTTGTTAAAATGCAATTTATGAAAAACATTTCAACATCATGGCCGAAATAACTACAAAGGGTTTTTCTTATTAAATACCAATAAATTTAAGTTAATCACCTCTTTTATTTTAATAAATTCAAAGTACTTGTTTTTCTTTTTGAGACAATTATAGAAAATAATAGTTAGAAGATGATATATGATGAGATTTAACTGTCCAACTTTCAACGTGCATTAGTAATCAAATTAACAATAATAACTGTTATTGCCATTAACCAGGATAAAACTGATATTAGAAATATTAATTTGAAAACAAGTGACAAAATTCCTCATTTACTGAAATGGAAACAAGTGAATCTGAAAGCTTTCCTCTTGTAAACAATGTCAGCATGTTGTGAAATCGCAGTGGCAATCATAATTTTACAAGAAAGCTGCAGACTTGCTAAAAATTATTAGAATAGCAAATGTTTCTAAAAAAGGAAATTAACTCGAGCAACCATCCCATCAGCATAATAGGCACAACAGGATCAAGTGTTGACAAGTGTCTTTGAAAGGCATTTTTTAACAAGCAGGACTTAGTTTTTCAAAAGAAAACTAATTTAAAATCAAGAAAACCAATTCCAGCCCATAGCTCTGATCAATCAGAATCGGGAACAACATTTTTCACTTAAAATAAAATTATGACTTTTTGATAACATCCATTGGTTTGTTTATATTTGACTGATCAGTGGGACCTTCTAATTTGCCATCATGCAGACCTAACTCGGAATCATCCCTTTTGCAAAGATACCAAAATTTGCTCAAGAATTTACTAACTTTGTCACTGGATTCAAGATCTATGGCAACATGTTCTTCAACTTCTGTGCCAGTTTTTGCAACACATTTGCAATATTTACATTGAAAACCTGATATGTGTGGCATGAAGCCTTTCAGCTCCAATGAAACATCCTTAACTCCATCATCACCATTCGATTGATCAATAGGATCTGCATTGTTGCAGACTTCTTTATCAAATAAATGCTCGAGTCCGCACGAATAACCATCTTTAAATTTAGCATCTTCTGTAACAACATTCTGGGAAGGCATGTTCCTTCCAGCTTGACGAGATTTCTCCGGTTGCAGAATTTTTGCTTCTTCAAAAAAATAACGAGTCGAAGGTTTTCTGATTCCAGCGGAAAGTCTAGTCACTATTTGCCTCTGGATTGGAGGAGGTGGAGAAATACTGATGCTGCCTTTTGGAGTTACATCTTTTTTTAAATTCTCTTGCTTCAAGCTCTCCAAAGCAAAAACATGATTAAAATTGGTCTCATCCGTTACATCATTAGACAATCTGCTAGATTGTTTTCTTTTCTTCCTCTTTAATGAGGTATTATTTGCATTTGAATCTTTTTCAGAGAACATAGCAGACACATTTAGAGCTCTGAAACGTTCTAGAATACTTTTAAGACTTATTTTGTCATTAATGTCTCCTGTTACAAAACCTTGATCATCGATAACGACGTCCTCCCCATTCTCTGGATGATCTTTTTGTTTAACAAGTTTTAAAAAAGTACTCAAATTTACTTTAGCTAATTCTTTTTGGATTTCGTTATCTAAAACATTCTTGCATGAATCGATTGGAGATGGCTTCTTTATGTCATGAATTAATCCACCTGCTAACTCAAACTTAACTGAGCTGACGGCCAAAATACTTTTATTGCAAAACACGTTGTCATCGTTTACATCAAATATATTGTTTTTAACTGTATTCAATCCACATGCATTCTGCTTGTGTTGAACATATTTTTCAAGTCCCTGGATTGTTTGGTTGCAAGTCAAACAAATATGTTGATCGCTGGTCATAGTTGCAATATTAGACACAAACATCGCCACAACGTAGTTGTTATATTATATAAAAAATTAAAAAATCATCATTAATTATTCTATTGTCAAGTCATCTTGGAGTGGCTGGACGGCCAATCGCGTCAAAATCGGAAGCACTTGCGGCCAAAACAACATTTGATTTAGAAAGAATAGCAGTAAAGACATATATTCAGCTTTGGAAACAAAAAGTAGTAAAATAGTTATTAATCAAATTATAATTTTTTTATTAATCCTTAACGTTTTTCATAATATTCACATTTGTATCACTCTTAGGAACTCATTGTTTGGGATTATTTGGTACAGTGCTATCTCGCTTGTTAGCCAAACAAGAGATGGATGTTTTACCACGTTCATTCCTGGCAAGAGTTTGGTTGGTGATGTGACGCTGTTGGCAGAGATATGACAATAGAATATATAACATCCAAGACTCAAATTAATTTTGCTAATTGTGATGATGTAGTTTCCAATACTGACTCTGTGGAATTTTTGTGTTAAAATGAAATTATGTTTGACTTGTTTCATTAATAATCTGATCTTTATTTAATTGGGAACCTATGGCTTTGTATAATAACATGATCAGTAATTAAAAAATGATAACAATTGACAATAAAAGCTGGTTTATTATGATCTGGGCTTTTCTTGGAGTTTTTGGTCGGGTGATCTTGGCTTTTTTTTTAAAATCTCACTGGCAGCCCCGGCTGCAACAAATGTAATACGATTACATAAATCTTAGGAAAATTCGTAAACATCTGATATCGTAATGTTGTTAGTGGTTAAACAAAAAGAACTATAAATAAATCAAGAGGCGGGCACTGAATGAGTAGAACTCGCTTTTAAACCGTTTGCCATTACTTGAACATCATCAGTTGTGGGTTTTGTTCTATGTTTCAAAAATTACTTCCGATTAACAAGAAAAGTTAAAACCAACGTGTTTCACGTAACAATCGAGATCATTTTGTCTCTTGCCGTTAATTTAATACACTAAATCGCCTCTGGTTTCTCTCCAATAGTCTCTTACAACTCATCCAAATTCCAGAAGTCTCAAATGTAGTACCTATACATACAGCATTACTCAAACACTATATCCGCAAATAACGCGTTGCTAAATTGATCCACATTATAAAACATGTTTATTTAACGTCATAGTTTTCCTAATTTTGTCAGTCCGTTGATTATAAATACCGAGCTTTTAAGCACATTAAGCTTTCATATCTGGAGTCAAAACATATGGAGAATAGTACGGCTGTGAATACTAACGGTATCAGCAAAGTTGTACAAAGAATATCTACCAGCGCAGAGGTCAGACAAATCGTGGTGGTTGATTTTGTGCCAAAGAAGAATTACCATGAGAAAGAAGGTCAGATTTTGATTGACATAATATCAGGGCACATGCCTTCCAGCAAAGTCTTTTAAATACATCCTACATTTTAAATAAAATAATATTTTATATAGCGATCTATATGGTAGCAACTGGAGTAATACTTCTCATAATGGCGTGAGTAAATGAACTGTTTTCGTTTTTAATTTTTCACAAATAATAAATAAACATTCTTTAATTAATGTAATCATATACCAACATTTTTAGGGTTTCAATAATAACGTTATGTTTCGGGATTCCGTACACCAAACGCAAAGTAAAGAGGGGTCGTACTCTCAAGCCAAGTATAAAAATTTTGTTTCTGTATCCTTAATAATAAAGTCCAAATCTTCTTAGTTACGCAACGGACTTTAATCAAATAAATAAGCTTTAATAATAAGAACTTTTCGTCGTTTAAAAAAGTTATTTAGGCAACACCTGTAGGTATTTTAATAATTCTATTATTATAAAAAAAATCCAAAAGCTCATGGTCTTTGTAATTCTTGCATAGCGGGACGTCATTTAGGGTAGGGGCAACGGCCTGACTTTAACTAGACGCTAAAAATAGGTCTTCTCTTGTTTTCCCCCCTGGAAAAAAATGAAATGGCATCCTGCTTGCACATTCTCAAGCAGGACTTTTCCCAATTTTTACGTATAATGAAGTGCGCTAGAAATGTGTCTTGTTACTCATGAAATAACTTAACAATTTTGTACAAGAGGGTTTAAAGAATAACGTTTTATCCGCTTGCTTTAACTATACCTTTTTGGTGTAATATCCGAATATCGATAGACCTAATTCGAATTCAAATGTACAGTATCTATAATAAATTGGTCAATGGGAAATCATAGGTTCTGGCGTCGAGACCATGGATTTCGTAATTTGGTTGCATTGAAAAGGAATATCCTGAAGATTTTTTCGGAGGGTTTAATTAAATCCCTGATCATTTTGGTCCTGAACATTCGAAAGTCTACTCCAAATTTAAAATTTAATTGGAGGGTTGGTGGACGGGCAATCCCAATGTAGGCACTAATAACCATAGATTCATTTCAGCTTTTTCCAAAGGGGGACGAAACCGTGAAATATTAGATATGACTTTTTTCGTGTAGTCTAAAATCAGAAGGGGAGGGGGAGAAGGAGGGAGGGCAACGGCCCTGCCAATAACCTCCAAAGTTTTTCACAGAATCAGAACCATTGTTTTCAGTCGCTTTGACACTTTGATTTCGTGCACGTTTCTGGATTTTTAATTAACAATTATTAAATTACTGAATTAATTTACATTCCAGGCATAGGGGGCCTCCCGCTCATTCCACGTAGTTCAAAGGCCTCTCTTCCAATGTTTTTCAAATAAACTAGTTCTTTATTTTGTAAAGCACATTACATTAATGATTTTTTGTCGTTGGATCGTGTTCATTTAATGTCCAGTGATCTTTTAATAATATAAATTGAATTTATTTGCTTAGGATAATTTATGTTTCCTCATTTAGGAATCATTTAGTTATTGATTACTTGTTATGATGATTATTAATAAATATCATATAAACCAAAAGTTTCGCATGAGTTTCTGAACTCATATTCTAGAATGAACTTTATTGAAGTTATAAATATGTCTGATGAGAGACTGAAATAACATAACATAACATAACAATTATTTATAGTGGTTAAGAAGACCTGGATCTGTATAATAACCACTTTTTTGTAGTCCTAATAACTGAACTTACTTAAGTAAATTTTAAATTTATCTACTGTGTCCGCATGGATGGTTTCCTTATCTAGTTTATTCCATAAGAACACCACCCTTGCGCTGAAATAATTATTTTTTAAGTTTCCCAAAGCCTTCCCATATAATTTACTTGTGCCCTCTAGTAGTAGCACTTTTTGTGGCTTCGTAAAACTGTTCAGGGAAAAGGCCTTCCAACAAAATTTTGAATGCCTTTTTTGAATTTCTTCTCTTTCCAGAGTCTTTAATTTACATCTACTTAATCGTTCCTCGTAACTCAGCTTTCCAAAATCTTCTATCATCCTGGTTGCTCTTTTTGATACTCTTTCCACTTCCACATCTTTTCTCAAATGAGGGTTCCACACTTGCACACAGTACTCAAGATGTGGCCTTACTAATGCCTTATACAATCTCAGTATTACATCCTTGTCCCCACTCACTACTGTTTTCTTTATCATTCCAAGTACTCTGTTTTTTTAACAACTTCCATGCTCTGTAGAGATGCTTTTTCATTGTTCTGCATTGTTACCCCAGATCTCTTTCACGATTAGACTGCTTCAGAATGCTTCCTCCAAATACATATTCAACTTTCGTGTTTCTGCATCCCATATAATGAAGCATTTGCCTACGTTGAAAAGCATCTGCCAATCTTCTGCCCATTTTAATAACTTGTTAAGATCTTCCTGAAGTATATCCACATCTTGCTTGCTGGCACTTCTTGCTACTTTGATGTCGTCAGCAAACTTGGATAATTTAGATCTTATGCCATAATCCAGATCATTTATATATATGCAGAACAGCACAGGTCCAAGCACCGATCCTTGTGGGACGCCGTTAAGCACTGGTTGCCACTCTAAATAAATTCCTCCCATTCCTAATAGCGATCTAATCCCATGAAAAAATTCGAGAGATAATTTCGGCATTTAAAGAAGTATTTCTTCAAAAGGATGTATGTCATTTTTGTAAATGCACGAGATTTAAGGCTTTATTATGTAATGTAGATACTTAAATTAACAAGAAAGTAAATGTCCGCTGCTCAAATACGCTTAAGCAATTCAGACATAAATTCAATCATAAAATTATAAACACGCGGGTTTATTTTGTTTATTTTCAATTAGAAACTTTTAATGCCAGTTAGAAAATTAATTTTGTATATTAATTTAATTAATATCTCCGGATCAATCCAACCCCTTCCACTTTTATATCTTGGAAAGCAAAGAGGAGATTTGTCTGAAGGGTTCTCGTTTTGGGAGCTTGTTAAACTCCTTGCTGGACTTGTTAGCATTTTGAGAAATGGATTGATGTTTTGTCAAAATGTGGATATACTTTTATTCGCTAACGTTTTTAAAGGTGCTACTGCTTTTTGTAAAAGCTTCAGAATGTCTTTCAGGTTAGACTCGTTTATTAGCGTCAATTTGTTTTATTTTTAAAGTTTTGAGTACTATACTATCTTGCCTACTTTAAGTTGAAGGTGTGACCTTTTTATTCCAGACTCTTTCAGTAAAGTTCCCATTGGCTTTGGGAGTAGCGCTGATAGTTTGAACAAAGGTGTTTAGTTATTTTATTTTGTCTCTTTAGAATTTTTTTTATAAACTACGTTAAGAATTATATAAGATATGTAAGAATATTGTTTCATCATAACGTCATGTAACGTGCGTTTTTGCTTAATTTTTTTACATCAAACTATGTTTTAATTACCTGAGACTAATTAGTAAAAATTGATTTGTTTTTGGTAGTGCTTATAATGTGAGCACTGGTACCTGCTGCATCTTTTATTATCATGCTGTTATGAGTGCTTAGTTGTGGTTGATGGAGTAACATGCTTGTGCAATGAAAAAGTTACTTTGATGTAACTTGCTGACAGGATTGTTAAAATTTGTCTTTATATCTATCAATGTTGGATTTCATCTTGTTCATCTTTGTTTCAGCACATGTCCATGTGTTCGCTCCAATTTCTTACTCAATTTCAAATTTACTTCTGTATTTCTAATTAGCAGAACTAAAGAATAAACTCTTTGTACAAAGTTCTTATTATTTTATAAAGATTTTATTCTTAATTGAAATTTATTTGTTACTATTTACAAAAACCATAATTTCCAATTAAAGTAAAGAGAGTGCATAAATAAAATATATTTTTTCATAATTAGGTCAGTTAGTATATTGATAGATGATGGCATATAAATTAATTCCTAATTTATTGAAATTTTAATTTTTAATTTGTGTTTTAATTTAGATCTGCTAACATTTCATAAGAGGTGCAACAGGATAGAAGATGTCAAACTAACGCTCCAAGAATGGAGTGAAGTCATTTTGGTTTCATTCACCCATTCATCATCGTCATCACCATCATCATCTTCAATACCACCAGCTTTTCAAAGCACATCTACAACTAATGCAGAGGTAATAGCAATTGCAACTTTCTAAAAATTATTTTTTGAGAGTATGAAACTTTTACATTTTTTTTCGATTATATTTCAAGTCTTCTACCCTTCCAATATGCATTTGTATGAATTTGAGTGCAGTTTCATAATGAAATGCTCACAATTTCTTGATAAGCCATTTTTGTGCTTATAATTATAATATTTAATCAAAATATTTGGTGACATTTCACAGTAAGAAAGTTAGGTGAACAAATGGGACATTGAAAAGTTTCAAATAATTCAATTGGTATCGGATTACCCAATTCAAACCTAAATTATAACCTAATCAATACTAAATATTATCAAACCTAAACTCCATGTTTTAAATTTGACTTCTACTCAGATTCCCCATCATGAGGAGCATAAGAATCCATTGATGCTGACGTTCACTGTGAACAAAACAACCTACGACCTGCCACTACGTTTGTACAGGTAAATGATTCATTCGTACAGGTAAATGATTCATTCGGGCACCAGCTGTTAATTGATTTTGTGTTATGATGCAACTTGAGAGCTTTTTTGATCAGATGTTGTTGTTTATTTTTTTATTTCTCAATAACTAATTAGTTATATAATTAGTTATAATAATATATATATATATATATTTAACATGCCAATAGAAATGTTTGCTATTAGTGTTAGCTTTTGTTGTTTTTTAAAATTGATTATCATGAAATACACAATTGATTGAAGGGGCAGTAGACAGTAAGTAGATGACAATTGATAAAAGTCTGTTTTCCAGGGAATCTTATAGAGAAGAATTGAAAATCACTTTACATGCCAATGAGACTTTTTCAAGAGTTTGTAATTCTTTGAGTCTATTGTTTTAGTGATTAAGTTAAGGATTTACAAATAACTTTGTGTAATTATTAGCGTAACTAATTATTTCTCAGCAAATTCAAATAAGCTTAGACCCAAATGAATATGATCTTGAACCTTATACCACAAATTTTAAATTTCTCGAAACATCGAAGTTATCATCGATTATGCTGTTAATTTATTATGTCTCTTCACAATGCTTTGTGATAAACAGATGATAAAGAAATACTTTTTGAATTAACTTAAATATATGTAAGTATTTATCTAATATTTATCTAATATTGGTGCCATGATTAACCTCTTCAGTCAGTCCCAAAAAACTGCCACTATTTTGGAAGTACTTGGAAAAGCAGACGAACCCTTCCTATTTCTGCATTCATCAATCTGTGCAGCAAGACAAGGCAAGCAGGATGTTTGATGATGTCTGATGATGTGCTGTTAATGATTCGTTAAGTTGGTGCAAGGTGTAGTATGATAAGTAAATTGCAGAATTAGTTTTGTTTTGTAGAAGATTAGGTTTTTAATGATAGATTCCTTTTCCTGGTAGATAGGGCTTATTGATGCTAGGACTAAGTAATTGAATTCGATAAATAATTATATTAATTTATTATTAATACCTGTTATTTACTTGGACAAGTAACCAAAACATCAACCGCTACTCTTTTCATTTAGCGGCCTAATTTTGCTTGGTGGGGAGATGTTCGTCATTAAGTCACTTGAGTTTGAAATCTGTGAACAACAGAATGAGGTTGGCTTTCTTAATACATAAACATTTCAATTGTATTGAAACATTTCATTTGTATTGAAACATTTCATTTGTATTGAAACATTTCATTTGTATTGAAACATTTCAATTGTATTTAAACATTTCATTTGCATTTAAACATTTCATTTGTATTAAAACATTTCAATTGTATTTTTTGCCAATTTTTATTATTTCCCAGTTAAGGCTGCAACATCTATTTTATTTTCAAAGTTTTCGTTAATATGATAATGACAAAGATCAAAGACAGGCATTCTTTGTTCACAATAGTCAAAATGTCACACTTTCAAGATTTCATATTTTTTTGTTTGGTAACTTTGATTTATGTATTTGCTTCAGTTTATGAATTGAATAAAATTAAGGTTATATTAAGTATATTTCATAAACTTATGGAAATCAGTTGAAAGGATAATGATATGAATAATTTTAATGCTATTGTTGAATTGAAAATAATTTTTTGTGCCTCTAAATGTTTGAATATTTTTTTATATTTTTATTTGAACACACCTGACGTGCAGTCATCTCGGTCGCACATCGCCTTCAAAATCCCGACAGCAACTGATGAGAAACCCACCAACCTTGACTCTGTTTGTGGTATGTATGTTTGTGTTGATGCTTGTTTGTATGTTTGTGTTGATGCTTGTTTGTATGTTTGTGTTGATGCTTGTTTGTATGTTTGTGTTGATGCTTGTTTGTATGTTTGTGTTGATGCTTGTTTGTATGTTTGTGTTGATGCTTGTTTGTATGTTTGTGTTGATGCTTGTTTGTATGTTTGTGTTGATGCTTGTTTGTATGTTTGTGTTGATGCTTGTTTGTAAGTTTGTGTTGATGCTTGTTTGTATGTTTGTGTTGATGCTTTTTTTATCTCTTTGGTCTATAATCATTGAGGTACTCACCGCTAAGCACTTAAGATTCAATTTACATCTGATACCTCATTTATCCACTTCTTGTTAATGTTTTATTTGTTATTGTTTTGTTATCCTTGTTGCTAAATTTGATTCTATTCAGTTATTTGTTGTTAATATCAATGTCAGTTGCTTTCAATGCAAATGCAAGCTTTAAGTTGAATCAGTATGAAGGAGATTCATATCAGTGGATTTATTTTTTTTTCTGCTTGAAAAATTCTCAGAGGCTGAGTTATCTCTGACAAGCATTTCTTTCTTTCTTTCTTTCTTTCTTTCTTTCTTTCCTCATTGCACTTAAAATGCAACAGGTTCACTTGAATTATTCAGCCAATTTTGCTGGATGATTGCTATTAATATATACTGCAATTATGAGAATGTTATTAAAAAATTGGTGTTATTAAAATTGTTTGAAAAATTAATATTGTTATCAGTAAAAGTTGTCAAGTCGTTTCTGGTTATGTAATAACATTAAAACATAAACAGCTAAGATTTAAAAACAATAATGTCATCAATAAAAGTTGTTAAATAATCGCTGGTTATGTAATAATATTTAAACACGTGAGGCTAAGATTGTTTTGAGCACGATCACATTGGTTCATTGAACTCATTGACCTCTTCAGGAAATGAGCTATGGACCTGGAAAAGATTCCAGGGTTCCGATGCACACAGGGCGGAGTTTCTGAGGAACTTGAAGATTGGAAAGTCAAAAAACGTTCGTTCAAATTGTGCATTCATTAGTTTATTTAATCCCTCTTATTTTGCAAATAATATCATATATTCAAACCTTATCTGTTTATAAATTGCTTCCTACATTTGCATCATATTTACTAAAAAATATATTTCTAATTTTGTCTCTGCTAATCTGGATTTATGACATGACATAGGAAAATCGTAACTGTTTTGTAGTTTTGAGGATTGCTTGTAGATATGTAAGGAAATAATATTAGAAATAGAACTCTTGTGGAGTGGATTGTTTACATCTTTAGAATGAGGTGATATTTCTTGTAATTTTTCTTGGAAGCATTTTGTTGAGTAAGGAAAACAATAAGAAAAAGTTGGTCTTTGACTGTTGCTTGGTTATAAAGAGTTGAGTAATCGAACGTTCACTAACGAGGCTTTTTCAATTGGTTAAGAGTGCTTTAGTTTTGTAATATTTTTTTAGCACCTATGTTGAGTTATTTATTTTCTCAGCAGAATAACAAATCTTCTCACTGTTTGATGATCAAGTTGGGATTAGTGTTGGATCACAGTTTGGTTGGTTTACCTTATTTTAATAAGCCCTTTGGTCTTGTTAAGGCTCTTAACGTTAATTACATTATAATTATAATTAATCATATAATAAATAATATAATAAGTAATAGTATTCCAGTTAATGAATGGAATTATTTCTCTGATGAATTGTCTGATTATTCCAGATCAGCAAATTAAATGCTTCTGTTGAAGATGTGAAGCAACAGATGTTACTTCTCTCCAATATTCTCAATCAGGTACTTTGAGCAGTTTAAGGTTTTTTTCTGACCTCATTACATAACTAATTACTTTTAATTGACATAGATAATTATTCATAAGTAAATTAACAAAACTTATACTTGATTATTAAAATCATAGTGGTTTGTATTAGCTTTTGAAGGAACTTCACAAGAACATTCAGATTGAGTTGGTTCACCTTGACCTTTGGAAAGATGTTGACCTTTTCCCCACTTCTTTGGGTGCTCGCTGGATGCTGTCATCTCTTGTCGAGAATGCCAGGCTGTTTGCAGATGCTGATGGACTCACCTTCCACTATCTCCATCTCCTTAGGTAATCATCATCATCATTATTTTTGTGGAAACTAATTAAGTTAAGTTGTATTTAATCGTTAATCATCTTCTAAACAACAAGTTGGGTTTAATTAATAATCAGCTTCTAAGCAATGTAATAAAATATTTAATTAATCAACTTTAGTTAATTGCAGTGGTCAGTCCATGGACGGTCCCCACTACGGAGCCTCGATACCCGATTCCATCTGCACCGACAGAGCAGTTGGGTTCTCCTATGTATGCGTCTTGTGTTTTCCTGTAACATGCTTTCACTTTCATTATCTGCTATGGTTCTTATTTGGCACACATTATGAAGCTTATCATTGATTGGTTGGATCTACTCCAATGCAATCAGCCATTTGCCTAGCACTCTGTTTTTCTATCCAATTATTACTTCAGAGACAATGGAGATGATGCTGATAACGTTTATATCATGTTAATTTATTTTCATGTAAATAACTTCCAGGTAGAAAATTCTGATGATATTGTTTCTATGGCAACTGGAATTATGCACATGCTCGGCCATGTGATTGGACTGGAGCATGATGGTTCTGAGGGTGGAAACTCAAAAAGTAGGATGGAGTGGAATATCTGCTTAATTATTTATGTTTTAGGTTGAATTTATAAGTGAATGGCTATCAAATTGTTTTAAGCCTTATATGCTAATTCTAATAGGGTTGATGTTTATAGAAGCTCTTATTATTTATTATAATCAATATTAATATCAAATTAGCATATTAATTAATGAATTAATTTTCTATTTTATCAGGTAAGAAGTGTCCAGATCACAGGGGATTTGCAATGTAAGTCTCACATCTTTCCAAAGTTGGAGAAAAACTTAAAATAATTTTATGATAATTGATTTTAACTGCACCCTGTTATCAAAACCAACATTTCATTCATGACTCTGCATTCATAATTTCGATTTAATATGTTTGCTTTCCAGGAGTCCGAAGAGATTGCATTACTTTCCGAACTTGCAAACATCTTCGTCTTCATCTTCGCCGTTGTCATTGTCATCGCCGAACAGAAGTGGTAACAGAATAAACAAGAATAAAAGAAACAACAATACCAGCCATTCGCACGATAACCATCACCATCGTCATCGTCATCATCACTTCCACTTGGGATGGTCAAGTTGTAGTCAGCATGAATTCGGACTTAACCTCAAATCAAGATTTCTGGGTTGTTTGAGGGGTCAGGGCGTGCATCATCATCATCATCATCATAATCAAGAACAATCCGATGATGCTCCTTCAAAAGGAAACAGCAGGTTCAACAACAGAAATGATGGATTTGTTGCCACTGCTGCTGAAGACGAGGACAATGGCAGTGATGATGATGATAATGATGATGATGATGATGATACCTCTCTACCTGGAGGAGGAAATGGATTTAAAAAGGTTGTTAATTTGAAATGCATTCCAGTGCTTGGATTAGTTAGGCTAAAAATAGAAGCAAATTGCCATCATTGAGTTGTGCTTTTGAACATGTCTTTGTTTTATAACATGTAACTCAGTTAAATCAATTAATCACTGTAAAAGGAATTTTTGTTTTCAGATTTTTTCTTGATTTTGTTTATAAATTAATCGCTTTTATGGATGTTCACCATTTCTTGATTTGTAGGTCAATTGCATTAAAAAAAATTACTTTTCAGAACTTCTTTGCCAAATGTGGAAATGGGATACTTGAAAGAGGGGAAGAATGTGACTGTGGCAGTTTTGAGGTGAGCAGACGAGTTTATGCTCAGCATCAAAGGTGCTGAGATCAACTTTTAATAAAGACTCATTGTGGTCTGATAATAGGAACTTTTCAATAATGTCCCTTCTTGACACAGTTCTGTGGACCTAAATTAACTGGAAATTCAGAAATTCACAAATTCTATCAATCATTCAATCAATCATACACATAAAGAAACAATAAGTAACATGTACAAGGATAATAAAGGATAATCAGAATGTAAATTAAATGAGGCCCTCAAGGTTGATCAACATCCTGCCAAGTGGGCCATCTATTTAAAGTTTAAATTTAAATAATAATAAGAACAATTCAGAAACTAAATATTTAATTAAATAGCAGGAATAAGATTCTAAAAGTCAGAATAATAATTTCTAGTTAATAATTGTTAATGGTTTGGTATTTCTTGATTAAGCTCTCTACATCTATCTACCACACGGAGGTAAATGTTTTGGCATTCTTGTGCCTCAAGCTTTGCTTCCTAAGTTGTTTACTTCTTGTTTTTAGTCAACTGGTTTCTTTCATCTTTTCTTCCTCTCTTTTTTTGCAATAGAAGCTTTTATAGAAGCTGTTTAGCTTGTCAATTTGATTATTTTATATCTCTTTACTCTCATCTCTCGTTGGCATTTGAATCTTCAGTTAGTTTTGTTTCTATTTGTTTCAGTTTTTATGTTACTTTTAAAGTACTTCTGTGTTGTTTATGTCTGAGTTATATTACATCCACTCTGTGTGTAACCATCAACTTTTAGGGTTGCAATTTTTGATAGCAAACTAACTATTTTTGCTGCATTCTGTTAGCATTGTCAAGTGTGAATTTATTTTTCTATTTGATTTTGGTATGTACAGGCATTATCTTGTTTATGTGATTATGTGTGATAATAATAATAATAATGATGATGATTATAATAATAATAATAATAATATGTATTGTTATGCTCATAAACAACCAACACGACCTCGTTTAGTTTGTGGATTGACTTAGAATTTTTTTCTTGGATTTGAAGGACTGTCGGGCATCTGATCCGTGCTGCGACCATCGGACATGCCTCTTGAAACCCTCGGCAACCTGTAGAAAGGGTGCCTGCTGCACCAATTGCACTGTAGGCCTTTCTATCTTGTTAATTATTTTACAAAGTTGATGGTAATATGTAATGGCTAATTATTAATTCTGTCCCAAGAAGGTTGATGGTAATAAATAATGGATTAATTGTTAATCCTGCTCAACAGTACCAGCTGGGAAATGTTGCTTTGTTTTATCCGAGCTCAAAAACCTTCCGTGAATTTTCATTTCTCGTTTTTTCTAGCTATCAGCAAGCAATCACGTATGCAGAGAGATGAAGAGTTTGTGCGATGTTCCGGAATTTTGCACTGGAAACTCGGAAGAGGTTTTTGCAGATTGTCAATATTTTTAATATTTTTGATATTTTTTAATGTTGAAAAAAATAAACTAAAAGTAACCTTAATGTAATAATATGAATTTTGTGCAGAACTTGTTATGGTTACTGGCAATAAATGAGTTTTTGAAATGCTTCATCTCCATGTTTAGAATAATTTTAAAAATATTATTCATCAGTCTTGGACATATTTCTACAATTGAAAAGTTTTTCAATTTCCATTCTACAGTGTCCTGAGGATTCGTTAGTTCTGGATGGACAGCCCTGCATGCGATTGGACGGTGGGGGTTATGAAATTGCCAACGAAACCGACAATGCAACGGAGAGTGGTCTTTGTTACAAAGGAAGATGTCGATCTTATGATCAACAGTGTGCAGCCGTATGGGGAAGCAGTTAGTAGACTGCGCTGGTTTTGATGATGATGATGATGATATCATTCCATATGGTGGTGATGATTGTGATTACTTTAGATTCATCAAAGGCCTCGGATGGATGCTTCTCCACATTCAACCAGATAGGGGCAATAAGCGGCCATTGCGGATCATCGCCAATATCATTATCATCATCACCATCAACTTTGTCATCTTCACTGCCACCGACTTCACTAGAAGCAGAGGAAATGTCATCAGGACTAATGCTATCATCACCATCACCTTCTTCACCACATGTATCCACTTCAACAGAATTCATCAAATGTTCTCAAAGGTTTCTATTAGGAGTGAAATTATACAAATTTAATTATTTTGTACTGTTCAAAAATAAAATAGCAAAAAAGTAATGTAATTAATATAATGTAGTTAGTGTAATGTAATGTGGTTAAAGTAATGTAAGGTAATGTAGTTAAAGTAATGTAATGCAATTTTCTTCTCTGTAACAACAAAGGGATGTCAAGTGTGGGCTTCTCCATTGCAAGGGTGGTCCCCAGAAGCCGCTCAGTGGAGATGCAGTCAGCGTTCTCTTTGAAACCATGATAACTTCTTCTGGCAGGTCCTACCAATGCAAGTTAGTCGCTTGATTGTATTCATGACCGGGAAGTGGAGAGAGGATAAATCAGTAATTTAATTTAATTTAAATCAGTACTAAATGTCTTGCTGTTAAAAACTCTGGAACTCTCAGAATACAAGATTGGTTAACATTAAGCTACCTAAAACTCTGATTCTGTTTATATTAACAAGCCAAAACAATGCTTTTGTTGCAGTTGTTCAGTAATCTTTATACCTGCAAAGCTCCAACTATTATTATTATTATTATTATTATTATTATTATTATTATTATTATTATTATTATTATTATTATTATTATTATTATTATTATTTAGGCTATTAATTATAATGTGACAATGCATCAAACAACATGAATTTATTTCCAGAGTACTCAGCGACCCCAACAACCCTCAGCACCATCTTGTTGAAGATGGGAGTCCCTGTTCCAAGGATTCCATGTGCATCTCAAACAAATGCACTCCGATAGCAGAGGTGGTGAATGGCAGCGATCGTTGTCCTCGTGGGGAAAACAACCTCACGTGCTCGGGAAATGGAGTGAGTTAAGAATAATGACGGTCATTTGTATAATTTTGTTGCAATGTCGACATGTAAAATATCACGACAATTTATTTTATTGATATCCATGATTTTAATGGATATTAATTGTTTGTAACGTGTACTTTTTTAAAACTTCTTTGATGCAAATGATATGCACTGCAATACTTATCACAAGTTGTACTTGTGTATCGCAGGTTTGTACGGACAAGCTGGAATGTTTTTGCGACCTGCAATATTCTGGCAACGATTGCAGCTCACCTGCCAACAAAACCAAAGTGCCTTTGACACCGGCTGATGAGTTTTCTAAAACTCTCAATGCTGGGGAGGATTTCCAGTATTACAACAACAACAACAGCAGTATGTTCAACAAGACTTATGCAGGTTTGAAGCTACTGATGGATTGTAACCACCAGCTGTTTCTTTTCAACTTATTCTAGCAAACTAACTTACTCAAGCAATGCCCGTGACTTTACTTTCTTGGTTTTTATTAGTTTTTAATAAATTATCAAATTTAATTGTTTCTTACTTGTTAAACTTTGTTGGTTTTATTTTAGCCGATAAAGTTATCATGGACAGCATCAGAAATACAGCCAATGCTCTATGGCTCCTTGGAGCCATGAGTTGCGTCATCGTTGGTGCATCTGCCATTCTCATTCTTTGCCTTATTTGTTACAGGTGAGAGTCATTTTTATCAATTGTATATTTATACAATTAGTAAAACAAAACAACGTTTCGCAATCAAATGCAAATTACTTATAAAAAAAAATTACTTATATGATCTCCTCAGTTTTGATTATGCTTCTTTTATACATGGTTCGTACAGGTCCTAAAAAGTCCTAAAAAATGATAAAGGTTCAAAAAATAATGATGGATATGAAGGGAGATAGTCATGGTCAGGCATCTGTTGAAAGAGGTTTCTCCATAAATAAAAGTATGATTTGTGAGAATCAAAAAGTAAAGAACTTGAATGCAAGGAGGATAATTAGAGACCATATTAACAGTGTTGGAGGTATAAGCAATTTTAGGATAGATAAATCTGTCCTGAGCCATTTTAAAGCATCAAGACAAAGATATAAATTTTATTTGAATACCTTGCATGAGGAAGAGCAACAGGCAGCTGTAATCTCAAAACGTAAAGCAGATGAAGAGGGCATGATCATGCTGAGGAAGAAGACTCTAAAACATGACAGGGATATGTTGGACAGAATTTCGAATATTAATGGATGAAAGTGTAAGAACCATGGATCTTTTGGTCCAGACAAACAGCCTGAGGATAGATAGCAAGGCAAAAGCGACAGAAATTGCAACTTTAGAGAAAGACTTGGAAATTTGATTTTTATTTAAATAATAATAGTTAATTCTTGTGTTTTATGTCTAAATTATACAAAAATGAATAATTAAAATCTAAATATCGTTATTTTTGTTATTATTGCTGGTCCTAAAAAATGGAGTAAAAGGTCCTAAAAAGTCCTAAAAAAGTCCTAAATTTTGGTTTTCAAGTTCCTGTATGAATCATGTTTATATCACTGCTTATTTAGGAGGAAAACTCCAAAGTTGACTAAGAAACAGCAAATATGCCAACTAAGGAACCAATCTCTGATGTGCAAATCAGTTTGCGAGACGAGTTCAAGGGTCAACAGAATCATTTCGTTCGGGAGTTTGCCATCCTACAGGTAAGAAATCCGTAACGAGACGCGATTTGCTGTTTGATTGTTGCTGACCAACTGCTTGTGTGAAACAGGCACTATTGTATCCGACTTGCTTAATATTAAATTGCTATTCAATTTGTTTAAATATGAATTTAATTAATAAATTATTGAATGTTAAGGGCCGACAAACTGAGAAAAGCCATGAAAGGATCAAACCATAGCGAGACAGAGAGTGAGAAGAGCAGCAAAAGAAACAGTGGTGAAGTGAACATCAAAATTGGTAAAGAGGCAAAGGCCACCTATTTGCCACTCCCAGATCCACCTGACAGGGGTATTCTCAAAAGGCCAGAGAGCAAAGGTCAGAGAAGAAACAGAGCTGCGGCTCAAGAGGATGCTGCTGCCAACACGGGGAGTGATGTGAGCAGTATTCCAGGTGATTCAGCAGTTTGTGGTAGTGGCATACCTAAGAGGGAAAGGGTTAATGATGCTATGAAAGTAAGGAACAGAATTGAATCTGAAAGTTCGTCAATCAACCAAAATGCAAACAACTCTAGAGATGAAGGGAAGTCTGTCCGAAATTCGTTGGCAACCATGCCTGACATTCTGCCAAAGGTATCTGAGCACATCAACCCAACGGAGGTGAAAGGTGCTTTATCTGAAATAAGTAAAAGGGACAATTCAAAAGTTTTAAGCCGAAACATTTTGACAGAAAGTGACTTGAAAGATGAATCTAGAAGTATGGATTGTGAAAAATTGACTAAAAAATCAAAGGCTGGTAGAAATGTGGTTGAGGAATGTTCTTTTGTCGACGGAACGGGCACCATGTCTTCGTTTTTATCAACGAGTGATCTCGAAACTTCTCCTCGTCCGATCGCTCCTGCCCCCTCATTGTGTTCAGAATACTCACCACAATCTTTACCCACCTCAAAGAATGCTTCATTTAGTACCCAGCCACTTGTAATTCCCAAAGCTGGACAGCAAAATAATCTCAAATCCTGTGCAAATGATGAAGCATCACTGTCATCATCATCCTCACCAAACTCTTCTTGTTCCACTTTTACTTCATCACTTTCGGAGGCCTTAGCCCACGATCCATCTCAAATCTCCGAGTTTAACAAAAAGCGAGACTCCTCCTTGTTGCCTTCGAGAAGGTCTGCCGATCGAACGACTAAATGCGCAATGAAGGAGGCGACGAAACAAACCAATCCTGTCGGAGTGTCCGCATGCGGTCGTGGAGAATCGTCTGCATTCTTGAGTTCTCGAACTGCTCAGAGTTGCGCTCATCACCAGCGGGATGAAATGCTGACCTCACTGCAGCTGAAAAACTGCTGGGACTCTCACGACCAGCAGTCCAATAAGTCCATCAATTGTTCTTCGCCTCAACATTTAGAAAAACTTCCTAGCAGGAGTAGAAATACTAATGCCGACGTCTTCAGGCCTGATCCCAGGGGGGCCTACACCAAAGCCCCGGGTTCTCCTGGTGCACCTGATGATGATGTTGATGATTGAAGTGAAATTAATTTCTCAGGAATCACAATTGGATGAAAGTCCTTCCAAGACCACCGCCAAAACAGTAATTTCCGTGTATTATAATTATATAATTATGTTATAATTATCTATTATCTTGTTGCTGCTGATAACTGAAAGATGTGACAATGCAATTGTACTTTTATTTTGTGGAATCGGACAGCAACAACAACAACAGCAACAGTATTTGTATCAGCATGACTCATTTGTCTGAGTTGTGATAAGTTTCTTGAATCATCGTAGCTATTGGCAGCTATTATATCTTGTGAAATAAGGTTGCATTGGGTGCTATGCTAATTGTGATGAGCATCACATCACCTTCACTGTGTTTTTTTGATTAAATGTAAATTTATTTCGGCATCGATACACCTCAGGAAATGAATATTTGGAAATTTGTTTCTTTTGTTTTGGGATGATTTATTTTAACGATTTCAACTTTGTTTCTTATGGCTAATACCTAGGAACGTATAGCATTTGTTTTAAAAATATGTTTCTCTCACCAATTGTCTTGTCCATTGTTAGTTTCTATCAAAAGTTCATCCATGTTTCACCAACTTTGTTTGATTGTGTACCCAATAGTATTACTGAGAAGTGTGTCTCGTCTCTTGTGTTTCTTTATCCCTTTTCTATATTCCCAGTCAACTGTTTATGTTACGAGTCAAATACAGAAATACATTTCGTTCTGTAAAGTTATGTTTAGATGTAATTGTAATTTCTTTCGATGGATTTTATTTTGAAGTTGTGCAAGTTATCCTATAACTCAATGTCAAAAAGTTCACTGTCATTCATGCGTCAAAGATTGTTTTGTTTTATATTGGATTAGCGAGGGTTCACCTGTTCTGGTAATTAATTAATAATAATTGTTAGCAAACTGATCTTTTAATCTATATTTAGAGATTTCTTTTATTGATAGAATTTGGTGCATTTATTGCTTGATAAGCAAGTGTTTTCAGTCAAATTACTGTTGATTATGCTCAAACTCTAAAGATAATTTCTTATTTGGTGAGATCAAACTAATACATAATAATAAACTAGATACATAAGTAAATTATTTAGTCTCATTACTGTACTTGCTTCCAAGCTGCTTCATTCTGTGATCCAGGGTCCTTTGAAGTTTTTAGTTGCAATGTTACAATGGCTATGACACTCATCATCATCATCGTCATCATGTTTTTGCTGCTGATATGATTTTGAATCGTATTCTCATTGCTCTTTGAAAGTTATTTTGATTGTTATGATGTCTTTGCCAAGGTATTTGCATCGGAGCACTGTATTTTTCTTTCTGTTCAGAAGGCCAAAACTTTTGTCAAGTTTACATCCTAAGTGTTCCTTATTGAGTTACTTTCTTTGAATTTTTGGCTTCTATTTGCTCATTTATGTTTTATCAAACTCATGTTAATAAAAGTCATGTTTATTTGATGTCAAAAAAATTTCATCGAACAACAGCTTTTAAATGAGAGAGATTTATCATTAAAAACTTAGAGCTTGTTGTTCTGTTGGCATTTTCAGTGTTTCTCATTGTGTGAACGGATGGGCGTGGTGGGTGGCAGTTAGCAATAAATGGACAACTCTGTAACTATTGCATACATCACCTCTAAGAATTCTAACCAGATGTATTAAACAAGTAAAATAAGTCTAGAATAGTAATTATTTTGCATTCTAATCGTAAATAATAATTTGCGGGCATCACCCCACAACGTCCTCAAAATACGAAGGTCTGCTGGGCCGTTCCCACGTAATTTTATGCTCTGGGTCAAGAACTTCAGTGTCTTATTGTTGCGACGGTTCAGTGATTTGTTGCACAATCTCCTACCATATCAACAAACCATGTCAGAATGCATAAGCAAACGTTCCATGGTTTCACAAAGAAATTTTATTTTTTAAGGCTCCTCGATTTTCACTAAGTCGCCAGTTAGTAAAAATACCTGCCATGACAGCATTTACCATCTACACTGCTGAATTATCAGCTTAAAAATGCACGATACGAAATTCAGAAACAAGTATTTTTCTGACTTCAATGAGAAGATGAATGCTCCTTACTTGTTGCACAAACTGCAGAATGAAACGATTGTCAGCAATTAAAGTGAAGTGCTTTTATCATTCATTTATTTGTCAAAAAAGTTCAAAAAATAATAGAAATAATCCTCAGGAACAAATTCTCCAATAAAACCATCAAAATTCAGCACTCTGGGTGATTATTTACAAGTCTTTTTAATCTGAGCCTCGGGAGTAAAAGTTAAAAATGCGTTGGGCTGTTTAAATGCATTCTTGAAGATTTAGTAGTCAAAGTACATAATTTTTCTAAATTTTTCAGGTAAATCACCAAACCATCTCGAAAATCAAGAGCGTTTCAGCATGCAAACCAGCTCGTCAACCAGCAGGCATGAGTACAAATTGGGATAATTTCAGAGGCCGTTTATGAAATAATCGAGACCCTTTGAAATTGCAATGCTATTTCAAGTCTACTCAACTCAAACATTTAAAACAGCAAAATTAAAATTAACAGCATCATCTTAATCACCATCATCAAATTTCATCAAATTCCCCACTAACCCTGCAAACTTAAAAAAAAAACAGATAAAATGGACGATTCTCTGTAGTCACTTAAGGACATGCCAGATGTTGCTATGGTAAGCACAACAAAGCATGGATGCCACAAGAAGTTAACTTAAGGTCAACTTAAATTCACTGGAAAAGGAAATTAATTGGTCCCAGGCAGGAGATGCAAAAATGGAGGAGGATCACTTGAAAAGATCAAAGCAAATAATTTCAGAGGCAACTCTTGCACAAAATATATTTTGTCGAACATTAAGAAAAGAAGTTTTGGTAAAATTTCAAAACAATTTCAAAGTCGGCAGAGCACCAATGAAAGTGAGAAGAAAGAGGAGATGAATAAATCAGCAAAATCGATGCTTCAGAAAGATTGTTTCTAATCATTCGAGCCATCAATTTATGCACAATTTACCTCTTTTTGCAGATTATCTAAATTTCAAACAGTTTTAATTAGCCACGAAGAAATAATTAAATGTTCTTTTAAACTGATCGCGAAGTCAATAAATCCGATGTTGAAAATTCGTTCGATTTCAAGTATTCAAACATCAGCACGAGGATCGTTGTCATTAAACTGTGAAATGTCGACGGAAAAAATCAAAAAGTGACAAAGTCGAGACACAATCAGCAAGTCAAAAGAAAATAACACTTAAGCGAGGATGGACGTATTCCTTCTGAATGACGACGACGACAACGAGAACAACAACAACAACGACAATAGCTACAATATCACCTGAACTACAATGGCAACGCTTTCAACAACCAAGAGATTCAAGAGAAACTCTTCGACAGACCAACGAACAGACGAAGCCTGGCAACAAAAGCATAAGGAATGGTGACAACAATGTGGAACACGTCTCAGGGTCAAATGCAGAAGAAGCTTGGAATAGGCAAAATAATAATGAATTGCAAAATAATAATGAATATGCAAAATAATAATGAACAGCAAAATAATAATGAATTGCAAAATAATAATGAATATGCAAAATAATAATGAACAGCAAAATAATAATGAATATGCAAAATAATAATGAACAGCAAAATACAATCCCACCAATGCGACTCGTTTTGAAAACACACGTGCAGTGAATACTGCTAATAATTCTATAAACATGATCAGTGACAATAATAATAATAATAACCAACAAAAATTAACATTATTAATAACAATAATAACTAACAAAGCATTAATAATAATAATAATAATAATAATAATAACAATAACAACAATAAAAAGTCACAATGATGGTGGTGGCATCAGGGAATCAGACTTGGTACTGGAAACGTCTTCTGCTACTTTAGGCACAAAGACAAGAATCGATGCCCGATCCACCTGACGACGTTCCAGCTCACGTTCGGACTCAACTCAAAACGACATTCAAAAAGGAAAAGCTCTTAAAAAGGATAATGAAATCAACCACGAAAATGGATGGTACGTTTGCATATACTTTCAGTGCAACCTTCCATCACCAGTTTTCGTTTTCAACCATCCTTCCTCGGCGTACTCCGTTCGCTCGTCATTCGACTCACTGAAAAGCACGCTTTAAACCGAAGGAAATTAAATTATCTAATAAATTTTTACTAATCATACTCATGATAATTTCTTTAATGTTTTAAACATTAAGTCACCAATTACAATGAGGATTGAACCAAAATGAAAAAAGAAAAGTGGTAAGCCTGACTATCGTGCAACGAGACTGAATGAACAACCATCTCTCTCACCATTCCAAAAATACCAGTTTCATTTGTTGCCCATCATAATCATCATCATTATCATCATAATCATCATAATCAGCATCTCAACACTCTTTTCACTGGCATGTCCTTCAGTCGTCTGTCTGGTCCTGGCAAATGAAATATAGAAATAATAACGCTATTCAAATGTTTCTCCAAAGAAATATTTCCGAGCGTTTTGGCTTTAATTATCGTCTCTTTATTAATAAAGTTGAGCTTGTCATGTTTGGAGCTGTATCTCATTTAAGAATTTAAATTGCCGTTGTGCAAGGGGAGTAAAAATAAATGTTCTTAAGTGGATCATGCTGGTGAGAAATATTGAAAACAGATGACTGATCAGATGAGAGTGACAACAGGGATTTAAAACAATTCCAAGAGACTGAATCTTCTCAGAAGTCTGAGTAAAAAAATATTTTCATTTTCTGCAGTTTTTAAAGAAAACTGAGCAAGAGATCGGACAAAAATTGGAACACAGAAACTTTAATCAGTTCATCATCATCATCATCATCATTAACCATCAAAACATTCAAATCAATAATGTTGATTAAATAAAATAAATTGCCATTTAGAAAAAGAATACTCCATGTTAGTTTGGCTGGAACCACTTACATTGTTTTGTCTGTCACTTGCTCAACATCTGAACAGGTAAAGGTGGTTGGGGGTGATATGCACCTGGTGGTGGGTATGCTGGATCACAGGTCATATCCTGGGCAAGTTGTTAAAAAAAAATAACAAAACTTTGTAAGTGGTAACTCACGAATAATTAATAATTAAGCCAGAAGTTATCCAATAAGGTGAATTTATTACATCAGCCTTGACAAGCAAAATAGTTTTAGCCTGAGTTAACCTAAACTATTAAAAAGTTAATATTCAAATACTTATTTTAACTGCATAAAAAATTAATGTGCGAACTCATATTAACCTGCATAATTAATTATTATTAACCAACAGATAATGGTCAAAATAATAGTATGCAATATTAATTAATATTAATGACAGACATCATTCCACTATCAGCAACCTCATTAACCTCGATTGTCATCGGTTGAAGAGGCTGAGCAGTAGGGTAAGCAAAGTGCATGTAGGTGTTCGGTTGGACTGCTGCTGTTGCTGGCAGAAACTGCAGTGAATAAAGATCGACGAGCGAGTGGCTTTAAAGTTAATTTGACCTACGTTGATTGAGTTGCAAATAAGTAACGGTTAATCGATTAAAGAAATCAAAAACATCGACTGAAATTACTCAACGACAATTATAATTACGTCGACGGACATTTATTAACAGAATATTGCAGAATAATCAAATTAGCAAATCAACAAAAGCAGCCGATCAGCTGATGGAATGAAGTAGATCGAAGAACAAAACAACAGAAAACATACCGCAGGGGCAGGTCCCAAATGCAGGTTTCCCATTTGTGTTGCTAATAGCGACGGGTCGATGGAGGGAGCTGCAGTGTGGATGCCACCGGGGAGCATCTAAAGGATGAAAGAAACAAAAAATTAAAAAAATCAAAGTAAACAATTCAAAAGAAATCCTGCCCTCAAAAGTTAAGAAAGCAAGTCATTCTTTTAAACTTCAGCTTTTTCTTTTTAACTCGTCATGACTCACAGTTGCGAAGGGAGCCTGCATTATGAAGCCCTGGTGGCAGGGACCCACCCAGCCTGTCTGAGGGTGGATGGGTATTCCCCCAAAAGCAGGTGAAGCTACGAATCTTGGCACAGTGGTGAACTGAGCGAGTCTGGAGAAGGAAATAAAACGATGTCAATTGTAAAATGTAACATTCATTCTTTATGCCCTTAATTCAAGGTTTTGACCCACTTATAAAACAGTGTTAATTGTAAAACGTGACATTCTGATATTTTATTTACTTCCATAATTCCAGATTTCCATGCACTTAACTTAACCATCCAACCCTCCAGGCATGGAACGTTTAATTGGAAATATTGTCTCCTACTGTCAATTCACAATGACTCACCCTGTTGGGGCCATTCCAGCCACACCTGTAATATGCTCAAAGGTATTTGGAACTGTTGCCTGCAAAAAAAATATTTTAAAAAAAAATTAGTAAACAAACTGACAATGACCAAATGAAATAATATGTGTAAGAAAATTCGCTTTGGATTGCAAACTGCAAAACTGCTATTTTTTCATAAAATATCACTCATTCAATTACCATTGACCAAAATATTATTTCACCACCAGAATAATCATCATTATCACCATATTAATCATCATTATCACCTTAACCAACCTCTTGGTGGTCTGTCCACTGTTTGTTTGACTGGTAATGGTGAAGCCTTCGTTTGCTTCCACCATCGGCAAATTTCACCGTCAGTGGATCCTTGTGTCCTTTGTGAATTATAGTAAGACATTGTATTATTGTAATACAGTACAAATGTTATATTAGAGACTTGAATTATAATAAGACATTGTATTATTGTAATACAGTACAAATGTTATATTAGAGACTTGAATTATAATAAGACATTGTATTATTGTAATACAGTACAAATGTTATATTAGAGACTTGAATTATAATAAGACATTGTATTATTGTAATACAGTACAAATGTTATATTAGAGACTTGAATTATAATAAGACATTGTATTATTGTAATACAGTACAAATGTTATATTAGAGACTTGAATTATAATAAGACATTGTATTATTGTAATACAGTACAAATGTTATATTAGAGACTTGAATTATAATAAGACATTGTATTATTGTAATACAGTACAAATGTTATATTAGAGACTTGAATTATAATAAGACATTGTATTATTGTAATACAGTACAAATGTTATATTAGAGACTTGAATTATAATAAGACATTGTATTATTGTAATACAGTACAAATGTTATATTAGAGACTTGAATTACATAACATTGCATTACAAATTACATGACACTAGAGATGTGACTAAACTTGAGTGATTAGTAAAGATAGGCATTTAAAAGTTGATGCAAAGATGCAGATGTGATTAAAATAGGTTTTGATTTGTTCTAAATCACATCAAGCAGCACATTGAGTTCCAAATATTTTTATATTCAGTTTCATATTGTTTACCAAAAATTAGAAATATTTGCATTAAATCAATTTTTCAATTTTATTTATAAACTACAGCCTTAAAGTTATTTGAGTTTCTCAAGAATCCCTGCCTCCTCATACAAAAATAAATTTCAAGCGAAACCTAAAATCCTAGGAAATTTGCAAATTATGTTTAAATAGTCGTCTTTACAAAGGGTCATTACAAAGAAAGTCATATCGTGCATAATGCATTATTCTAATTGCAAAAGTCCTTTCAATTGATATCTAAATAAATTTGGTCCTTAACTTCCTGCTGCAGTCACAAACAATAAAATAAAAAATAATCAATCAACGAGATGCTAATGCCAGTTCATTCGGCTCTAAACCCACCGGTAAGAATTTTTCCGTTGAAATTTTGAATGGCCTTCTCGCAGCACTCCTTCGATTCCATCCTGGCAAATCCGACTCCGCGACTCTTTCCGCTCTGATCCCTCAGAATCCGAGTGGAGACGATGCCACCGGAGCTGACGAAGAGCTGCTCCAGATCGGCTTCGGAGAAGTTTTCGGGCAGATTGGCTATGTAGAGGTTGGTCGAGTCTTGTTCTTGCTGCTACATTGGCGGCACAAAAGACGAGATATGATGATGATGATGATGATGATGATGATGGTGTTGGTGATATTGATGGCGATGATGATGGTGACCATCATTATGATGATGACGACAAAACATGATTCAATTGTTATGATATTTTATTTATTTATTATTTAAAAACCATAACATGAGATTTAAGCACTTTAGCCATTTGAGCTTGAATTCCATTGCTCTGCAGAGCCTTGACAGCCGTTTCAGCAGCCTTTTCGTTGTCGTAGTCAACAAAGCCGTATCCTGAGAAGCAAGAGTAAAATTTACAGAGGTTTATTATTGTTCAGTTGAGATCAACTTTTGTTTAATGCAAATTAAGCACTTTCTAATGCAATTTATATACCTAAAATAATTGTTTTTGTTTTAAACAATTTGCTTTTACTGTCATTAAGCAGTAACTAGCAAAAATAATCCTACGGTCAAACATTAAATGAGTATAACCCATAATAAGCAATTATTTCACAACACTATCAAGAGAAAAAATATAAAAAAGAATGAAGATGTGGAAATGTAGAAACACTTAAGGCAATTGTACAGATTGCATTAGCACTACATCCATTACAAGTTCAAACCATGACACCCATAAAATCAAACCCACATGCATACCTTTACATTTTCCTGTTGACTGGTCGATAATGGCTTTTGTGGAAATGATTTTCCCATACCTGGAAGATCAAAACAAATGAATCACTCAACCATGGAACATCACACAGGAACTTCAATGAAGGCTGACATGTTGCTCTCTGCCTCAAATATAAATAATAATAAGCCTTCAATGTTATTTCTTTCAAACCATCCAAATGGACAGGTAAGAGTTGCAAACAGAAATTTATGCTTTTATATTTTATCATATTACAATGTTTTATTATTACATTGACAATGTTTCAAGGGATTCAAATGGAGGAACTTAAACACTGAATCGTTTGGGCAACATTCCATGTTGGACCCTTCAAAAATTATTAAAGATCTTAATTGATACTCACAATTAATAAAAATGATCACACAAAAAATCCAGTCAAAAGCTATGAGCAAAGAAGTATCCCCCACTGGATATTCAGAATTTCTCAGCATATTATGAAGTAACTCAGTGTGACAAGAAAACTTTACCTTGGAAATCCAAGAATCTTGGGGCAATGGAAAGACTTTTCAGTAGCTACTTATAATAACACCTTTGGAAAGCAAACAAAAATTCTCAAGTATTTTCATTCTTCTTGAGGTGTTACAAATCCTGTGAGATACATCAATTGTTGGTATTGTCGAGGGCAAAAGCCAACTCACATGCAGCGACGTGCGACTCGGTTTTGCCCTCGACTTTTCCAACTGCCAGTTACATCTATTGCAAAGGATTCTGATATAACCTCCTTTCTTTTTTTTTACAATTCAGTGTTTCAGTGTTAATCAGTTTACATTCCACTTATGTAGGAGTTTGTTTGAAAACCATGGTCAGTTTGCCAGCAAAAATAAGCTTCCTCAGGTCAGAAGGTTACAATGTATAGCTTATCACTTTGCCCATTTGAAAGTTTTTGAAAAAGGAAAACTGTTGAAAAATATTAATTCTGTCAAAGACTATAACTAGTTTGAGAGCATCCCAGTGGGCTGATACCTGAACTCTTTTAGTTATCATTTCATCTGACTTAAAAATCGAATTTCATTAAAATTTGTGCAGAAATGAGACAAATCAATGGAATCAAATTAAGCTGCTTTCTTTTAGAAATGACTTCTCCAATAACCACTTTTAAAAATTTTTATCCTCTAAAGGTAGATTTTTGCTTAACTTAAAAATAATTTTTATTAAATGCTCTGGATTTACTCTAATAAATAAACTGATGCAAATAAGTTCATCCATCTTTGAATGCATAAGCAAATCACACTTACCCCGTACTGCTTCATATTAATACTAATATTAATTAACATTACCACAGCATCCTTTATTTACTTTAACTAATTTATCATTCACTTAACTTTTATTTATGTGTAGGTGGTCCGCTTGGTCAAAATAACATCCCTTTTGATTGTCACCTCTTTTCAGTTTGAATTTTAATTTATTTTGATGCTGATGGCACTACACAAATGTTATCCACTATTACTATTACTAACGCTGAACTTTCACAAGTACAAAGTTGTGTCACTTGTGGAATTGAATTTCAAACAGATTCAAAGGTTATGACTATGCCTGCAGTTAGTGACTGACTCACTCAAGCCAAATTTCCAACAGTATCAAGGTTCTCGGACATCTCGCAAAAGCAGCTAAGGTTGTTTAGTCCAGGGAAACTGACAAAAATTCGCATTACCTACTAAATGTTTCCCAAGGTTTAACGTGAGTGAATCGGTTTTAAAAACAACATTACATAATTTATGAGCAACTTTATTATCTTAAGGCTTAAGCCATAAACAATATAATTCCTCCAAGCTACTAATCAAACTTGCTAATAGCGGCCAGGACCCATTACATGAAAACCCAGGTTTTAAACTCGCAATCACAAAACCCACTTTGTAAATTATAAATGTGTTTTGCATAACTTTCTATCTCTACTCGTTTCTCTCAATTCTCTGAATTCTCAAAGCTAATTGGGCTGTAAACAACGGCACACGCCCTTTCGAAAGAAAGCTCTTTGAGTGCGTAACCGAACGATTTGAAAAAGGAAAAGGAGCTATATTTAAAACGAATGCTGAGAACTATTTTAATCCAAGGCAAAGTGACGTGAATAATATAGCTATCTGGCAATAATTGACCTACTCAAACAACAATCTGTAATGCATACCTCTACAAAATTGATATAAAAAAAAAGGTAATTGAACAATCTGTACAGACTCCAAGATAACCAAAGAAAGCCTCAAACTTCAGAGAGGGAGAAAGCCGTAAAAATACTCGCAGACGGGCGAAGAAAGAACGACGATAAGATAATCTGAGACAGTGATGTATGCACTACTTCTGGTGTACACTCTGGCAAAAGCTGACGACGACTTTAGGCGAACAAACAATTTCTTTCCTTCCTAGCACTTTTGAGTAATTACAGAACCGTGCCTTGCTGTCCGTAGTTTCTCGGAAAAATCTCTCGAGGTTCGTTAGCGATGCACGTTAGCTTTCTATTCAACAAATGTGCTTAACGTAATGAGCTGATACACACATTTCCATCTTCCAGCTATCCGTGGAGGTATTTATTTATCTCCCTTAAACGTTTTCAAGACATCCCGCCAATGGCTGCACTCAAGACTTTACTTAATCTGAAAAAGTGTTCTATAAACCCTCAAAAATACCAACAATCATATGGAAATTTAAAATAACCATAAATTACACAATGATGTTGAATATTTTATAAAGAGAATGATCCTAATAACACTTAATTCTATTTGTGTGGAGAGTTAAGAACCAGCTGACTGACAAAAGCATAGGCTTTTTAACACTAATAAAAAAAAAGTAATGTTTTATTAACGTTCGTTGCATAGCTAGATGATTAGGACAACACTAATACTAATAAGTGAATTTATGTAGCGCTACTTCCCAGAGGCATTGTGATGGTGCAAGCTGGTGGCAACATAACATGACCATCGTTGCTTTTCTCACTATTCCCAGGAAAGCAACCATCTCAGCCACCTTGTACAATTTAAATTTAAATTAAAATTTTAAATCTTTTCGACTGCTAGTCTTATATATAACAAGATTAAGATTGCATCAAATAGTAATAGATCATTATTGGATAACATTCAATAAAAATGTGAGTAAATAATTTTGAAAATTTGTGTGGGTTTATTGTCTCCAATTTATTTGTTTTGGGGCTTACACAAGCTTTTTGTCACAACAGATTCATAAAAGCACTCGTGCACTATTACAGAGGCATGTACACTTTTCATTAATGTTTCACTTAATTAAGTTACATGGAAAACAAGTTAAATTAAATTCTTAAACAGATAAAACTGCTACATTGAATTTTCTTTATTCTTTATTTGATGGCTACTATTTGAAGATCAGATGCCAACTGAATCAGTACAAGTAGAGGTAATTCAGTGTTTGCACAACAATTTTTATTAGAATTTTTGTATTGAAGACTTCAACGCAAGTTTATGAGTTTTCTGCTTGCATGGTAGTAACATCTCCAAACAACAGCAATCCATTTTTCTAAATTTGTTTAACGACTTTGTCTTTATCTAGTGGAATCTAGACTATCTGATAAACAACTAAAGCAGCAAACTCTCAGCATAAATCCCAGTACCAGTACTTGAAACATATTCTAGTGGAGAAATAATTAGTTAAACACTTGATCAATTAAGAGCAGATGAGCTCAGTCTCAACCAGATAACTAATAACAGATAACCCATCAATTAGGGAAGTTCATTGTAAACAAATGTGCTGTCACATTTGGTTATTTGCTTTTATTAATTTTTTACATTAATAATAATGTAAACAATATTTTTAAGCTTATGATGAAAAATAAGTTCAAGGTCCAAAATCAAAAATATTTCACTAAGTCCAGCCTTATAAAAATGATGCCATGTTGAAAAAAATATATAATGAAACAGAAAGAAAATGGATGACAAAAATGATTAAAAGTGATTATTAAAATAACTCGTGAGATGATAAGTGATTCTGAGGCTAACCAATTTATGAGGATAAATCCCCTGAACCGACATCCCATCGAATAAAAAATGTCTAAATTGCCATCCATTTGGTTAGTTCAGGGGTCTCCAAAGTTTTTTGGGCTAGGGCAACATTGTCGACTTCTGAAGTCTCGGCGGCCAAATTGAAAATGACCAAATGACAGTGAATTAATAAATAGCTATTTATTGGTGAGCTACGATGCAAATTCAGTTTGCCAAAACTGCAACAAATGAATGACTGTAAACAGGCTATTTGTTCGGATGCTGTGCAGAATTGCAATCAGAACATCAATAACAAGTAACATGGTTTTTCATTAGCACTGACTATTGTGAGAGCCATGAAACTGATGACTTTCTGACACAATTCTATCCAACTGCAGTTCCAAGTGAATGGTTCTGATCATAAGTAAGGTGTTCAAATGTTTACCAGGCATTTATGGTCTGTAGCAATATGTCATTTACTTAAATCTTTGAAAAGCCTTCTCGCGTAAATATGTAGTGCCAAAGGCCGAAATGAAATCGCAGGCAAACTATTTTATGTAAACATATTGGTCAGATGAAAAGCATTTCTAGAATCTGATCAAATTTCCTTCTTTACATTTTGCCTTTAAAATGTCATTGGATTGCAAATCGATGACTTCCATTTGAAAGTCTTCAATGATAGTCAAACGGATTTTCGAAGAACATGCATCCTGATCAGAGAAACGTTCTCGGAACCTTTGGTACCGTGCAAGTCAGAGTTCAGCATTATTAAAGTTATCATAACCTTATTACTTGACGGATTTCATTATGGCTTGAACAAACTTCTGTTGCTTTAATTTTTCCCGGGAAATTAGATTATTAGAGACCTCAGAGGACCTGGTCTGACACGTGTGCCATTCTTTGGAGACACCTGGGCTACTTTATTAAGCGGAAAAGGCGCCATCCCTGTTTATGTTTTATCTTTTAGCATCTCCTTTGAATATTGACAAGCATCTTTTCAAACATTATCATCATGGCGTGCAGGTTGGCCGAATGGGTAGCGTTCCTGCATACAGTGATAATAACAACAGTCATTAGGTGTTGTGTTTGCAACCCACCCTGCACTGCCAGGGATGTACGGGTGCTATATAAATGGTGGATAGGTTAAGAAGTGCCTTCATATCCTATCTGGATACATAAGGCCCTCACAAAATTGGCTAAATACATGGGAACTGATCCAAATATATCTTATGAGATACATGGCTCATTTGATATCCTTTCATGGTGCAAGCAAGATGGTGAAAATCTCAATTCCAGATTTAATAACATTTAAGATAATCTTTATCCAGGTTACCAAATTGTTGTATCCTAACATCCAACATATTTTTTGTCACAACTAGGGTATGTAGGAGTTCAATTTGTGAATAGCAAAAATTACGAACCTTCCCCCATTATTTAGCTTTGTAATATCCATTGTACTTATTTCCCCATCCATTCCTCTGAAGGTTTCCTCGCCAGTCTTTCATCTATTTTTCAGTAACTTTTTAAAACAAATATTTTAAACATTTTGCTTTGCATAAAACAGATTGTTGAAACACCATCTATGTCTAAAAAGAATACACATTCCTGTATTTGTTTTCCATACTGAAAGATGGCCCGTGGACAAGTTGGCAGGATATTCCGCAAGGTTATTTATTCCAACTAATAATAGTAATAATGATAGTAATAATATTATATTGGTTAAAAATAAAAACATAAGTAATAGAAACTTCGGAGAGTGAGTCAGGAATTGAACTCCTAAATGAGAAAGCCTTAACTGCTTGGCTACCAACATTAAGACAAAAGATACCACGACATTGTTTATGTCATCCATTAACACTATTATTTAAAAACCATTAAGCATACACTTAAACTAAACATTTATAAGAATAAAGGAAAGTGACTTTGTAACACTGCGTCATGAGAGCGGCGAGCCTAACTTAAATGTTTGTGTTTACATTTAGAGTGTGGGATCATACAATTTCCCATTTCTAAATCGAAACTGTTCAAATTCACGTTGAGAAAATAAAAGCAAATCTGAATCACCTTGCTTAATAATAACAACACTAAGTCATTTAAGTGACTAATAAACAATAGTGCTTGCATGGGAACTGCATCCCTACATTAATGTAATGAGCCAAACGTTAATAAAACTCCTACAATTGGGAACAGTTAGTTATCCCACGTGGTTAAGACTCACGATTGCAGCAGCTCGAATTCAAAATCAATTGCAGGAAAAGCATTCTAAATGTCTAGTTATGCAAAGGAATACAATTTGGAGACTATTCATTTAATCTTCAAAAACATTCAAACAATAAAATTGAATAAAGGGGTTTTTCCAAGCAAATTATTTAACAAAGAGCATTCCTCTGCAGCATTTGCCATCTATTGACAATTACAGGTCATTATGCAACAAGCGTTATTAAGTAAATGAAAAGCAATTTGTAAAATAACCAATTAAACAAGCATGTTTTCATGGGAAAATTACCAGGTAACCGATAAGCATGATCAATGCTGTAAGTATGCTGATGGCATCGAAATTGGTCAAATTTTTAATAAAACATCAGATGTTCAGGATAAGAAAAGCGTCCTTCCGAAGAGCAAATTACGGCAATGAGAAACACGACTTTATTTGTGAGAGACGTGCTGAGCAAATATGTCAATCTAAGCTGCATTATCGAAGACTTCTCACTGCTTCATATTTGCTTTACAGTTTTGTTCCAACTTGTTGGATCTTATGAACTTCCATGATTCATTCTCAATGATTTCAGTGACTCAATAGACACAATTGGGTTACTAATCCATAAGAAATTATTTAAAATCGTGCAAAAATGAGATAAAAATATTTATTTATTTGAAAATGATAAAAAAAATCAGGAAGGGTTTTGAAAAATTTGAAGATGAATTTCTTTCATTTCCACGTATAGACCAATAACAGAGCCGGTCTTGGGGAATTCTAGTTTTCTCAGGGACAATAATAATAATAATAACAACTGTGCTAATGTAATTAAAAATAATCACAATAAAACACAAAAAAAAAAAATAATGATTCATGTCATGTGATTCATTATGATAAATTTCAATATTCAGATCTCCAAAGTTTTCATAAAATCCTTAAAAGTTTCCCTCTGCATTGTCTGAAATTGCTTTGGCCAACGAATCTGCACGAAAGAGCAAACTCTCCCTTGTAACATAAAAAATAAAACTCACGGTTGGCAGAGGGCCACCAAGTCTTTGTCATTCATGTCAGGTCTCAGGCCCCTGATGTAAAGGTTGGTTTTGCTCAGCTGTTCCCCGTTTAGTCCGGCATGATTTGAATAACTCCTGCCACTGCTACTGATGTTGCTACTGTTGGTTATGTCGTGCTTTGCATCGCAAGGAAGGGTGTTCGACTGTGGAAATTTTGCAATGTACAAATAAAAACTAGATCACTCCATACATGTTGTAAATACTCAAAGCTGACAAATGGTTATAATAGATTACAATACTGTTCAAATCAATCAAATCGAAAATGTAAACATGGTTTCAGCTAGATTAATCTGTGGCAGTACACAGCATTAAATCAACATTAAGCAGTGCATTACAAATTGGGGAAATTGAAATTGAAATGGTAGTTTTCATAAACGAAAAGGTCCTAATTACAAGATGAGGTCTGCCAAGCCAGAACTGCAGCGTATGGAAACGTACATTGTCAACGCGTAACAAACTTTTATAAATTTTGCTTTAAAATAAACATCTTTTAAGCCTCTTTCAATTAGTTTGCACTCTAATTATCTGGCAATAATATCAGATTTGATTAAGCAGGAGTCTTTTATAATTTAGCTAAGCGATTTGGGCTTCCAATAAGTTTTGCATAGTGATCAGAGCTTAGATCGCGAGCATGATAGCACGATATTATCTTTGCCATGTTGTTTGCCAGTGAAACCAAGCCCATGTTGTTCGATAAATCTTCTTTAGCTGTTAGTTCTTAATCACACTCATTATATTAACACCTACGCGTCAGGTCATCAACAATGCTACAATAACATTATCGACATCATTGTTCGTACTCGCACTGTCCCCACCATATCTCTTGCCAGCATTTACGTCACCAGTAGAATTACCACGACCGACGAACATAGCAGCTCCCATTGGCAGCAATGTTTTAAAAAATAGAGAATCAACAGCTTTAGCTGGCTAAGCAGGGAGGTTTGCTGAAACAATTTTATGAAGACGAAGATAGGCTGGTCTCACTGATATTTCACAAGCACTCGCGAGGACAAATATCACGCACCACCCACGTGCACCTTATTTCGTTCGCGAGCGCGTTTTACACAGCAAGCTGAACATTTTCGAAACAAATGGCGTCTGCTCCGAGAGATAATTTCAGCTTTTAAATCGTACAGACGATCATTTCTATAATTTCTACTTCTCGTGTAATCGAATATGCTTTATGATATCTTTGCAATTATTGAACAAATAAATCCAAAAAGACAGAAACAAAGTAACAAAATTATGCTTCGACCAAATATCATTTAATAAAAATATTAATAATTCAATAAAATAATAGCAGAAAAGAGTCACAATTTTGACCAAAAGAATGAATAAATATCCTTATAGCTGAAAGGCATTAAGCCATCGTTTCAATCAAGTAGTAGGAGAATACTGTCTCCGAGTTCTTATTAATAAGTTAATGCTTTCATTCGTTAATCGCAATGAGACCATTATTGTTATACATGTTATACATATACATAATATTGTTATACATGTTTTACATATACATATTATTGTTATACATATATACATATACATATACATATACATGGAGTTAAAACCTAGGAAGTTTTCTGAACAGTACCAGTGTGGAATGCGTTTTAGCAATTATTTTTTAAGTTTTCTTCAGATTTCCATAGACACCACAGGTTTGAAAAAGCCCTGCCAACATTCACAATAATACATCGAGTAGCTTTTGCAATAACTGCTGAACCAAACAACATCATACTAATAACATCAACAACAAAAATAATAATTATTCGTAATAATAACTATTGTTATGAATTTTAAGAGAATAATAACTAATAGAATAGTAATAATAATCATTATAAGAGAAACGAAATACAGTGATTTTTTTTAGCAGAGATGACATTATTTAGACACAAAAAGACCACTAATGAAGCGTCAACAACGGGGTTCCAATAGTCAGGACGATTCGTTAAGAGTGAAGGATACTTATGAGCAGTTTATCGATGAAAGTTTAAGCAAAAGTCATTCGGTGACAAAGTCACAAGCAGAGCGACGATAATTAATGTATCAACAGACAAGACAATTAAGCTACCATTTTCGAGCAGCCTGCTTTCAATTACAACCCTTTCGGCTTCTCTAATTCCTTGCCATGTACGACCAACATCACTAAATATCATCATCGTCGTCGTCGTTGCAAATTGTTGCTTCTCTTGTCCGAGAGCAGTTTCGAGTGCAGAGACGATTGAATGGGTTTAAAATGTTTACTCATAGTTTTCAAGAACTGGCCGTTCAATTCAATTACCCCATGAACGATTTCCATGCAAAGTCAAGGTGCATTCGTTTCAATTTAGCGTTCACGACGTTTCTGCTTCTCACCGAACCAACAAACGAATGAACAACTGACGAGTAACCGAAAACCACGTCAACTCTTTTCATCAAACTGTTTTCCAACTTTTAGAAAACTCTTTTCGTTTATTATTTTATTTATTTATTGAAACCAAAAAGAGGGCCACAAGTGACCGCTAACACAAATTGGTGTCTGGTAATCAGTACATATAGAGTGCATATACCAAATTTAGGTCAATTAAATTGTTAGAAACTTTTTCAAGTCAGTGTTGGAAATGCAGGCCTTAAACCGACTATGAGTTGTGGAGTTGACAATATCTGGGGGCAGAGAGTTCCAGGGTTTCGCGATTCGGTTGGTGAAGAAATGGAGCCTGTGAGTAGTTGAGCACTTTTCAGGGCGTAGACGGAGGGTATGGCCACGAGTGCGAGATGACAGGAAATTGGGGAATTTGGAGACGACGCAGTGAGTGAAGCTGTGTAACATTTTGTGACAGAGGCATAAATCATGGATGAGGCGTCGGTGTTCGAGTGTCTTGAGTCCGAGTTTTATTACAAATAATCAGCGTCCATCTTGAAAGCCTAATTATTTACACTCAAAGCTGAAATAATTGGAAAACATCATCGACAATTTAAAGTCTGATGCTTCCTTTGTTGAGCACTTAAGGAGCTAATTGTTGCAAATAAAGTGCCGTCAGGGTCATCAATTGCCGTTGAAATCTCTCGCCTTGGAAAGACGTTTCGAGATGTAAACAATATTTAGCAGAAACGGAGAAACCTTATGCAATGCGTTGTTTCACAAGTTCGGAAGACACGGCAGTGTAAAATAATATTTAAAAACAAAAAGAAACTTCAAGGCTGAACTTAAAAATCTTAGGCAATGAGATACTTAAAAAATTGCGCATTATTAATCGACAGAACATAAGTAAAATAAACAAGTAATAAGGACCCATACACATCACTAGCACATGAATAATTAATAACATTCTTTATCAGCATTTATGAAAGTGCATTATCCTTCAAAATGATTTTTTTCCAACCACTTAAAGAGGATGATCACCTGGAAATCCGTTGATCACAGATTATCAACAGTCTTTTCCTCCAATTATTGTAATTCATCATTTTGTCAGCGTCGCGCTTACATGTCTAACTCCATTAAGAAGAGCTTAATTTCTTCTTTCGTTTAAGATTCCCAATAATATCTCATGCTCACATACTATAATTTATAAAGCTTGCATTATAGAAAGTCGTATGAAACAATTACTCAATTATACATTCCACAGAAAATTATCACTTCAATTAGCATCCGTGAAATTGTACGATGTCATTCATGGTATTATTGCATTATCGAATAGCTCGAGCACAGAGTGTTTGCACATCAACAAAGCATGAACCGTTGCATTTGCCGGAGACCGACGAAACTTTCTCAGACGAAATTAAATCGAATAAAAGCTGTTGAAATAAAAGTATGAAATTATGAAATTGTTAAATCAACTTCATTTGAGGAAAAAGATAAAAATATCGACCTAAGCCCCAAAGAAATGAATCGATGATCCATGAAAGAGTGACAGCAGCCATTAACATCGAGATGCAACAACTCGCCGGCAAATGAATGGATAAGGCCCACAGAAAATGCACACTCGCGATCGCAACCACGGCAACGCCGTTTGCAAATAAGCTCGAGATAAGGAAACATCTCCGATTATCAGATGTTTGCTAGACTTTCGAACGACAAAAGACTGCCTCCTTTATGACTTGCTCGACTCGAGAAACTCATTTGTGATGCAAAGCATCTATCCATAATGGTTTAGCAAGGTCTTCGATGCCTAATTCTTAAAAGTAAAAAACTATCTTATTTCACTGATCGAAAATTTGAAAACTCTGTTGCTCTGGGGAGGTAAGAATGAGATGAATCCCGACAAAAATAGAATTCTATCGTCTTCTTAATTGAATAAAAAAAATCCGTCTCAATCAATTAATCGGCAGTTTGAGATTGATTAATTACATAAATTTATTCCTCGAAGTTCCAATAGATTCGACATACTCTGGATTGTGAAATAATGACATCCCTGAGATAACAATCAATTTTTACGGCCCGTTTTAGTCTCTTATGTGGCTCCACGGCTAGCCTATACGACGGAAAGTCAGCACATAAGGCATCTATCTTGTTTGCAGACAAAACTAACGAGCAACGTCAATGTTTGCTATTGCTTTCACAACGCAACTTGGCTTCCACGGGAAAAAACATCATTTTAGTCCGCCACCCATGTCTGATTTGATGGACTGAAAATTGGTGATTTGCCACCAAAAGTTAACAACCTTTCTCAGCTGTCTTCAACTTTCTCATCATCATCGCTAGCAGATACAAGTTTGCAAGACTCAGAGAAAGACAAGAGCTACTCAAAATATAATCAATAAACTAACATATGGCAGGTCTATTAATATTCATGAGGTTAAGGTTGCTAACGAGGAAAAGTCTAAAATAGAACAAGAAGGCGAAACCAAATCGTCTGCTTCTTGTATGCCAGGTTGTCTCCATAACATTAGTAAAAGCAAATGCTGGAATATATAGTACACATATAGTAAATGGCCAGTAATGAAATGCAAACAAGCAAGAACAACTAATTTGTGACAATAATATTATTATTACTATTAATCTATTAGGACCGTTGTTTTTATCATTATTATTACTTAAGCGACACTTAAGGGCTAATTAACATTTTAATTAATCCGTTCAATATTCATTTTCTGTTCCCTACTACACTTCCTCTTAACTCCGCGGAGTCTCATTGAAGTGCTGTGCAAACTTCCGCTCTTAATGGCGCGGGCACGTGCATATTGCAATTATTTTTTTCACCATCAAATCGTCACCGTATTTCTTGAAATAAACCTACCCATTGTTATTAAATCGATTCGGAACTTTAAGCTAAGAAGAAATGATTAAATAGTCAAATTTCAAAATTTCAATATTTCAAAGAAATTTCAACTGCGAATATTAGAAATATAGAGTGCATTACTTATTTCACTTTTTAAATCATACTTAGGAATCGTTGAATCAAGTCTTCTGGAACATGAAGTTTATTTATTTATTTATTTGATTATAGTCCGTTGCATAACTGAGATGATTTGGACTTAAAGGAAGAACATGAAGTATTTATTTATTTATTTATTTGATTATAGTCCGTTGCATAACTGAGATGATTTGGACTTAAAGAACATGAAGGAAAACACGCGTTTTATATAGGCATATGCGGCGCACCTGTGACGTTCACACATTACGTTCATTGATTGAGATCCATTTTGAGACGACCTAAGCAAGCGGCTGGATTCTTCTTATTAATAGATTCAATAGATCAACAACGAATTCAAGCAAGGTCTTGCAATGAATAATTCAGACCTAGTTCTCAGAAGAAGAGTTGCTTCAGAACTCATACCCAGGCGTCTTAGTAATCCAGAACTGCTAAACTCAATCTCATTTTCAGTACAATCCTCTTTCCACTTCAGCGCCACTTCAAGTACTAGCAAGTGCTAAAACACCGCTCGTTATTAATCGTGTAAATCGCATCACATTACGAGTAATAACTAATTACCATAACATTCCAAACAACCTGTGATGCAAGTGTGAATTGAGCACAGTTGGTATTTTTTTATAACATTTTGCGTTGCAGTTTGACTGATATTCAATTGTATTTTAACATACAAATATTTTAGAAATGGTGAAAACGCCAAAACCGTGAAAAGTGAGATCGTGAAAAAGCTTCGACTAAATTAGCGAAGACAGTTTGTCATCCGACATCAGTAGCAGCACTTGACATTACAGAAGATTCTTCTTATCTATTTTGTCCCTTTTGTGTTAAATTGGTCATGACAACTCCATCATTTCTCTCAATTAGTAAAAAAAGTTGAAATGCAAAGAATTCCACTAGGCGAACAAAGTAATTATGCAAAGTTATGAGCGATGTAGAAACTATTACTCTACACTTTCAACTGATGAATTTGGTTGCATTCAGCGGAAATATCAGCATCAAAATTATCTTCAAATTTATGGAAACAACCATCAAGAGATCTCTCCCATAGAGGCAATCCAAATTAATGTTCACTGCTGCCAAAACTGGTTGGCAGTAACAGTCAATTAAAAAAATCACAAATTAAAGCATTTGGTTTATTCACGCAATTAGCTCATTGAGAGTTTATGTTTCACCTTTAACATACCTAAATTGTGTGAGACTTTGCATGCCTTACGCTTATTTTAAAATCTTAGGAACTACTCAAACCTAACGAAATAATGCGCACACATTCCAAGAATCTATCTCCTTTCAGACTTACTATGATCACATCAGTTCTTACTAATTTTACTGAAAAGAGTAAGGAAAAAATAGCATTATGACTAGAAGGCGTAATTTTAAAAAGGATGTAAGTGAGAAGTAGAACTGAAAGAGAAAATAGAAGTAAATAAAACATTAAAATCTTCATTGTGCCCAACGGGGCATTCCGCAATTAAATCAGTCAAATGCAGGCTATAATCTAATAACATCAAACTTCACACTGTACTTTAACCCTGCTAAGAGAAATTAACAATTATGTTGTTGCAGCTACTAACTTCCACAGAACATTGTTGAATTCATAGAGCAGATTTAGTCTCCATCTAACGACACTCTAAGGAGGCATGGACAAAAATTTAAAAGTAAAAAAGTTTTATAATAAAAATTCTTTATACAGTTAGTATGTTTGGCTGGATACTTAAATAAACAAATAAATAACTAATGTAAATTGTTTGAGTAGCCATATGTATGTGTTCTAGAAGATGCTTCAAAGGTGTCTGGGTATTTAATTATTTGATGAGATTCTTGAAGAAAGACCTCAACAGGTAATGATTAAGAAACGAATGAACATTGAACCTGGCATCATTGCCTTAAACTTCATTGCTAACATTGTGAAGAAAAGTACATCAAATAGTGTGCAATTATCAATTTCATTTAATAGGAAAGCTTTCTAAATTAATCAACAACGTGTTATTCAAAAATCTAAATGTTATTCTAAAAACTCTGAATGAGGCTTTAGAATGGAACTAAGGTAAAATTATAAATAATTATTCCTTGATATGACTAGGCTTTATGTATCATGACAAGGAGACAATTCTAAATATTATCATGCAATTTAAATGGTATAATGTTATTTTAATATTATTGTTATTATGATCTTTGTAGGATCTTTTGGATCTGCAACTTTTTGGCTTTTCAAGCTTTTTGGCTCTCTTCACTAAACTGATTTCAGGTGTACAAACCTTTGATCTTAATATCTTCATTGGCTCAAAATAAAGTGTAAACATGAAGTAAAGTAAGGGATATTCAACTTAACAATTTGAAGCCATGTTCATTGAGGTTAACAATCCAGGAGAAGCAACATAATCCAAGTGTGCAAGCTGAGTTCCATGGAGAAATATTTTTGATTATTTACTCTTATAATATGCTTTTACAAGTGTTCTGTTCTTTTGTAATTATTTCACTAGACAAGTTCCGTTCTAAGTCCTAGAGCGAGGATATAATTACATAAATATTAAGAAAATATTTAAAATTTTAAAGCTATTTTAGCTATTCTTAAATGTTTGTAGATGCAAATAGAAATACTTGAATGATCCAGATATGCAATTTACAACTGGAGAACTAATACCTAAACTCCACTTGCAATCCGTAAATGCATCCAAGCGTGCTGATGTTCACTAAACACATTAAAAACAAGAAAAAAGTAGTTTTCCAAGAAAAATGTACATTCTTGGGAGCTATGTGCTGTGTGTGTTTAAGTACTTCACATTTATCAAGATATTCATTGCTCTGACTAAGCATGAATGTAAATAATTGAACATGTTATGTCACACGAATGTGGATATTTTCGTTTGACATTATTTTATTACTCTTATCTAATCTATATTAAGAATCTGATAGACCCCTTAAATGATTATAGTTAAAACAACATAACCTACTCTAGGCATGAACAAATTGCTTAGAAAATATGCATTTGACCACTTTTTTCATTTGGAATGTTCTGGGCATAGAGATAGAATGTTGATTAACAAATGTTAAATATTACTTAGTAAGCATAAAATGCTAAAAAAGTGATGTTGATAGTCATGCAATCCACATTGAAATATACCAACAAATAAATTTTGGCAAACAATTTCACATTAATGAGAAGCAGAACAGATTTTCACATTGCTAATGATAATTATAAGGTAGAAAAAAACATAAAAAAAACATATCTTAGAGTCTAAGTTTTTTTAATCAGTCCATTGACATAACTTAAAATTATTTCATCTAACAAAATCAAGTATCATCGTTATTATCCTTCAAAAGAGATTCACTTACTCGTGATATGGAAGACTTCTGGTATTTGCCCATTGAAAGCATATGGGGTGGAAAACCACTGTAAGCCACCAGATTCATGGGCTGCGCCAATTTTATCAGAGTACATCTATTTGTCATGGTCAGGTTAGGATTGGTAATTAGTGAACTTTGGATTTTTTTGGGCTCGTACGTGTTGCCTGTGCTCGTCATGATATTTTGCTGCAAAAGTAACATTAATAACACATTGAAACGGAATGGTTTAGTAATAATCACCACAGGATGCAAAAAAAAACGCAGAATAAAACAGAAAGCAAGCCTTGCAAAGCTAACCATAAGTTACGATGTATGTGCTACAATTCAGACAATCTATGTACAGCATAAATAAAAACTAAAGCGAATAAACAAACTTACTCAGTCTTTTAACCTTTCCTAATTTTTATCACAATAAATCGATTCGCCAACGAATATGTTGTACAACAGATCTTGCGATTTTAAAAATAAACTACGCTATAATTTTCCGGGACTTCGTCAAAAATTACAATTTTGATCCATAAATGCTTAAAACATGATCGTCACTTTTTGACGTGTCGAAAGATTTAAGGTAGTTTTAAGGAATTACGCGGATTACCCTCCGATGCAGACCAACAGCTGAGGCCGGCAACTACGGTTGTTCAGCCCTGTCAAAACGCTTAAGAATTTTATACGCTTTCACGTCGCAGCGTAAAAATCGATCTTTCAGAATAATTCAACACTATGGGAATTTTCTGCTATTCGGACTACTTGCTAATATCTTATTCCATGACTTTGTGAGCTTTTTTAGTTTGGGCTATGGTGATATGGGTAAAACTCACATCGTTCAAAAGACCGAGATTCCCATTTCGTAATCGAAATTTGCTTATTTTCGTCATTAAAAGTTCGAGTGCTGATGGAAGGGAACATGTTTTTGAACTGATTTAATTTTCAAACTCAGCTTGAGCCAGTAGCAAACAATACTCAATTTCATCAAAAACTTTTAAATATTTCACCTGTTATGAGAACAGTTAAGTATATCGATGCAGTTTAAGGATTTAAATATAAAACATGCAATTTTAACATCTGAAATAATATATACAACTAAAATGCATTATATACTCTCAGCTATCTACAATTCATGCAGCATCAAATGTTATCATTGAAATACCTATTTAATTCACCATTTTGTAGAAAATGCACGCATTCTCAAAGGTATAAATTGAAAACTAGATTATCTAAAACACTGAAATAAAAAGTAAAGAAACTTTATAACAGAAGCTGCAACAAAATAAAGTAATATTACAAAATCCAATTCGATGATATATGCTATAATTTAGAACAAGAAATATGACTCATTTAGAAACAAGACAAATCTGCAAATAAGAAGTTAAAACATGATAATGGCAAATAAAGCCACTAATGAAATTCAAAGTCAAAACTTGAATGGAATGTGATAACATCTTTTGAGAGAAATAAATAAATAAACACAATATAAAGTTCTGAGCCTGATTCATATCAAAGATCAAGTAGAGAAATTTATGTACAAAATTAAAAATGTAATTCTCACATCTTACAAAAATCTAAAAGGAGTAAAACCCCTAATCCTTTTAATAAGAAATAAAGCTTGAGTAATCTTGACAACTGTCGGTAGAAATTTAATAAAATTTACATGATGATTGCAAAACCTTAGCGTTCGAACAAAAAGTGCAGACAAAACATATTCACTTTAATGTATGCAAAGTTTGTAGGCCTCTGACAAGAGTGAGGAAAATTATAATGCCCAAGTTACAAGAGATTCCCAGTGAGGAAACAGTTTGCAGAAATTATCACGCAACAAAAATCAGTTGCATCGCGTCCATTGAAGATTCTTTCCCTCAACCCTTTTTCTTCAGTTTAAAAGAAAAAATTGTTTAAAGTAGATTTCTGCAAATTGTCAAACAAACCCTCTCCAGTGAAGGCAAAGCAATTGTAAGCTCTCACAATTTTTTCTTTAAGGATATGTTTTCTGGATTTTAGATGCATTGTCAAGACACTTCCACGACCTCTGCATTGCCATGGAGAGAATTTTGACTACCTCCGCTCGACAGCATGCCGCCCGTTTCCGGCCGGCCTTCGTCTGATTGCCATCCGTGACTAGCATTGAACATTTCTAATAATTTGAATTGCTTTTTTGGATTGACATCGTTTCCCGAATAACTTTCGGTCAAGGGAAGGATCGGCAAATGTGCCTCGCCAGACGGGCTACGACATTTGTCGTCGCCGGTCGACTTGTCGAGTCTTTTAATCTTTGTGCAAGTGGCTGCATGAAGTGCTCTCGGAGTGTTTATGATGTCCTCCAAGCTTCGTGATTTCCTGGACGATGAAGAAGATGAAGATGATGCAGATGATGATAATGCTTCCCTGAATGAATTAGCAGCTGCAGCCGGTCTAATTGTGTGGGACAAAGAAATCAAGGATGAACACAGCGTCTCATTTTCGTCACTAAGAGAATGAACTTCTCTCACCACCGACCCAAACACATCCCTAGCTTCCTCTCTAACGCTACAGAAATCTATTTTAATATTTTCATTACACCCATCTGAAAATTTGTTTCTGTTTCTTTTATCCATCATCAGCTCGTTACCTATGACAACTGAATCCTCTTTGCAAGCTTCTTTTTGGAATTTGGAATTGGAAAGATTTTGAGCATCTCCTTTATTTAATTCTTCAGATTTTGTTGATTCGGAAATGTGCATACAATTGGAATCATTTACGAGACTCGATTGTAATTGAATATTTTGCAATGCTATGCTATTAGGCCTAAGTCGTAAAGGCGCTTTTTTGAGTGAATATATAAGTCTGTCGGTCCCATTGCTCGCTTCCAACAAATTAACGGTCACTGCAGCTGAAGAAGGCAATGAAACAGGCAGACGATCGAGGCAGTGCTCTCTTGTAACTGCAGTCACGTCGTTTTCTGTCGGCAAATTTTGGACGATTGGATTACTTAAAATTTCAATTTTTGTTAATGCCTCTCCGACGTTCCCGCAAAAGCTTTTATTACCAATTTTGGAAAGCAATGGACCTGCACGACCGGATTTGCGTGACGTCCCCGTTTCTTTACGGCCCGTCGGCCGATTAGACCATTTATTGGAAAACCCCAAAACATTTGATGGATCGGCGTGACAATCGAATCTTTCACTTCTCGGATAAGGATTCACAAAATCCCGTCCATCGATGAAATGGGACGACGGATGAAAAGAGTCGGCAGGAGGAAAAGAGTTGCGACCGGAGAAGCTCTTATTTATAAAACTACCACTAGGATCCTCTTTAAAAACAAAATTTCCAGTGGGTGGAAAATGATAAAAGCTGTTGCTACTGCTAGAAGCAAAAAAGGAATGTCGATGATGGTTGCCGTGGTGGCCGTTCGGGTAATGGCGAAGGTCGACGTTGCCGTAGTACTGGTGACCGTTAAAGTAATTCGGGTAGTTGGGAAGGAAAACGAATCCCGACGGTGGAAACGGACGGTGGAAATACACGGGCGGAGGCTGAGTGGAATGAAAGTGAGGAAAGCACTGGTGAGTGGGTGGAAACCTGTAGGGAAAGTGAGTGCTTTGGGGGAAGCCATAAAACTGGTGGTGGTAGGGCTGGTGATTATAATTTGGACAGTACTCCAAATGGCTCTTCGAGTGATTGTACCTTCTGTTGAATTTTTGCAGATGAGTTTTTAATCGTTGACCGTGATGCTGGGAAGTTCCCCTCTGATGGTGAAAATTATGGGTAGCACGAGCTCTTTGAAAATCGTGTTTACATTCGTGGATGTTGTCAGTGTCTTCTGACAGCTGAGAGACTGCCGTGTCACTTGTCGAGGTGGAGGTAGTATGATTTGGTTCTTGAAACCTCTCCGGAGTATTTTCAAGTTCAAGGTGACTAGAAGTCGGAACGTGATGACTAGATGCACTTTTAAACTCTCTTTGAAGCTGCAAAGAATCATTCAAACAAGAAATTTTCTGCCTGACAATTTCTTCTGGAGAAGGGACTTCTAAAATTGGACTAGGTTTCACTTTGCTTGAGGAGATTGAAGAAGTGGAAAAATTAAGTTTTGACAGAGTTTCAGTTGAAGAGTGAAGCAGGGTTGAGGGTCTGGAGGGAGATTTCAGAGACAAACTCATAGAGAATGCTTCGGTCATCACTCTGTTCACTTGCTTCTGCCCCTTAATTACTTCTTGTTTTACTGAGATTAACACTTCGGATTTTTTTTCATGAAAATCTTCTTTAATGCCATCTTCTAAATTGAGTTCACTGCTTTTACTCTGCCCTTTGCCATCAAAATCTATACTTTTGTCACATTCAATCCAATTATTGAGAACTGAAAATGAATTAAATTTGACTTTTCCTGTAAAAGAGTTTTCTATATCAAGAGAAGATGCTGAGAAGGCTTCTGTTCCTGATTTTGGTCTGAGACATTTTTCATATTCAAGCAACTGGCCAAGAAAATTAAAATTTGGAGATATGGTGGGTCTTTTGTCCTTGACATACCTTTTAAATAAAGATAACAATAGCTATAGAGCACTTTAAACTATCAACATCATAATTATATTAACTTAAACATGTTGTGCAATATGCCATCCAGACTTAGAAAAAAATAGAATTCGAGCAATAATGATTAAATTCAGAATATTATTAATATAATAAAACCCCTTGCTAAACATTTATGCAAATATTAATATCATCATTCAATTCAATCAAAATTCGAAAAAATATAATCACTTATAAGCTTCATCACAGGTGAGTCCAAGATACTTCATCAGATAAGCAATGGCCAATGTTGGAGACCTGGAAATTCCAGCCAAACAGTGGACCAAGACACACCCATTAGCTTCTCTAACCTTATCTAAATAAATAATAAACTAACATTCTTATAAATTCAACCTTGTTTAAAAACAAAAAGCAGTCTATTGCCACAATGTGACGATCATAATGAATGCGTGTTTTTCTGGAACGACTAAATCATGTCGTATTGTTATTATTGTTGTTAAACTTTTCCCAAATGAAATTAGAGAATTATTTAGAAATAAAGGGTTTTTAGAAAAATGAATTCTAGACACATATAAACACACACATGCATGTAGTACAGATATCTTAAACCGTTCAATATTTGAAAGAGAATGTATTTCTACAAAAGTCAGCTTAAAGATCATGCCTTCCTAAGAAAATCCTCTAGAATAAAATCTAACCGATAAATTGGAAGGCGGTATTAAAATGCGGAAGCAGTTTATCATTGTGACTGTCGTGGACTGGAATTCTGATGAAATGACCATCACCTAAGAAAGATGGCTCCTCCCCATTCGTGCTTACATTGAGGATGTAGGATATTCCATTTTGCTGAAATCAATAGATTAATTTGTATGGAAGTACAACTAAATGTAAAATACCAAATAAAAGAGTTTAAATACAAATGTCATGACAGTAAACCTGGTTGAAATCCAATATGACTTCAAATGCTTTGTTGGTGACTATGACCAAAATAAATTTATTACACCTGTCTGTGCTTACATTACTTATTTATTTATGCATCATGACTCGTCAGCTCCGCATTTATTTATGAATCAACAGTGTGAGTCACTTTATCATTGATTGTGTCCTAAGCATCTGCTTGGCAAGTAATGATTCTTTGATATAATCTACATTTTGCAGTATACATTAACTTCAATGGCCTTTCCTTATCACGAATGATTCATTACCGACACTTTAAAATGCCAAGTTACTCCTCATTTATCTTAAGATGGTAAATAATTTTACAAACACCCTCATTATCTCAATATGTTTACCGTTAATGGTTCAATAACAAATGTCACCTTCAATATCTCCTGCGAGAGAGCATCCTGCTGAGATCCAAGAAACAGAAATGGCAAAATTCTGGTAGGTCCACCATTGGAAAAAGACATGCATGGTTGTGACAGTGAGAGCAAGCATTTTTGCCTAGATGAAGACGAAGATGATGGCATCGACGATGATGAAAGAAAGGATAACGATCTCTGAGTATCGCACAAGAGATGAAATTTTGCTTGAAAATCTATTAGGCCACCTAGGAATTAAAAAATTATTTTAGAAATGTTTTTATTATTTTAAAAGATTTTATAAAGTGTAATCTAAAGTTACTTACACTCCAATCCAGAGTGAAAGAATGCTTTTCACTTAGAATAACATTCCACTGTCTTTGAAGCTTACGCTCACCTTGTACGAAACTTACCTGACTAGTTTTCAATGAAGGCACACAGATTAAATCTTAAAAATGCCTTCTTAACGAGCAATCGAGCAATCGCAACTAGTTAATTGCCAATTTCTATTGCGCATCTCTATCCAAACACAGACCACTGCTATTCTATAAAATTCCATAGCACAAGCCTGACCTCAAGCAGGAAATGATCATCTTTTTAGCATGAATTGCTAAAAAGATTCGAGCCAAGAATGGTGTGCTTCTATCTTTAGAGGGCTTAATAACACACATCCATCACTCTTTTTAAATTGGTTTTTCCACAAATTGGTTCTAAAATGAAGAGATTACAATAGCATGGAATTGAGGAGCAAACCTATGAGAAATCTGACATTCTTAAACTCCGACACCAGCTTTTCCATGAGCACAAAGAGGAAGCAATCTTCAGAAAGCAGATTCGGATGAGTCGTGCACTGGTCATAGACAACGATGACGTCATATTCTAGGTCAAAGTCCAGCTTGTTATGACTCAGAGCCAAGAGTTGTTTGACAGGCAACTGGAAGATAAAATAATTCCATTCCAATATCATTGTGTCTTTGAGAATATTTCTCAATTTATTTCAAATCATCTATCATAATTAATCATAATCAATTTTTTTCTCTGATTGCTTTCAAGAAATATTTCTTTGAATGCACAGGTTCGTGCACTAGATCACAAATAACTTTTAGCAGACGAATGCTGAAAAGCATTTTTGATTTTTCTTTTGATAAAATTTTTAATAAAAAAATAAAATGTTTTGATTGACTTTCATCGTAATGCATGAATTGTGACTTTTCAACTATGTCCTTCCAATAAGGATGACAACCTTTGCATAGAATAAACACACGTGGCAACAAAAACATGGGACAATGTTGTAATTACTAATTACAATAACCAAGCTCTGAAATTTTTAAGCTTTTTTTTTTAAATCTCTTATCAGATCAGTGTCCTTTTTAAAGCCTAAAATCCTCATTCATGAATTTAATCAGAAAAATTCCTTAGAAATTTTCACATAGGGCAAAGGTTTTGTTTTTGCCTGAAGTTTAGATGACGTATACCCAATGAATGACAGTCAAAAAGGGATAATAACAATAATAATAATAATGATAATAATAATAATAATAATAATAATAACCATATTGACATATTTTTTGAATTGTCAACTACCTGATGATTCTGCAGGTCCCTCTTGATCATCTTGGAAAATGAAACATTGATTGCTCCCCTTATGTGGCAGGTGTTGAACTCCAGAAACGACCTGCTATCTATTACCAATCTTTCCTGGAAATAAATATATAAAGCTGCCACACAAAGTAAGACATTTCTAATCATTAATGAATCGACATGTCTAATACATTAAATGACATGTAATACTGAGAAGTGGTTGACTGATTTACGTGATTAATGATTCAAATGACATTTCTCCTTAATAATTTTTTATTTATACATAATAAATCTCATACAGAAATTGTTTTAGCTGGTTAAAAATATCAGGAAATTTTGCATATTTGATATTTGAATAACAATTAATAATGGGTGATGGGATAATAATTGTATGAACTTCACATAACTTTATTTGTATAGCGCTGCATCCAAGAAGATGTAAGAAACCTAACGACTTTTGCTTTTTACTGTCGGTCGTGGGCATGCCACCCTCTGAGCCAATGATAATCAAAACTTGAATACAATCTCTTGATTGTTACAAAGTGATCAGAATTAGAACTGAATGCATAAACCTCAGACAATTGTCAGCAGTCATCTCTTACAACATTTGGAAATAATGGTGCGATTACAATCCACACCATGACAGATCCTATTTGAAACTGTGGTTATGCAAAGCTGAAGCAATTGTGAGAAGCCTAGGATTGCTTTGTAAATGCTATGGGACATTTTTACTGTGTTTTTAGTGATATCAGGTGTTGTTTGAGCATGTGTGGTTGCACAGACACCAGAAGCGCAACTGCGATAACATATTTTTGATGAGGCCTTGCCACCTGTTACTTTAATACATTTTATTAATTGAAATTAATATCATGAGAGTATATCAAATTTTTTTTTGAAATTATTAATATTATTATCAAAATAGGTAACAATGATAGTAACGATAATGATAATAATAATAACGACTTGAAGACATCTCATCAGTATAAACAGTGAATATTTTCTTCCAGTGCTTCAATACATATTTAAAAATTGTTACTTTACAGAATTCCAATCTCATCTGCATTTTAGAAAGACAAAGTTTGAAACATTTTATTTTACATCAAAATCAGATTCAATCAGGAAAAAAGAAGAGCATTGGCAATGAATTATTTCAAATTCAATTTTAAAACTTTGTTTTAGGAAAAGAAATTTAATTCTGACAGACGGATGGATAAGGCTGGCTCGAAAAAAAAGCAATTTCCACGGGCAAACTGGAAGGAGAAATTTCTCTTAAAGTAATGACTTCGAGAAAACCCAAGAGCAAGGCAATAAGATGAGAAACAACAGCAATGCAGTGTTTGGACTCTTATTTCCACTGAAGAACACTTTTTCCAGAAGAGTTTTTGAGCTGATAGTTCAAGGCCTAAATGCAGCCGTGATGCCGTTAAGTGCCCAATGTAACTGTTTGAAATCATTCAAATCTATTTCAGCATCTGAAAGCCAACATTAATGAAGTGCAGAATGTAGTCTCTGATATCACTCAATATTAAGACATCATAAAAATTGCTTTGATCAGCGTAAATCAAGAAATTCATTACCAACTACTCTTAAAATGTCTTCCACAGTAAGAGCATAATTTGGATCGACGTCAATTAACTGTCTAATGAATGATGAAATGATGAAAGAGTGCATGATTAAGAGACAGAGGAATTGATGACGTGGAATCCAATGAATAACACATCCAAATATTCCCAAATGAATAAGCTCAGCATCACTCACTCTAATATCCTAGGAAGGCATTAAACAGTGTACCTTGAAATGTATGCTCTCAATTACGTTTCATCAAAGATGCTTGCCTAATGAACGGAGAGACAGACCGACACAGTAATAGAAGCAGATGACAAAAATAACAACATTAATAACAACAACAACATCATCATCAACATCAACAATAACACTAATGAAAACAACAACAATGATGATAACAGTAACAACAACTATCAAGAGTACCAAGGCATCCTTCCTTAAACATTTCTCCAAGACATTCTGAAAGTTCTGAATGGATGCCTACATGATTGCATTGAACCTTTGGAATTCAAAAGCAGGTGCTTCTTCTTTCCAGCCAATGAACATAAAGGCGGAAAGATGGATGGATGGATGGTCAGGTATTTGACCATAAACAAGATTTCCTTCTATTTTCACATAGATTAATTAGAATTGCATCATCACAATGGTTGCTATTGCTTTCCTGTTGTTTCAGAAGCAGCTAAAAAAAATAGGGCAGGGTTTAACCAGTCCATGTTGTTGACATTCAGTTCTCCAATAAGTTATTGGATGTTGTTTGCAACAGATTCTTTCATTTTAAGTTTAACTGGTCTTCCAGTATTATTATAATATTTCCACTGACTTTTAATTGCATCTATAACTATAGCATTATCACACTAGTATTATGTATTTAGTTAATTATTAATGTTATAAGTATTTCTTGCTAAAGAAATTCAATAAAAGAAGAGTTAAGTTTAAGGTGATACAGGCTGATTAAAATATGCACTATGCTGACAAGCTGACTAATCAAAGATGGAATTTCGAAAATGCACATCATTATCATTATCATCGTTACTATCATAATCATATTGGCAACTATTGCTTTATCTATGACATCATCCATATTTACTCATTACAACTCTCAACAACAAGCATCTTCCATACTAACAATCCTGTTGAGTAATGAATGCTAATTGATACAGCTACACACACACACACACACACACAACTCCACTCATCTTTCTTTGCATCGTCACAAGCTTTAAATCTAAACAAATGAGATGCGTTCAGTTTGAAATTCACGATGCCGAAACAAAATTATTGTGAGGTGCATCCAAATGCATTTTGCTTAGCATTTTTTCTATGTAGCAACAATAAATTCTGTTAAAATTTTTTAAATAAGGGTTTGCAATCCATATTAAAGGAATAAAATTCTTTAAAACAAAATTTTTTCATTTTCTACCATTAGTTTCTGAATTTAAAATAAATTAATGTATCATTAATAAAAAGTAAATGTGAATATTGAAGATACCAATCAATCATTTATTTTGTCACCTTGTCATCCACAAGTGTCAACAGAGATGCCAGTTCCTGGGGTGATATCAACTTCCACTCCTCCTTGCCAGACATCTTGCACAAGCGAGGATGGCGTGAATATTCTTTACTGGCACCAAATTTACCACAGATTAACTTTTATGGTTTATCTTTTACTGCCAAAATTTCCAGGCATGGGTATGTCTTGCCTTGTCATCACATTTCCATAGAAACTCTCTCTCTAATTTCGGATTCAAACAAGAGAGTGTTAACGAGCATCGGTGGACATAATAAAAGATGATGCCCCTTTTTATGAAAAACTAGCTTTCTTTCTGCTGAATATGCTCAGAGCATTTAATAATGACCTGAACTGTGTTCATAGCAGTTTCTCAGGGTTAATGAGGTAAGAGTTGAAATGCAGTTTCATTTTCAAGTGTTCCAAGTGCTCTTCCTTTAAAGAAAAATGAACATAAATTCTATTTTATTAAATGAAATACAATTTTACTAAATTTCATTGCTAATTAAAATTAAAACTTGCAACAAATCAATACTGTCAGTTTGAATGTTGTCATGGCTTTCACATCAGTACTCAAACTATTCTTTGCATTTATTCTAAATTTTCAACTTAAAACTGTAACAAACTGCTAATGAGATTCATGGGCACTTGACCACAATATCTACTGTAAACCTAATTCCAATTATTGAAATATTTGCACAAGTTAAAAAACAAATAAATGGAGACGTACCAGGTAATAATTTTAAGTATTTCGGTTTGATTTGCTGTTCTAATAAGCTCCAGAAGTATATAAGCAACTATATTTAGACTAAATGTCTTGCAGAAATCTTTTCATATAATTAGGTAACTAAAAAACCGTAACAGCACTGTTTTGTCAACCGTTCTCAAATCCAGTGTTTAGGATGCTTGCAAGTCCGCATAATATTCCGTGACTATATGCATGGAGAATTTCAACGAGATTACTTATGTTTTGAGTTTAAGAATCGCGTGTCTATCATTTTATTTGTTACAACCTCGTGCTACAGTTTGCCGCGACCTCAGCTTATCTCGTACTTGTTCAATTTTAAAAAGAAAAACTCAAAAATTATAAGTTTTCGAGCTAAAAATGGAAACGCTACGAAAATAGAGCATGATCTAACCGGCGTCCAATAGCGACTGAGATGGCTATAGATGTACAATCCAAACAGCTGACAGGAGTGTTTTAGTTTTTAAATTTCCTAATAACCTGGCATAGTTATTACATATTTTAAATAACTTTGTAATAATATGTTTTTAGCTTTGTTTGTTTTTTTAAAAGCAAATATTTTCAATAAATGTCTACAATCTCACGATTATCTCATTTCCTACGATTTCCATAGGCATGATTAGGTTGAAATAGTACTATTAAAATTAACTCTTTTTTTTATTATTCCAAAAATGATAACTTGCCGTTGTTGAACGCAAATCGTCAGTTGCAGAATTATCCAGTATCCGAGTTTTGTCCAAGGTGCTTTTTAATTATAGTGCTTAATTATTCTACCCATTTTATGGCTGACTACTAATGCAATAGCTCCCGTTGCAATGCATCAAACGCTTTGCAGAAGTAACTGAAGCGCGAGGTTATTTACACTTGTGAATAATAAAAGTCTGCAAAGTAATAAGATTTAAAAGCTGGAGAGAAGACCCGACCAAACTGCCGTTTAAGATAATATATGAATATGCTCGCCGTACTTGGAAACAGCTACGTAAGGGAAGGTGAAAAGGAAAATTGGAGAGGGCCCGATGACTAATCAGAATTTCATGACTCATCACATTGCTATTTGTCAACGAAACCTGAGTTGGCGAGATGGCGAAAGGTGAGGGGATAAAAGGTGCAACATGATGGAAAAGTTCATGAATAATTAAATTCCTAAAATGCTTCACAAAAACTAAATAACCTTGGTGCAACCAAAGGTGACGGAAACGAATGTTTTCCTTTCTGTCAGGGAGAAAGACCCTGTCCAGGTGGAAGCTGATGTAAATGTGAATGGTTGAATGCAGCTCTATTAACCAAGTTTCAGGTGGTGATCACATTAGAAAGAGAGAGAGAGAGAGAGAGAGAGAGAGAGAGGGGGGGAGGGAGGAGTGCAGAGAAACCTCGATAAAGCATTCCGCAATCAATTTTCAATCATTTACAAAGGAAATCTATAATCTATGTTGTGGGTTCAATTTAAAGTTACCCTGGATGATTACTTTCCTCGATTCGTTAACTTCGCCACAAGCACCACCAACATTGTTTCGTTATCCCCAGCAACATCATCGCAATTCATGAAAACACTTTCACTCTGTTATTCTGACTCATTTCTCCATGATTGAATTCTTATCTACTCAAACTTCTTAGTGAGCATTCATCAGCGAGCCCAGATGTCATATTTTGAGAAATTCGAGAAAAGATATTTCGAGTTACAGATGCAATTATTGCATGTGCTGTCGATTTATTGTAATCACCGGACAGTTATGATGGAGGGATGGATGGATGGATGGATGGATGGATGGATGGATGGATGGATGGATGGATGGATGGATGGATGGATGGATGGATGGATGGATGGAATGGATGGATGGATGGATGGATGGATGGATGGATGGATGGATGGATGGATGGATGGATGGATGGATGGATGGATGGATGGATGGATGGATGGATGGATGGATGGATGGATGGATGGATGGATGGATGGATGGATGGATGGATGGAATGGATGGATGGATGGATGGATGGATGGATGGATGGATGGATGGATGGATGGATGGATGGATGGATGGATGGATGGATGGATGGATGGATGGAGGGATGGATGGATGGATGGATGGATGGATGGATGGATGGATGGATGGATGGATGGATGGATGGATGGACGGACGGACGGATGGATGGATGGACGGACGGACGGACGGACGGACGGACGGACGGACGGATGGATAGATATGCTTAAAATGCCCTCCCTGCTATTATTTGTTTTTATTTATTTATTTGATTAAGGTCCTTGCCTAGCTAAAATAATTTGGACTTAAAGAAATTTTTATGCCTCTTCACATTTTGGAGCTTTACAAATAATTGCGCCGCAGAAGTTAGGCAGGCTGATTATAAGAAAAAATATTAAGTTTATTAATAATGTATAATTATATTTAATTAATAACGTGGCTAATAATTTCGCTTCACCTAATAAACAAATAAATTTTTATTTCTTTCATCACAAATATTACATTTTAAAAATTACTTTAATATCTTCGATTGTGTTTTCCTTGAAGCATTGAATAAATTATCGTTAATGAGGGAATTCTAAGTTCTATAGAGGTGAGTATTGAGACAATTTTATTGCCGAGTAAATTTTGACATTATTCAGGAGCATTTCTTTCCTGATTGTAAATCTGAAATTGAATTTTATTAACTCAAGTACGACTTGTTCCCCTATTATTTTTTCAATATCGATGTGTGATAGTTAAATGAATGCAGTATCATTTTTCGTGAATTGAGCAAAATGAAGCGCTTAAAAAATTTTGTTGAAAAAAACTCTGGTCAAATATCTTAGAATGCCTTAAATCGGTGGTCCACAACCTTTTTAGGCTAAGGACCAGAAAGGGTAGTAGTCGAGCGAATGAGACCACATAAAATTGATTCCATTTTTTATACCTTATCAAGATAACGCAAACAATAATATACACGCACAGGACAAAATTGTGAACTAGATGGATTGGCATTCACCTTGACAATATTAAGTTTTAGGGGTACAGAAGTCAACGTGACGTTTGAGGCTCTCTGTCTAAAACAATCTTTGAGATATCAGGCTGCATGTTTGTAGTATTGCTTAACAATGGAAAATAATCACAGCAAATGTATAGAAATTTATAAAAGCTGATTGGTGCGGCATCGCTGTCATGCCATGGAATTAGTCTGTAACTCGACTGTTTCCCAGTTCAGTGGGAAAAAATTTTTGGATTTAGAGATGTTGCTGCCTCCACGTTCAATCGCAACCTCACGAAAATTAATTGAAATGCCGAGTTTTTCACTTTTCCTGTTGGGTCTGATGTGCCCCGCGGGCTGGATGTTACGCAACTCTGCATTAAATCAGAAGTAGTAATAGTGGTAATAATAATAACATTATTTCTTGGCAATCTTGCACAAAAATTGAATTTAAATATGCTTTGAAACAATAATAATAAAAGAAGAATAACTTAAAAATGATTGATTTTGATTAGTAATTTTGAAAATTGATTTTTTTTATTTAAACTAGTCGTTTAGAAGTTTTAATTTCGTAGTAGTTATAAGATTTGTTTAACCTAGGTTTTTCCTGAAAATGATGGTTGAACTACGGGAATACAAGTCCACCCTTGATGACCTTGTGAATAACAACAAGATCGTTATCAATCTACTTACTCAACTGGCTCAGGAACACTCCGCTATTGCACCAGGGATCGCTCAAATCATCGAGAACAAGTTGATCAACGTGAGTTTATCAAACTTGCTTAAAATTCATAAATGTTGCTTATTGACATTATGAACTGTTACATAGCTTCAGCATATCTGAATTATATCATAAATTGATTTAACTTCTTGCAGGCGACAGCGTGTCAAAAACTTCCTGTTCTGTACCTCATTGATTCCATTGTTAAAAATTTAAAAGAAACTAGTTATTTGGAGCTTTTCTCTAAAAATATTGCTTTCAATTTCGTCTTAACATTCAAGCAAGTTGACCTAAGCACACGCCAGGCTTTGTTTAAATTAAGAAAAACTTGGTCGGGTATCTTCGAAAATCATATCTTGGGTCCTTTGGATGACCAAATTCGTCTAATTGATCCAAATTGGTCCTTTGCGAGAAATGCTATTTTTGGGAGAGAAACTATGGTTTGTCTGCATAATTAATTCTTATTGTTTAAATTATTTTTAATATTTTAATATTTAAGTGTATTTCATAAATTCCTATCATTCGTCTAAAATTTCAAATTGCGTTTTGGTCGAGAACATTTTAAAATAGTTTATCGAATGAGGAATAGTTGACATTTTGCGATTTGATGACTCCTCTCGTTAAGTATGAATATCAAGTCGTTGTTTTAAATAGTTGAATGACGATAAAGCGTTTTTCAATGTTTCATAACTTCTGGGTTCCTGACGTTTCACTAAAACAGGGCTGGCACAATTTGATATATTGCATCTTGATGGTTATCATGTTAACGAGTCCCATAAATGCTTACGAGAAAATTATTATGCATGATATTTTAACGCGAATATTAAATAAGTATGACATCAAAGTCGACGTTGCATTATGTTTAATTGGAGTTGCAATATGGGATAGAACAGTTCTTAATAAAGGGGAGAAAGATAGTCATTAACTATTCTAAATGCAGCCATTGAGGCTAAAATTTAGCTTGTAAGAATGCGTTTAACTTTAACCAAACGTTATTGTCTTAAATTTCTAGGACCCATGTGTCGGTTCAGTTGTCAGCTGCGAAGTTAGCTCGAACGACTTTAGTTTGGCAAATAAAGCGATCCAAGTCAAAAATAAGCCGAAAACTCATAAACGTGCCGATCCGAGGCTTGAGAGAAAAGTGCTCAGCCAAAAAGTGTCTTTTCCAACAAACAATCCTGATGCCGAGCCTGTTAGGACTGGCAATTGTAGACACAATAACTCCATTCCTATTTTGAGGTTTGTTGCTAGGATTGATAAATGCATTCATGATTTTGCATTTATTTGCAGTCATTATTTTATTGTATTGTCAACAATTGACAGGAATTCATGTCCAACAAAGGACTTGGGCTTAAAGAGTAATTCTACACTCCCAAAGCCTGTTTACAACAACTTCAATATTGGTTATAACCACAGAATAAATAATGTCAAAGCCGATCCGTTCCAAACCAGCATGAATTCTACTGAGCAGATGAATCGGGAATATCAGTCTCACACTAATCGAATGCAATATTTCGGAGCACAAAAACTTGATTCGCAGTTCAGAGAACATCAGGACTTCAGAGGACAGAACGTTCCGCGGAATTCGACCCATCCAAAATCGGCGTACGACTCTGTTTATTACCAACAGAATGAGGCTTGGTCATATCATGGCGATGAACGGTCAAACTTGTATTGGAATCAAGAATATAATGATGATGTGCACGAACCTCCACAACAAAACTTAAAGACTTCACAGCATAGCGGTCTTTCAAGGTACGGATTCAGATATCACAATGGATTCGCATGTCAGAGTTACGAACGGACAGAACTAAGCAGCAATAACTACAGACTTAACAATCATCTGCTTAACATGCCATTAAACTTTGGCGTCGACAGAGGTGTTAAGCGTAAACTTTCGAATCATGAAAACGTGCCTCAAGGTCAAAGCAAACAAATTTGCCGAATGACGCCAAATGATCTCCAGCCTAATCCATGTAATCAGGCGAGAAAGTTGCCCTCAAAACCAGTTACTTATGCTCCGACATTAACTGAAACTGTTAAAATCTTTGAATCGCCTCCTAATTCTCAGATCGATGTCCAGCAAATTTTATCGAAACTTTCGGCCTATGGAATCATTCAAAACCGCAAAGCTGGTGATGTGACGTCACCTCCCAAAACCGAGAAAATTGTGGAAAAATTATCCATGATGGACTTCGATCCGAAAAAGCTAAGAATAAAACACAAGGAATTGATCGACAAACTTTATGCTGGCGTATGCTGCTCCACTTGCGGTCTGTGTTTTGGAGAGGATGAAGAAGCGAGGTTACGCTACAAAATGCACATCGAAAAACATTTTCAAAATAATTTGAAAAAGGCGGATATGGCACAGCGCAGTAGAGAATATTTTCCATCCTTAGGCGAGTGGTTCAGTCGCCACGTAATCAGTGACACTCGTCGGCCACTGGTAGAAAAAGTAGATAAAGAAGATTCTCATATTTCTACTGGTCGAGACAAAACAATACCCGATGAAATGAAAGAGCTTTATGAAGACAAACATAGCAAGGGTCAAATTAAAAAATGTAGTCTCTCGGATCCAATTTGTAATGTTTGCCAAGAAGATTTTGACGACATTTGGGATGCTGAGGAAGAAGATTGGGTTTGGAAAGATTTATACGTACATGACGATAAGGCTTTCCATTCTGTTTGTTTCGCAGACTTTAAAGAAGTGAGTAAAATTATTGCCTTTTTTAATTTGTTTCTTTTTTTCTAATTCCAAGAATCATAACAAATTCATATCTGACATTTTCAATTTTCCAGCGCGACTTAGATGAAAACGATCATTGTAACAAGAAGCAAAAAGTTATTATTTAAGAATGAAACTATTTTATTTGTTATATAATTTAAAAAAATTGTTAAATAAAACTTTATAAATAAATGTTAAAAAAAAATTGATAGCGTTAACAAAATCTAGGCTAAGGCTTATATATAAGTCCCTTATATTTCTCCCGAAAGTGTTCTGTCACAAAAAGTGATGTGCTGTAATTTGTTAACTTATAATGTCTATTAAAAATTAGTGAATTGTTATTAAATTATTTAGTTATAATGACCAAAAATTTTATCGATATATTTGTTATTACGATAAGACTTTAGAATTGATATATTTAACTTAAAGTGTTAAATATAAAGTGAAAACATTATTGTAGAATTATTATATAATGATTTCAAAAAAGCCCTTAAGAGCATCGCGGATTTTGAAATCGTCTAGAAAAACCTTTTCGAATGTGGCTTTGAGGTCTTGTGATTGGACTTAAACCATAAACATAAACACCATAAACATTGTCTTATTTGATTTGATGTGGCGAGGGAGGTGTCACATGCTTTTTTTGAAAGCTTGAAGAAGGTTTTTTATTCATTTTTCAGAATATGAGTCAGAGGCTCCTGCTGTAGAGATAAGCTCTATAATTTGTGATGTTTTTTATTATAATTACCTTTGCATGTTGTCATAAATAGTAGACCTCCTAGCCGCCGCCATTTAGCCAAATCCGCCGAACATTTCAATCACGCCAAAAATCCGCCGAAACTTTTTCGGCTAGCCTAAATCGCCGCCATAAAGTGCGATTCGATCCAGCCGTCGAATTATTTCACAGCGCCAAATAAATTCAAATTTAATTTACAAATTTGTTCATAGACAAATAAATGTTTTAAATATAAAATATTTAATTAACTATTCTAAATATTTACTGATATTATATAATTATAAGGGATCGTTATAATTGTGTCAGCTCTAAAATAGGTCAGCATGGTAATTCAAAGGCGGATCTTTTCCAGATAAGCCCCGCCCCTAATGATAAAAGTGTACACGCGAAAAGTTAAGCCCCGTCACTCTAATTTCATGCACGCAGCCAATTTCTGATGTCTGGACATTTGAATATTTAAATGCACGCCATAAAAACAACTCCTTATCCACCTCTATGCCCATTTTGTGCAAATATTATCTACGTTCTGACTTAAAACCTGAAATGAGCTTTCTGACGCTTTCGACTTTCGACAAGGAGACGGCAATACGTTTTTTGCAAAGCCACGGACTGATCCATCACCAACGTCTATGCAACAATGTCTCACCAGATGACAACTTTATACTCATCAAACGGTTAATCATACAGAAAACTTTGTGGATCCAATGAGTGGAGCTCACACAAACCATCGAACCTTTCTGACACTTCTACAAGATGCAGAATAAGCGCCAATGCGGCACACACCGATCTTTAGTGGACAGCTACTTGTGTGAGTTCGTTTGGAGGCAAAGGTACAGAAATGCGGACCTTTTCATGGAAATTATGAATGACTTGTCTCAATTGTACTCTCTTCAATAAAAACTAAAAATACAAATTTTATATCCTCTTTTTTATAATCGTTTTTGGTGGCGGGGGTTAACTTTTTGGCGGGGCTTATCTGGAAAAGATCCTCAAAGGCTACTTGTTGGAATTATTTTGGCCAGCTTTATTCTGAAGGCAATTTGATTGAAGAAAACAGAGTCTACTGTTCTCTATGTCTCAAATTGCAACAAAGCTTGGGCAATCAAGGTCATCTATCACAAGTTTGTAGTTTTGCAATAACCACCTCCTCAGGGAATATGAATCTTCACCTAGCTATTTCCCTGATCTCAAGAAACTAATGATATTCAGCTGTCACGATGGAGCAGCTAATATGATGAAGACATCACAACTATTAAAGGTCGACACTGTACAGCACTGCATATCACATTGTCTTCACCTTCTCTTGTCAGTAGACAGCATCAATAAACTGGGAGATGTAACAACCATTCTTATGAAATGTCGCAATATTGTGACTGCTCTTCATTTTAAAACCTTGCTTGTTGATGATGAATTGTCTTCCACCAAAGACAAAGAGTTAGTTGGTAAATTAATAAATAATGTAGCACAAGTAAGCAACTTGTTGGATTTGGATGATCAGTTTATCGACACTATTATACCGAGGTTACAGAAGAAAAGAAGGATGATTATTACCAAAAGTTCTCATCATCATCAAACAGTTAAGGCATCATGTCCAACACGCTGGAACTCTACGCTTTATAGGATCGAATCAATAATTGATTTACAAAGAGAGGTAGATAATGCTTTAAAACGTGATGGTCATAGAGAATTGTGTTTGCATGCTGATGAACTTGACTTCCTGCGAGAACTTGTTGGCTTCCTGACACACTTCAAGAGGTTTATGGACCTATTTGGATCTTCGCAGCCTACATTGTCTGTAATTCCAAGGATGAAAATGAAAATAAAAAAGCTATGTATTGCCTCACCAACAGATTATCCCAAGATTAAAGCAATTAAATCAGCAGTTTTGGCAAAGGTGACCATAGATTTCCCGAATCGGAACAAATCAAGCTTCATCAATTACTAGACCCTCAAACTAAGACTCTCCTACCCATATCAGATGCAACTATTATACTTGAAAATGCCATTAAAGATGCAGTTGAGAGAAATTTTATTACTGTTCCTGAAACAATGAGACAAACAAGAGAAGCAAATACACATAACAGCGAGAATGAAGGGCCTGAAGAAAAGAAGAGACGACTAAGATTGGAGCTATTAAACGAATTTTGTTCAGAGATGTCACAAAGTACTCACCAAGGGATTGATTTGAATTCTTTAGTTAGTATAGAAATCTTGTTAATAGTATTTGAGCAAGAATATGAAAAATATTATATATAAAATATATAAACATAATAAAAATGCACTTGCCATAAATTATTATCAAATAATTGTTTGTGTGTTAAAATGTAAAATTTGCTGTTAATATTCTGTATCGCAGGTAGCAGTAGAAGTCGCAAGCTACTTGACATCAAAGAGCTGGGAAGTATTGACCTTTTGGAAGAAAGCAGTGGTTTCTTTCCCACTTTTATCACAATTGGCCAAATTGCAATTACCAGCATCAGCAACATCAGTTCCAGTGGAATGCATGTTTTCGACTACTGGCCTGGTTGCTAACAGCAAGCGATCTAGTTTGTCTGCAGAAAGATTGCACCGTGTGACATTTATTCATGACAATTTTGACATTATAGTGCAATAATTTTCTATTATTAATGTTACTGAAAAAACCCTTAGTTCATAAACTTGTTTCGTTCACAATTTCACGTTCTTTGCTGCTTGAGCTTGTCTCTTTACTTGAGCAATTTGAAGAAGCAACACAGGTGCTGCAAGGTGATGGTGTCACAATTTCGCAAGTGATACCTGCATTAATTGGGATTGATGAAGCAGTTTCAAATTGTCAAACCCAGTTAATTGCTCTGAAAAAAACCTTCGTGCAGCTCTTCATAATCGATTCCAGGAATCTATGAGAAGACCAGAGTATGTGGTCTCAACTGTGTTGGATAGTCGTTTCAAACTTTTGAAACCTTTTGCTAGCTGCTTGATTCGCATTTTACTGACAGTGGCTCACAGAAAAGTCCTACATTAACAATCCCATCAGCCAATGAGGCAAGATCTCTTCTTCTTTACATGATGGATTCAATAAAGTCAGATGAAATAACAGGGTCTCACACTGCACAGTCTAAAACCTCATGCCGAACAGAAAAGAATCTACCTGAACCAGCTACCAGTTCTGGTCGGCGGAGCATTTTTGCAAGATACCATTGTCCTCAGGTATGAACAAATTATATTGGATTGGAAATGTACGTTAATTATTAAATAATATGTATATATTGCAGGTTAGTGACGAAGAGGATTCAGTGTATCTTAATGCTCCAACGGATCACAACATCACTGCTGAACAATTTTGGGCAGCTAATGGTCAACGCTTTCCAAAACTACAACGACTTGCGCGTAGACTTCTAAGCATCCCGGCATCATCTGGAAGTGTGGAGAGACTGTTTTCAATTTCAGGTGCTTTCGTCTCTGCCAGAAGAAATCGATTATCAGCACCAACTGTGGAGTCACTGTTGCTCTTGAGGGAACAGAAAACTGAGTTTTAATGATTTTTTTAAACGGTGATATGTACTTGGGCGTTTGGGATTTGATTCTATTTGGAATTTTTTGATTCTATTTGAGATTTGGTAGTTGAGATTTAAATCATTTTACAAATGATTTGAGATTTGACCATTGAGATTTGATTTGATTTGTGCCCATCACTGCTTTTAACTAATACTTTTGTAGTTATGGGAACTACATTTGCTTCTTATAAAACCTCCAGGCATGTATTTTCCCTATTTCAATTGTATTTATGACAAACAGCAGCCAGTAAATGGTGGCACTGATATGATAGTGATACGACTATGGATCGGCAACCAGTGCAATTTCTTCAGGCAATTTCTTGAGGGTAGGGTTGAGGAGAACAAGCTTGGCAAACTTGTTTTGGACGCGTTGCAAAGATTGAATTAAAGAAGATGTGCCATAACGAAGGTAACTCTCTTCGTAGTCTATGTGAGAAAGAACAAGGCAGCGTGCAAGGGAAGAAGAAGGTCCTTAAAAGTCCTAAATTTTGGTTTTCAAGTACCTGAATGAACCATGTTTGTAATTTTATGAAATTTCAAATTACTAATTTGTAATTTAATACATTCGGCACATGCAATTTGTGTTTGGTATCTAAATTACACGTGGGCCAGTAATTTGCTCATCCCTGGGTAGAGCTAAACCTTCGTCCGAAAATGAGAAGGGGAAGATCGAGGCCTTCAGGAAAGCCGTGGTCTTTAATTAGAAACTTTCGGTCTATATTTAGAGGAAAGTTTTGGATGTGATAGGATGGTTCTCCGCTAGTCGCCTTTCAAGAAATTGGCGCCTCCTGAAAGCATTAAAAAGTTCTTATAGAATTATTATTATGATATTTTATAGTCGCAATAATATAAGTGGATCTCACACAGTGAGTTCTCAGTATTCAATGTTAAAGTATGGATCGCTAAATGCGGAAGTTGTGATTTATCTTCTGAAATTAATCTGAAGATGAATGCAGAAAATCGTAAGATGTAAGATTTGCCATATAAAAATAAAATAGTATATTTGTATTTAAATATATTAACTTATTACTTAACTAATAATGTAGAGCATTAATATATTAAATGAGCAAATAACAAATAACAATTACGAGTTTACAAAGAAATCACACTCTAACAAAATAATTCAACATATTCAAAATTAAATACAAAATATTAATTACAAAATTTGATTAAATCTGAACAGGCAGATATTTAGCATCTTTTATTCTGCTCGTTTATAACGACGACGAGAATGACAATGATAGAAACAATTAACTTGCAATACAATAGCTTCTTGCTGCTAACCACAACCTTGAATTAAAAATTTAACTGAACTAACTAAACATGAACATGTTTACGGCGGCTATCAGAGAGCAAATGGAAACGTTAAAACAAATCGTAAACTCCGATGATCCTTTGGAAACATTGGAACAGAACGTTGGCGATAAATCGCTGAAAGAGTGGATGGAAATTGGATACGGAGAAGCTCTGGCTAAATGTTTAACAGACTCATCAACAAACCCACCAGATTTTCTAAAGTACTTGATTATTGTCGATGCAATCATTCCACCAGTTCCAAAGTTCAAGGTGAACAGAGTTCATAAAAACATTTTTAAAAGTTCTTCAGCACAAAACAATGATTTGGAGCAATTACAACGTCTAACAAGCACTCTGAATGATATGATCCATTATCTGGTTTTAAACGATATATTGCCAAACGAAATTCGTTCTGAGGTTTTACTCAAATTCGTTTACTATGTCGGAGAGTATACATTAGAATATTACTCTAAAAAGTTAAATTTATTTATAGAGAATCATTTAAGCCAACGTTGCAATTGTTTGTCTCATACCGCCGTGGCATTGATTGCCATTTTATACGAGAAATCACCAACATTCTGGCTTGAACAAATTTTGAGAACAGGAATCTTCTTACAAATGAAAGCGATAGTTGTGCAAAACAAAGAGAATGGGTGCCTTTATACAGATTTCCTAAGAAAACTGTATTATGATTTGAACCTCGAAGATAAATTTAATGTGAAATTTCCAAGTTATAGAACGTTGCAGAACACTGTCTTTAATGAAAATTGCCTTATCGCGGCTTTGAGATGTGTAGCGGAAATTATCGATGAAAATGAATTGAGTGAACATTCACTTTTCGAATTTACTAATGAAATTAGTGAAGCACATTTCATTTTCAGTGGTCTTCTGCATAAGTTACACTCTCTTTTATGCAACCATTCTGAAATCGGGGATCAGAGGATCAGACATTTGTCATTAAATCATTTCTCACTGTCTTTTTAAACTTTGATACTGAAGACCGTTACCCATTGTTTGAGAAATTGGTTAAACTGGTCTTTGGTACACTTCATCAGTTTGTAGAACGTCTGGTCTATGCAAGACCTAGTTGTAGGCAAGTGATCACTGAATTTCCTTTAAGCACTATTGAAGGTATTAAAAACGCGGCTGTTGTAACAGCGGAACTACTGGATTTCCTTTATGTACTGAACAGCACATGGCGCCAATGGTTTGACATTGCAGTTGAGAAAAAAATTGAACGGGATTGCATCCAAAAATTTTTTGAGATCTATTCGAAATTCCTTACTTGTAAGGATGGCCTTAAAAAACATTTCCATTATGAATGGTTTGTAAATTTCATTAAGACTTGTCGTGCGATGGTTACGTTGGGTGGGAGGTTCAAAATAATCAGAGAATTTCTACCAGAACAAACAATCAAATATTTTAAGGTATCAAGAAGCAACGTACTGAATGATATTCTTGACATATTCCGACGAGAAGGTGACGTCACGTCTCATAATTGGGACTTCACTTTTGCTGATGAAATTGCCAGTGATCTAGAAGTAACAAAGGAGGTTTATTCTATATTATCCGAGGAGCTGCAAGGGCATTTCATTGCTCTCTGGCCAGAGAAAACCTTTAAAACGTCAGATAAGGAGATGATTTCTGATCATTCGCCAGATGGTGTTCTCCCAAAAGACAGTGAAGAAATCGAACAATTTGAATTGATAGGAAAAATTATCGCAAAGGTATTCTTGGATGAACACATTCTCGATATCTTGATGAGTAACGAATTCTTCCAGCGATTGATGACAACCCGCTTCAAGAAATATTCTCATTTGAAAAAAGATTACTTTGATTTGCTCGAAACATTTCCAATGTTAGAGACTCTTTTCAAACAACTTCTCCCAGTTAAGAGAAAAATAGAATCCATACGAGCTGAGGTCGGACTTTCAGAGAGTCAAAAGAAGGAAATAATCAGTAATTTGACTTTTGACGATGGAAACTCTTTCGACGATTTGTGCCTCAATTTCACTGTTCCAGGTACAGATATCGAACTTATTGAGGGTGGACAGGATGTCTTACTCTCTCCTCACAACATCGATTTGTATTTTGAGAAATTAAGTGCTTATAAAATTGGACTTTATTCTGATTCAAAACAGCTCGAAGCCATCAGAGCTGGAATTGATAAGGTTTATATATGGACTTATTGATTTGCTGTATCCACAAGAATTGACAAGAATAATTTGTGGTTGTAAATTTTTCAGATGGACGGAGGAAGACTTGAGTTTGGATTGCGTTTATGACAAATCGCCTTCGATTCAATTTCTGTTCCAATGTTTGGCATCGTTTGATGATAAGAGGAAACGATTGTTCTTGAAGTTTGTAACTGGTAAAGCTTCTTTAACCGGCTTTTTGTTTCAACTAGAACCTCGTCTGACTATCAAAAGAATGAATTGCGATCATGCTGATTCTTCATTGCCGACTACCTCGACTTGTTCGAATCTCTTGTACTTGCCAGATTACAGCAGCCTCAGCATAACCCGACAGAAACTTCTGCAGGCCATCGAAGAAGCCAAGAATATATTCGGTTTTGTTTATCTTAAAAGTCACTAAACTTGGTATCCGTTATTTAACTTACATGCCTCAATAAACTGTTGTTAATTCCAATCAAGATTTGTGACTTCGCAGATCAATTTCTCTAATGTTTGAACAGAAACATGACTCTTTTTTGGTAAGCATTTGATAAAAATTTACTTTTTTTTTTCAAAATTCACATCGTTTATTATATGTCCTTATTTATAATTTTATTTCAATCCAGCCTATCATTTGAAGCATTAACGAAATAGTATCTGAGATTGAATCGTAGTTGCACATGACAAATTTGCCTTTGCATCTGAAGCTTTTGATGTGACATCAAAATAATTTGATTTAATTATCAATGATATCTAACTGGGCTCTTTTAACCGTCAATTAATGGCTATCATCCTCTAACAATTTTAGCTGGTAATGTCTTGTAATTTTAGGAAATTATCCCAGTTCAAAGTGTAACTAAAGAATTTGTGGCACATTTTTAAAGCAGCAAGTGCCTATATGTAGATTCATACAAAAACGATAGTGCATTATTTTCTCTTTTCATATTCATGACCTGAGCGGATATGTTGCTTAAGAAATCCTACAACTGATTATTTAACCTATTATTTATCTAATTTATTGCAATGGGTTTTGATGATTAATATTCTTTTCCAGTATTCGTTGCACTTTACAACAGCAGTGACAATGTGTTTGTTGGTGCTCCAACTGGCTGTGGGAAGACAATCTGCCTTGAGTTTGCAATTCTAGGGATGTTCAGACAAAATCCAGATGGAAAGTGTGTTTATATTACTCCCATGAATGATCTGGCTCAGTTGGTTGGTATTTCTTTGTTACAGTTTCGTAGCTATATTTATATGATAAAAAGTATGTATAGATATTGTGATATCATGACCGCTGCATACGAGCCATTGAGCTACGCTGTCGCTTTATACTTAATGTTAGTTGACTGCAAAGACATAAACTTAACATTTCATGTCTGGTAATGTGTTGTGTTGTTTTGTTTTAAGATCAATGAAGAATGGCAAGAGAAGTTTGGAAAGATGCTGCATAAAAAAGTTGTTCTTCTGACTGGAAATCTGTCAACAGATCTTAAACTTGTTTCTGAGGTTTGTATACAATGTCTTTCTTAATTTTTACTAGATATTTATAATATATTTATTCATAAATACTAGGGAAACATTGTAATTGTAACACCAGAAGTTTGGGATGACCTTTCACGGAAATGGAAACAAACTCCTGCTATGCAAAGTATCAGCCTATTTCTTATTGATGAACTTCACCTACTTGGTGGAGATAATGGCTCAGTTCTTGAAGCTTCGAGGATGCGCTACAGGTCTGCTCAAATTGATGGGGGAATCAGGATTGTGGCCATGAGTTCGTCGCTCTCAAATGCTAAAGATGTTGAACAATGGCTTGGTTGCAAGCCCACTTCTTTTTTCAACTTTCATTCTAATGTTAGGCCAGTAAGGCTTGAGATTCATATACAGGGTTTTAACATAAGTCATAATGCATCTCGTATAATGTCTATGACAAAGCCTGTCTACAACAGTATTACATGTCACTCTCCAAAAAAGCCAGTTATTGTTCCATCTCGCAAAAAGACAGAGGTTACTGCCTATGACATGATCACTCTTTGTGCAGCTGACCTCCAGAAGACAAAATTTCTTCATGCTCAGATAAAGGACATATCTCCTAATGTTGACAAATTACAGGACAAGAAAGTTAAGGGAGCTGTGATCAACGGCGTTGCATACCTGCACGAGGGCTTGTGTGACGAGGACAGAAAAACAGTTGAAAAGCTCTTTGAGAGTGGAGCCATCCAGGTCTTGATTGTCTCGAGAAACCTTGCATGGAGTATGAAAAATAACTCATATTTAGTGATCAATAATGGACACCCAGTATTACAATGGAAGGATCCATGCTTACGAAGACTATCCCATAACAGATATCTTACAAATGATCGGAAGGGCTAACAGGCCACTCGTGGATGAGGAGGCCAAGGCTGTGATTTTATGCCAGAGTTCAAAGGAGGAGTTTTACAAGAAATTCCTTTACGAACCTTTACCAATAGAGGTATGACTTTGTACATTGTAATGAATTTGCCATATTGTTAAGCAATTGATTCTAGTTAAAGGAATAATTTGCTAACTACATTAGCACTTCCATTTTATGTTGCAGTCACGTTTGGATCATTGCCTCCATGATCTCTTTAATGCAGAGATTAATAATGAAGTGATTTGGAACAAGCAGCAAGCTGAGGATTACCTCACATGGACATTTCTCTATAAAAGGATGACTCAGAATCCAAACTACTACGGACTTAAGGATGTAACTCATCATTGTTTGTCTCATCACGTGTCTGAGTTGGTCGAGACCACGTTAAATCAGCTCGAACAAGCTAATGTAAATAATAAATGATTTGGATGCGTTCATTAGATTTAGACAATTACAGTTATATGTTATTATGAGTATATGAGTATATATATGTTATATGAGTGCTAGAACTTCAATTTTGTATGATTCAATTTTATGCTTATTATGCTTTGAAGACTATGATCTGATATTTTTGCAGTGCTTTCATATTGAGGAAGATGCAGATATTGTTGCAGAAATTCCTGGAGTGTTTGCTAGCTATTTTTACATCAGTTACACCACAATGGATAAGAATATGTGATTTTAGACACATCATGTAACTATAATTATTGTAACTTTATCTTATATTTTTAAATGCTCATTAAACCTACTCTTGCTTGATACTTAGTCAAATATATATTTTAAAACAAACAGAAATGTTCAGCTTATCACTCCATGCCAACACTACAATTCATGAATTGATTGAAATCATTGCAAAAGCAACAGAGTTTAAAAACATTCCCACCAGACATCATGAGGACTCTTTGCTCAGAGAGGTTTGTTGGTCTTTTCTGATTACCAAGGAATTATTAATGAATGATAATATTCTAAACATATTGAATTCATAATATTCAAAAATATTACATGTGCATTGCAGTTGGCTGAATGGCTCCCCATACAGTTCCACAATCCTAATTTCAGTGATCCTCATGTCATGACCAATTTACTCCTGCAAGCTCACCTTTCCAGAATACCACTTGCTCCTGAACTTATGTCAGACACGGAAGACATATTGAAAAAGGCCATTAGACTTATTCATGCATGTGTGGAATTTTTGAGCCTTAAAGGCTGGCTTTTTCCTGCTCTGGCAGCTATAGAATTGGCCCAAATGATCACGCAGGCCATGTGGGAGGAATATAGCTATCTGAATCAGTTGCCCCACTTTAATAGTGAGGTCGTACAAAGATTTAATGTCAGGGTTTGTTTTTAACTTTAGAAAATGTTAAAATTTCACACTCTAGTTACATTACAGTTTGTTCTATATTTCAAACATATTTGTTTTTCTCCAGAATATTAAGTCAATCTTTGAATTTTTGGACATGGAGGAGCAAGAGAGAGATGGATTGCTTCAAATGACTGATGAGGAAAAGGCGGATGTAGCTGGGTTCCTTGTAAAACACCCTAGCATTGAGCTCAACTGTGTGGCATTTCAAAAGGAAGATTGCTTTAACTTGAATGTGACTGTTGAAGTTTCCTTGGAGAAGGAAGGTGACTTTGCTGAAGGATCTAGATCAGTCATGGCACCATACTTTCCACAGGTTAATTTCACTTCTGATTAAAAATTATTATCATGCATATGGTACACATCAACATTTATAGCAAATTTACTTTAGAATTTGTTTGTGTTCCTACAATGAAATGACATTTAATATTTTGCTGTTCTAATATTAATTTTAATTTTCTGTCTGTAGAAAAGATAAGAAGGATGGTGGGTAGTGATTGGTGAGCCAAAAATTGAAAAAAGATTGCTTGCCATCAAATACCTCACTCTCAAGCAGAAGGATACATTCAAGCTTGAATTTGCACTGCCTAAAATTGATGAACATGATTTTGTGTTATTCTTAAAGAGTGATGCATATAGAGGGTGTGATATGCATAAGTTCATTGATATAAAAGATATTTCTTTTGAAAAATAGAATTAAATATTGAAGTGTGTCGCAATTTGTAAAAAGACATTTCCCTCTGACTTTTCGGGTGGCTTGGGACTGGGTCCATGGTCTATTTTTCTATTTAACGCAGTTGGCGCGAGTGGACGTGGAAGTAAGTCACACAATTGCATGGAAGTGGTGCGTAAATGTGGAATTTAAATAACAGTGGGGCCGGAGCAAAAAGTTTTTAAAAGTGCAAATTTTGCGGTCACTACGTTTACCTTTTTGGTATTCCCTTAATAAATTAACATAACTAAGGGGTCCTTGTGTCCAGGGATTTGAGGGGGGCGGAGAGTGACTTTATAAATAAAACAAATTGCTGGATTACATCTATTTTAGATTAAAATTACGTCAATAATTTACCACTTTGAACGAGAGTTTTAGTAGCTGTGCTCCCTTAAATTCACCCACTTGCGTTAGCGTAGAAACCTGAGGAAACTCTTGAAGGGGTGGCGGTGATTACCAACGATGTTTGGTATCGCGAGGGCTGGCGAGGGGAGTGAGTGGTGAAGATTGCAGCGGACGACACCGTTTTAAGTAAAAACTTAACGCAGATTCAACCAACAGACCTGAAAACATACTAACATTTTACAGGAAATTAATAATATCAATATAAATAGTAACGACAAAGTTAATAATAAAAACAATTTGTCATAAATTATAGAAATTTTTATTAACTCCATTGAAAAACTTAGAGAAATACTTCTTGGAACTTGATCAAGAGAATGATTAAAATTAAAATTTAAAGCAATTAATCGTAAAACAAGGAAAATTTAACAACTAATACCACCTTTTAAATTACTAAATTTTGCGTTAAATGAGTCTATGCGCAAATAATCTATATATTAGCTTAAACGCTTAAATAATTTTAATTTGATATTGCAAATGTGACATCACCACAAAATAAGGACAGGTGAGAAAAAACACAGGTGGGCCAACTCTTGCAAAATTTCGATTGTTTGTTAACGCTTAAGTCAGAAATTGTGACGAGCGTTCAACATATTTTGATTTTCACTGCATTTCAAATTCTTTTCGGAACGGACATTTTCAAATTGACAAGTAAATTCTGGGATTATTGTGTTTTTTTAAAGGATTTTAATTATCGTTGTTAGGTTCTAAAATAAAACTTAAACTCACAGATACATGTTGAATACATGAACTTATGTTATTTGCTTGGACTTATTGTCTCCTTTATTTCTTCATTCAGTTATTCAATTCATTCCTGCATCATTTCGTTCCCGATGTTGTGACATTCCAAACACGCAATTACAATTACAATTACATTGTCTCAAAAACCACATTTTAGAAAATTTACTAGATTGAGTGAAAGATTTAATTAAATATTACAATATAATAGATTATAATTATTAGCTGCAATTTTAAAAATAACCCCGACATTACACATTCATGTTGCTAACATCTTTTTGTGGCTATCATTGATTTCTGTAATTCTCATTAAATATTTCCTTAGAAATATTCAGCTAACATATTTTCACTAAGTTGCTATTTTATATTCCTTCATTAATAACTTATTAAATGCTGAATGATTAATAAACAATGAATCAATTAATTAATTATTAATGATAACTTATTCACAACTGAACATCAGCAGGCAATGGACTCCGACGATGACATCCAGAAACCACCTCTCGTTGATTCCGACGACGACAGGAAAAGCCCTTCGGCGATTCGACCAAGCACCTCGGAATCGGACAAGGAAGCCAAGAAGAGGTTGGAGAAAGAAAGGAAGGAACAGGAAAAGAGAGAAAAGGAAGAAATCAGACAGAGGAAACAAGATGAAAAATTGGCTTCCAGGAACGATCAAACAGACAAGGAAAACTTCTTAAAAAAAAGTTTCAACCAACTTTCGGGTTTTTTCACTCAAAAGAAAAGAGTTGAAGTGAGACCAAAGGAAGGAGTCAAGTGCAGAGTTGCATTGCTGGATGGATCGGATTATCAGACTGTTGTTGACGTGAGTTGTTACTGTTGGTGGTTTTAGAAGTAATAATGATGATGATGATGATGACAAGGATGACAATAGTAGTGATAGCAGTAATGATGATGATGATGGCAACAATGATTGCATGTGATTCCTTAGAAATTCAAAACCATGGAATGATCTTCAAAAATAATAAAAGTTAGATGTTGTTTTCGTAATGAAACTCGTTTTCTGTCAAATTGGGAGTTTCTGTGGATGACTGGTTTAAAAAAAAATCATCATTTCGTCGCTTCATTGCAAGTAAAATTTTTAGATTTAATTTTGCAGAAATATGCTTATGGACAACATCTGTTTGATAAAGTTTGTGACCACATTAATCTCATTGAAAAGGAATATTTTTCTCTCACATTTGTAGGAAAGAGAGGAATCGTGGTATTTAAAACTCTTTTTTACATTAAATGTTTCCTTAAATATATTTGCTCATCGTGATGCTTGGTTCAAGAATTATATCATCTCACAGAAAATTCATTTTTCAACAGTCTCATTTTTTGATGAAATTGGTTTTCAGCTTGTATTTTTTAAAAACTAAAAATAGATTGATAGTTTTGAGATTTAAACCAAATAAAATCATGTTGAAAAATAAATTCATTTGTTGATGCAGATCATTAATGTCAATTAATGTAAATTAATCTCGAGTATTGATTTCCAGTTTTGGCTGATCCATGATCGAAGGATCATTAAACAGATGCTTGAAGGTCGAAACTTTTACAACTTTTACAATGCTTTGTTGTTATGATGATTCGATTTAATGAACAACTTTAGTGTTAGCTGAACTTAAGAAATAAATAAAAGTTTGGTCAAAATATTTTAAGAATCACATTTAATTATAATGTTTTAATAATTCTTCATCTTATTAATAATTCATGATTTCAGATCCTGAAAATCCTTGGACCTTTGAGTTTCGAGTAAAGTTTTACACTCCAGAACCAACTATTTTACAGGAAGACATTACAAGGTTTTTATTTTGATCAGCATTTCATTCAAATTGCACTTATTCAAATACATTAACAGAATGAAGGTTTAAAAATATGCTTTGCAAATCATTGCAAACTCTTGTGGCACCCAACTCTCTATTAATCTTTTACACAATTCTAAGAATAAGCAAAATTCAAAGTAAATTCAGGAGTGGATATTGTGATGCCCACAAGTTATTTACAATCTTCTTTTTACATTCAACATTTGTCTGACATGACAAAGCATATTTTACCTGCAGATTTCAAAAACTTATGCATAGTTAATGTGATTATTAAATATTTAACAGGTACTTGCTCTGCCTGCAACTGCGAAGTGACATTTCTTCAGGAAAGTGAGTGAATGCAAAAGTCTTGTCAAAAAAACCCCACACATTCAAATTTAAATCATCTTTAGAGTCACATAATTTGTTTATTTGCAAAGGTTACCCTGTTCCTTTGTGACCTATGCCCTCTTGGGTTCGTATACAGCCCAATCAGAGTTGGGGGATTACGAACCAAACAATGACGGAAGAGACACTGACTACCTCCAAGAAGTTCCATTTGCTCCGAATCAGACGGAAGACCTGCTAGAGAAGATTGTTGAACTCCACAAAACACATTTGTGAGTCTTGTGTAAATAATTAATATTAATTTGTTGTCATTGCTACATTACAATATTAAAATATTTTTTATGGTTCGATTTCAAGCCATTATAAATTAACGAAAACATTATTTTGAAAATACAAATAATTTAAGTGGAAACTCAAATGTGGCATTAACATATCTGAAGTATAACATCAGTTATCAGAACTTCTACTTACAAATAGAATCAAGTTATCGTATTATTACAAATAACAATAATTAATAATAATAATAATAATAATAATAATAATAATAATAATAATAATAATAATAATAATAATAATAATAACAATAACAATAACAATAACAATAACAATAACAATAATAATAATAAATAATAATAATAATAATAACAATAACAATAACAATAACAATAACAATAACAATAACATAACAATAACAATAACAATAACAATAACAATAACAATAACAATAACAATAACAATAACAATAACAATAACAATAACAATAATAATAATAATAATAATAATAATAATAATAATAGTCGTCGTCGTCGTCGTCGTGGCGTCGTCATCATCATCATCATCATCATCATCATCATCATCATCATCATCATCATCATCAACATCATCATCATCATCATCATCATCACATCATCATCATCATCATCATCATCATCATCATCATCATCATAATCATAATCAGCCAGTATAGGTTATTCATGAACTTCAAAAGCCAAGTACTTAATGCAAGTGATTCAGATAAGCTCTCAGCTGAATGTTTTCTACCATAACAGAATTTATTTTTTTGGTTTACATTTATTATATTAAATTTATTTATATTAAATATTTTTATAAATATTTATTTTATTCCAGCGGACAAACACCGGCAGACGCCGAGTTGAACTTCCTGGAGAATGCAAAGAAACTTCAAATGTATGGAATGCACTTCGTTCAAGCCAGGGTTTGTACCACTTGGATTGCTATTTTTGTTTATTAGTTTGTTAAGTATTTATCTCATTAGTTAATGAATTTGTATGTTGAAGGAAAACAATTTTAATAATAGTATTAATAATAACTATGTCAATTATTGAAGTTATGGTAGTGACATAAATAATCACGTTGCAATTGATAACTTTAATCCTCAGGATTCAGAATTGGTTTTGTTGTGGTTGGGTGTCTACTATGGAGGCATCGTTGTTGTCAGAGACAACATCATCATCAACAAGTTTCCCTGGCCAAAGATACTGAAGATATCCTACAACAAGAGAAAGAAGTTCTATATCAAGATCAGACCTGCAGAGGTTTCTTCAAATATATTCTCGAAGGAATTTGATGCAAATGAACTGTGATTATTATTTTATTGTTATATTTTATCACAAACATGTTTGATAACGTTTCTGTAATTAACTGTTTTTCTGACATTGTTAACGTGACTTTTGTTTGAAGTTCGAGCAATACGAAAACACAATTGGCTTCCAAATGGAGAGTCACACACACGCAAAGAACTTCTGGAGACTTGCTTTGGAACACCATACCTTTTTCAGGTTTGCATTTGTAATCCTTACTTGTCCACAAAGAAAAATCTATGATTGCTGGACTAAAAGTATTAAAGTTATATAAAACCATTTAATTAATTATTTAAGAAAAAGTATAATTTATTTCAGGATAAAATAAAATTACATATAATTTAATGATGTTTTATCATCCTTAAACATCTATAAAAATCCCATCCTCCTTCTGAAGGCTGAAACGAGCGAACGAAGCTGAGAAGAAAAACAGCAACTTACTCCTGCAGCTGGGCTCTCGACACAGATATTCGGGCAGGACTCAGTACCAGACCCGTCTCCAAAGGATCCACAGAAGCCAGCCGGAATTTGAGCGAAACAGCAGCAGAAGAACTGCTCACAGTCTTGGAGGGGAGTCTTCGAACTCCTACGACAGGCACGGGGAGGCTTGGATCACGCAAGGAGGATCACTGGCGAGACCCTACTACGGCGCCGAGGGAACGGGAGAGAAGGTTGGAATTGCGGTCGAGTTCGACAGCATGGAATATGATTCAAAATGACATTTAAGTTAATTGGGCAGTAATGTCAAGCAGAAAGTGAACTCATGTTTTAGAAGTTACAACATTCATAGACATTGCTGTCCTCTAAAACAAGTCAAACATAAGACAAAAGTTATATAGCCTTTTTATAGTGTTTTCTCAAATTGAATATACTATTCATTATAACAAGAAAAAATAAAATGCATCTCTTAACCTTAATCTGCAAAGGTGTCAGTACTGGCTGGTACGGCAACGAATGTCAACAAACTGGCCTACGTTAAAACCGTCAAACCGGGATCAGGGGAAGCTGCAGAGGAAGTTCAGTTTGATGAGAGGGACAGAGAAGAAGTGGAGGTGATATTTTCAATGAAATTGGGATGTCATGAATAAATTTAATACTTAATTATTTAATACTTTCATATAATATCAACATGCCAACGTATGCTCTTTCCAGTTTTATGCTTTATTGATGAGACTAGTTAAATAAGTTAAGTTATATAAATGTAGTTGAATTTATTAACTATTTAATGTATTCATTTGTTTTTATTTGCAAATAAACTCCTCAAAATCATTCAATTTCTGTTGCAATTTTTTACAATGCAATATATACTAAGAATAACTTTGATTGTAATTTTGATTAACAATGTAATGTAATTAAACATGTTATTTCTTGAAGACAATAATGTCTGGTAAAGGAAAGAAAAAGAAGAAGGTTCGTCCACACGACTCAGATGGTGCCAGTGTCTCTTCTCCAATCAGCCCTGGACCTGTGAGTCATTCCTTGATTTGTTATTCATGTTATTAATATTCATGTTGTTTTGAGGAATAATTAATGTTTAGCAAATAATTACTCGATGTGATATGAGGAATAATTAATGTTTAATGAATTGTTACTCTATGTATTTTCATCTGTATTCGCATAAAACATTTCATATTTTATTGACCAATTATGATGACTTCATATTTTATTTCCGACAAACTAAGATGACCTTTGATCCAAATATGCATCAATCGGGGAAATTTAAACATCGAACAAGAAGATAAACATTCCAATAAATTAAATGTGCTAACCATCAAGTGTATTCATATAAATGTGCATCGGCATATTAATATAAAACGTAACACTAACCATCTTGGTATTCATATCCAGCAAAGTTTTAGTGACATCCAAGAATCTCTGCCACCTTATTACGACGGAGATAAACCAGCCGTAGCTCCAAAGCCGAAGACGAAGAAAAAGAAGGGTTCGACCGTGACCTCAACAGCCACGAGAACGTTGGACGATGGGTCAACTGTGACAGAGGTTTTACATTTTTACAATGTTTTTTCATTTGGTGTCAACTTGATTAGTGTTTTTCAAAATAATTTGTTAAGCTGATGAGGATATGTTCAAGTTATATGAACAAAATAAATGTCTGTTGTTTCAGTACAGAACGGAAAGAACGGCAACCATTGAAAGCAGGTCTCAGAGAGAAATCACTGTGCCTTACAGTCCCCAAAGTATTGACTATGATCAGGTCAGTTTAAAAATTCATTTTAAGTTACAATAATTGAATTAATTAATAAAATAATTAATTAAAAAATGTTTTTCAGGCACTTTCACAGGCAATCCAGTCAGTCACCGATGTTGATCACGAACTTGCAGTCAAAAAAATTCAATTGGAAACTGACCAACTGAAGAAAACTAAAAAGAAGAAGAAGAAAGCTGAGGCAGGTGTGGCCTGATTCTACTGCTGACGGCAAAGATGGCAGTATTCATCGACTACATTTCTTTCGCATGGATGATCCAAATGCAGTAATTAACTTAATGTAACGCATTGCAATGTTGACATTTTTTAAAGGTAATGGCGATAGATTCTTAAGTGACTAGTTGCTGATTTGCTTTGATCGCGACGATATTCAGGATTTTAAACTCCTCTTTTGCGTCCATTACGTAGTTTTTTTGCAAAGGGGCGTGCAACAGAGCATGCTATCTCTATTAGCATGTTTAAACTATTCTAGATTGAATCTAGCAACTTTTCTATTCTATTCTATTCACCTTTAGATGATCAAACGTTTTTCTGGTGCAAGGTGTTTTGAATGAAGATATTTTTGGTGGATTTCAATTTTCGCAAATATCCAACTTATTGGAATGCTCTCCAGTTTTGGAGATTTCATTAGTTTAAAACCACTTAGAACCTGATTTTTTATTGCTGTCGACAAGATTTTACTAAAATGGCAATAAATGTGGTTCAATATGATATTTCGTCGGTCCACTTACATTTGAACGATTTCCTGATGAAATATGACGAAATTTCAGCTTTTCGTGGCTTTAAAATGATGTTCAGCAGCTTTGTCGCAATTAATTGATTTAATAATGTTAAGCCTAGATATCGGCTAAGTTGACTCGTGGCAAATGGCACTAAAAAGTCTTTGTTTATTAAAACAACCGAAGTACAAACGAGGAACATGAAAATATTTGTTTATCCAATTTGATGGGCGATGGCATCATTACAGGCACTTAACGTGAGAAGCTTCTTTTGAATGTTTTCAATATTGAATGTAATATCTCTTCGACAACTCAGAGGTTGCTTTGATATTCTTTCATTAGCCCTTAATGCATCTCTTAATGAGTCTGTATGATCAACCTCCCTTCATACACATGTTGCCTTCCTGCGCTTAGAGGATGATTGAATCTTTATATTTGCAGCAGGACTACCTTAAAGCATAATGGCATGTGTTTGAATAATCCCTAGAAATGTAACTAGAAATTGCTTTGTTTTTGTCATTCCAATTTGAAATGACCAACACCAGCACAATAAATTCGAATATATTTTAATTAGAGCCGGAGTTCTAGATTAATCTAAGATTTTTATTACAGAACAACAGCTGTTAATTCACTTACAAGAAGGAATAATTTGAAAACCCAAACAAAACATAAAATGTATTGAATGAAGTGTCATCGTCACAATTTCCTTCTTCCACAAATCCAAGTCCAGTATTTCGCTTCCAAAATGACTTGAAAATGAAACATAGAAAGGGAATAATTAATGAATCAATTGTCTCAAACTTCTAATCATAACAGTAAAAGTTATTCAAAACTGTGACGTAAAATTCAAACTTATTAAGACAGCGGCCCACTTTTTAACATTTAATTTTGTGGTTTAATTGCTTTAATTTATAAAATATATAAATTTATAATTATGTTACAGAGTGTATTTAATAAATTAATACCCAATTGTTTGCAAAAGATATTTCAGGATCATAATTTGTGCAACATTTTCCAGTTCCATTAACTCTCAAAGTTTGAGGGTGTTGTAACTTTCGCTGCCTGCTGTCACAGATTCATCAACTCCACAGAAGACAAAGAAACGGAGTTCCAGTCTTACCTCAGCTGCACAAAGCACTTCACACGCTCTCGCTCTCTTCTTCACTATCTTTCCTTACCTTCACTTTTGCTCAACGTCTCTACATGTTGTGATTCCATTTTTATTATTCGGGAAATCTTTTTTCACTTTTAAATGTCAATTTCAAAACGATCAAGCAACTATTTCCACAAATTCAATAATAAGGACCTTTGAAATTCACATGCTTAATGTTTTTATGATACGAGCATTTTATCATTATAGTATCATTATCACCATCACTCCAGCTCAAATGTTTCCAGTGGAGGATGTGGAGCACTAATTACCAACTTGTGGCTTCGGGGGACGAACTGGATAGATAAAATCCTGAGTAAGATCCTTGATGGCTGTTCCCAGCTGGCGGTGATGATGATGATGGTGACGACGACGATGATGATGGCGAGTGGTTATTGTAGCAGCAGTTGTAGACGGAAACATGTTATCGTGAAGTTTTTCTCAACAAAGGAGGCTAATATCAGAGGAAGGCTTTGAATGAAAATAAAATTTAAAGAGACTTTAAAAAAATTGTCTCCTGAAGAAAAGCAGTTCCTTTCACTGCCATCCTACGCCAGGAACATCCTGAAACGATTCTGAATCTTTGGAAGTTGATCTGTTAATAAATAATAACAATAATAAAGACGCCAAAAAATAAAATAAATTAATAATAATGCGCCTTTGTAAGGAGCCACATGCATAGTTTCAAAAGTGAGCAAAAAACCTAAAGGCAAAGGAATGCGTGTAGTTGATTTCAAAGTGACAAACTTGTGAAAGCTGAGAGTGGCTAATGTAATGTCACAGAATGTCCACAATATCGCTAAATACCTCAGACTTACTTATCTTATCTGCAAGCGTTTTCAAGTTGACCAAGTCACCTCTTTAGCGGTTTATTGTTCCCCGTCTCTGCGCAGAAAAGCTGGTTATTGTTCCATGAAACATCAATCAGTTTTATTTGTCAAATTTCAATGTTGTCGAACTCTAGCAAAGAAGTGAGCCTGGGGAGAAGTGACAGACTGGTTGGAAATAATTCATTGGAGTTTGTGACATGTCACATGTTTTATGCCTGACTCTGCAGAGTTTATCGGTGTCAGGGCTGATGCGAGTCATGAGTGGTTCTTGATAAGACGCATCACCCCGAATCGTGATACCAACTTTAGGAAAAGCAGGTTCTGCTCCTTTGAAGGGAAATAACACGAAAAGATGATTCTGCACGACTTGGAATTTTCATGAAGATGAAAGACGTTTGACAAACAGGCGCCAACTCAAAAAGAACATTTCTGAAACTCCAATTAATGTTTTGTAGATCTCTCCTGGTAAGCTCTGAGATGTTGCTTGTTCCCCTCTCTGTCTTGTTATCTCTCCATTCTGACTTCCAGAAATCTCTGTTTTTGCCTTCATCGTCAAATCTGTTTAGGATATGTTTTGTAGTCAATAATAGTTTTAAAAATCTTCCGACCAACAGCTCGTCATATGTCATATGTCTTACGGAGCAGGCGCCCATTTCACGACATCAATGGATACCAGACGAGAAATGGCGACTGATTTTTTATTGAAGAAGCGTTTTGTTTTTTGATCTGTTGCGTAACTGGGAAGATTCGATTTTTTTTTTGAGAAAATCATTCTGTATTATCGCCGGAGATGTTAGGCAAGTATTTTTTTTTAATTTGAACTTTGATCTCACTCGTTCAAACTTAATAATGTAATTATATTTTTAATTATTAAAGTATTAATAAGCATTATTGACTGTATGTGTTGCTATTGTAATTACCAATATAACTGTGTAATTGTAGTAATATTATTAATTAATATTATTAATTATTATTAAGATTGTTGTTGTTATGCGTTGGTTATATTCATTTAGGTCACAAAATACCCTCACTTGAAATTATGAAATCGCATGGGCTGTCCAAGGCATGATAACAACAGCTTTATTTTTAAACAGAAAATGGAGTATTATTTCCACTTTATTTATCTTAAAATGAACAAGATATCTCATCTCATTAAAAAAAACATTTTAAAAGTAAATTTACAACAAAATGTCGTAAATTGCTTGTGATTGAAATAAAACAACCACTCGATTGAAAGCACAATGTGATTGAACTAATCCCGTGGATTTCTTGCGGTTAAGATATGCAAATAGGTTATAGCTGGTTCCCTATTGGCCATTTAGGTATCACGTGTCCAACCCTCCCGTATGATATTGATAATATTCATATAAGCGCGCGCATGCTTACCCCACTTATTTGCATGGACAACGTTTCGAGGATGATCCAGAACATATTTCTATAGAAATCTATCTCTCAACCTCAGATAAGATTGAATAATTATTCCGATAATTATAGTTATTATTATTATTAAATATTATCTTGCATCTGACCAGTTTAGTTTGTCAACTACTGATTATATATGTAGTATGCAGTAGTTGATGCTAGTTGTTTCCAATTCAACTTTTGTCTTTCCTGGAGTTTAAGTCGACGTAGGTGAGTGTTTAGCTCTTTTTGATTTTCGTCTTTCATTCATCTTTTCGTTCGATCGTCATTGAATAGTAATAACTTGATTTAAAAAATTAACTAGTTAAATCTGATTGAATAATATCATCGGTGTTTATGAAATACTAAATCTATTTTCAATCAGTGATTGCATTGCATTTCCCGAGCACTTTGCGCGACACGATAAAATACTGATTCGTCAAACTGATTTTGAAATTATTCCTCACGTTAAATTGTTTATTGTTTATTGTACTTACAGCATTATTAAATGAATTTTTAGTTAAATTAAGGAATATAAATGCACATCCAAAACTTATCAACGAAGAGTTATGGATATTGTTCATGCTAACTTCAGCTCCTTGAGACAAATGGGGACAAAAGACGTTTAACCTTTGACTTCTGTGTCAGGTCGCGACCTCGGCATCTAGGGGTTGACATTTATTTTAAAATATTAATCCGCTTTTGTGGAAAGGCTTAAAGTGGATTTACTGCTAAATAATTAATACTGCCTGAAGTTAAGAATTGATGAAAATGACACTTTGTCATTGTGATTAGAAATTCTTGACAATCTTCTTAATTATGTTTATTTCTTCTTTAAATATTAATTTAAAGGTATTTTTAATAATAACTATGAAAATAATTACCAATTGCCACAATAATTACTACACACGAATGTACTACATACTAATTATTATTATTATTATTATTATTATTATTATTATTATTATTATTATTATATTATTATTATTATTATCGTCATTATTATTATTATTTAACCCTCATCTACACAGTCGTAACAGAAAGTTGTGTGTGCCAACAATATCTCATTTAACCCTTGAGCCAATGAACACCTGAAACCAATGGACTAGTCACATATCGTCACTCCGCAGAGTAATGCGTATGTCAGAGTGTCAAAATAAAGAGCGTGACGGAATTGATGTGACATGGAGAACGGACATCAATATTTCTAGGGGGAGGCAGACATCCTGCTGTTAGGTCAGTTGCGGTTCCAATTAGAAGGTCGCACAGCTTCGTTAATTACCCGGAGTCTCATATGGGGTCTGGTAGTGATTGTCTTTTTGTAGACAGGGATGTGCGAACCGAACTAGGCGCTAAATAAATTCAATAAATTTATTTTGAACAATAAAAAAACCCCGAACCGCCATAGCGAGCGTGTCACAAATTGTCACATCCTTAAGTTAAATAAATGCTTCCGTAGATTACATCGACAAGTTATTATTTCCATTTCCAAATAAACACAACAACGTCACTAAGAGAGAGAACCGCGTGCACACGCACACGCACACGCGCACGCGCACACATACTCGATGACACTTTCAGGCAAACGGACACTCGGACACAGGAGCAGACACAGCGGGAGCCACTGAGCGCTGTTCGGACGACCCAGGTAATCGAATAAAGGAAAGTTCTGACGATATTAAAATCAATTGGTCGTCTCCTGAGACCATCTCCCTCTTAGACATTTTTAAGCTCCAAAATTCCTCCGCACTTTCAGCTCTTCAGGGGTTCGGTCAAATAAGCTTGGGGCAGATTTAATCATGCATGGAAGAGTGTTTTTATCGTGTTACTATTTATTACGACCGTTAATAAAAATAGCAGCACTTTAATTAATTCATTGTATATTATTATTATTATTATTATTATTATTATTATTATTATTATTATTATTATTATTATTATTATTATCACCGTCGTTTTTCTAGCAGAAAGAGTGATTCTCTGAAAAAGAAAATCAAAATTCTAATGGCAGCGATTGGTCCTGAGGAGAGGCAGAAATTAGTTGCACATGTGGACATCGCGGACACGCTCTGTCCTTAATTAATTGGCTTCAACCTCTCGTCCTCCTGGGAGCCTTGAAGGCACCAGGGAGGAATTGCGGGGGGTCCTTTGTCTTTCTACTCGCATTCGTTCCTGGCCACGGTTGATTGGTTCGACTTGTGATTCTTTGTGTAACTTTTCTCGCTTGTTTTGATGGAGTGTACGAATGGCTTTGTTATGCAATTCCGTCGTACTGTGGACTGTTGATAAGCTCTTAACGGAGTTTTGGAGACGTTGTTGAATGCAGAAGATTTTTTAAGTCTTAAGCTTTAGTTTCTAGTTTTTTAATTATGCTAAGTTATGATATTTTTTATTCACATTGTCTGAAATGAGCTTCGTAGCTATAAAAGTCGTAGTTTAGGGATGATCACATAACTTGAAACTTGTAGCGGGGTTCAGTGAGACTACTAACATTCAAAGTGCTGGAATTCATTGGTACTAAATGAAATATTATTCAATCACATGTAAAACAAATTGGAGTAAAGTAAATATGTTACATTAGGACACTGATCATATTCATATCGTAACAATCAAGTTAAAGCATTACAATTTATAATAATAAAATTATTTTAAAAATTACGAAATTCACCAAGGACCGAACTGAACTTGTGGTGACTGCCCCTAATGAAGTCCAGAGAAAGGTCGATTTCTTGACGTTTCTTCGGCATGTGTTCGCAGTTGTCCTTTGAAGCCTTTGAGCAGTGGCGTATGTTTTTGCAATTAAAACATGAAAGACTTTCGGTCAAACCTTGGGATAATAAGCCCCTTAATTAGCTGGACTAGCGGACAAACAGCGGACTATGAGATAGTATATGGTATATAGTAGATAGTAGAAGTATCCTTATCGGAGTTGATTGAATGCGAAACTGACCTTGAGAATTTCAAGGTTACGAATAAAATTTTAAAATTATCCAGAGGGAAGGGCGCTACGGATATGAGGAAAATGTGGGCTGACCACTCAAGTTCATGGTTACTATCACCTGTATAGGAATTCACCAATTCATCAATCAATTCATCAAGCACCTGATTCTCGATTTAATTACCATTGGTCTGCTGACGGACGAGATCCGAATATGGAAATGCGGGATAACTCGCTTGAATACCTGGTTGTCATGGAAATGTGGAATAACTCGCTTGAATACCTGGTTGTCGTGCTGATTATAGTGCTTGGTTGTTCCTTGGATGTAATCTCATTTCTGACCAGACAAATGAAACAAGTGGAAGATAGGAGAGACAAACTGGCGAAAGATCTCAGAACCAGACGTCCGAAACCGGTGATAACCACGGCGGAATATTAGGAATCGATTATGTCATAATTAATAATTAATAATTAATAATTAATTCGTAATAATTCTATTCTATATCGGAGACTGGAGTTATTATGATATTTTACATGATTACATAATATTTAAATAAATATTAATTCTTCATCATCATCATCATCATTGTCGTCGTGGTCATCACAATCATCACCATCGTCACAACATCATCGTAGTCATCCTCGTCGCCACTGTCGAATTAGTCTGTGTTTTTATGGCTTTTGCGTAGCAAATACTGGCTAAAAAATACTCGCTCTATTTTACACCACCGTCGCATATATCATCATCATCGTCATCATCGTCATCATCATCATCATCATCATCATCATCATCATCATCATCATCATCATCATCATCATCATCATCATCATCATCATCATCATCATCACCAACACCTGAATCATCATCATCAACCTTCCCACTTGACGGCAACAGATGCGCGCAAAATCACGAACTTTTTCTGGATCGATCCATCCATCAATACGTCCTCAATGAGTCTAGTTTCAGCAAATTGACAATGCGATGATATTCATTCATGCTCCATTGAACCTGTGACATATTCCTGGAGTTTTTGGAGATGCTCTGACGATTTGCTGATTTGCTGATGACTCCAGGAAGCTTGGAATGCCACTGAAAAGGAGGATTCTGTTTGGATTTGTCTAGACCTGGATAAGTGCTTAATTAGGTTATTTTGACGAGTCGGACGTGGATTGAAGTGGAACCTACGTGTGTAACAACCGAATTGTTGTAATAGAATTTTGTAAGACTTGAGGAACAGCTTTTCGTTGATGGGAATTTAAGTACTAAATAGGATAAATACTTAACATGTTACTAATATCGGTAACAATATTAATCAACTTAATAATGCGTAATAATAATGATCTTGAAGTTATTAATAATTTTTAATACTTTAAACTTCATGCATGTGAACTCCTTATTGACTCTTAATTTCCAAACTGTTAGGGACTTGAAAAAGTAGTCCATCCAGTGATGCACCGAGGATCTTAGGGATGTGATGATGTTGATGATGTGATGTTGATGATGTGAGTCACATCATGTGACACAATGTTGCGGATGTGATGACAAATATCTACTTTATTTCTTGCCAAACATTTGTCAAATTTGTTGTCCTTTTCTCATGCAATCAGTGCTTCGAAAGTGCAAATGATGATGATGATGATGACGACGATTATGATGATGGCGATGACGATGATGGCGGCGATGAAGATGTCGATGACGACGAGGATAGTATTTAGTGATAACGACCACAATGACGACGACAATCTAACATCAGTAAAAATAACAACAGCAACATGCAAAACTTTAATGGAGTCGTTTATTATTATTGTTCGATTAAAATGAAATAAATTGTAATTTAGTTATATAATAATTAAAACACCGAGTATATAATAAATTGTTATTTAGTTATGTAATAATTAAAACACCGAGCATCGCCATCGTCGTCTTCGTCGTCATCACCGTCGAATTGATGAATCAACCAAATGCGGCCATCACTCTCTGTCAAATGGAGATCGATTCCGTTCGAACTTTCAGCGTTTAAAGTTCAAAGTCACGTGACCAGAAGAAGCCATGCAACGTCACATCACCATAGCGACACGACTCTGCTTTGGCGACGAGGACACTGCATACAACTACAACTACTGCTACTACTACTACTACTGCTACCACTATGACGAGGACGACAACGAGAGCACTCTGATCGAAAATGAAGAAAAACAAACAAAAGTCTCTCGTCAGGATTGTCACGCCATCTTTGAAAGCCTCACGCGACAGAGCATGTCTGTTGCAAACATGGCTAATCGATCGCTGAGTAGAGGAAGCGGAGGACACCGGATCGTTGCAACGTGTTGACAACGGATGCCGAGTCAAACACAGTTGGAGTGAGTTGTTTGATCTCACGAGTTCCTGAGCCTGAGACGCATTGAGGACTGCTGCTAAGGGGAGAGAAACTCAAGTCGCTCGTCGATATCGCCATCGCCGTCGTCGTCGTCATCATCATCATCGTCATCATCATCATCATCATCATCATCATCATCATCATCATCATCATCATCATCATCATCATCATCATCATCATCATCATCATATCATCATCATCATCATCATCATCATCGTCGTCGTCGTCGTCATCATCATCATCATCATCATCATCATCATCATCATCATCATCATCATCATCATCATCATCATCATCGTCGCCATCATCATCATCATCGTCAGCGTCGTCAGCGTTCTTGTCGTCGTCGCCATTATCGCCACGACTGTCCTAACTAACAAGTTCCGAGAGACTTGAAGGACGCGCTGAGTCAATTATTGGAATCCCAGATGTCCTGGAAAAACCCGCCGGTCACGTGATATCCCAGGACACTCAGCCACATGTGAACAACATCCACATCACCCTCGGGCGATGGGATGCTTGGAGAAAACATCTTCTGGAACTTTCCACCATCCTTTCCACTTCCTTTCCTTTCCATATTTCCTCTCACTTCAAATCCCAGGAGAAGTGTGACACAGACCCCTCAGTGCCTTGGCACAAACCCGGTAGTCGGGCGAGGGTTGATTATAGTCCACCGCCCGCCTCGCACTGGCCATAGATGGTCTCTTTGACAGCCGTGTGTCTCTTTGAAGGCCGGGAAGATAATTGGTTGAACGATGGATGACTTGTTTATCTTGAAAGTGATCCTGGGAAATGCCCAGCCACCCTTGAGAGGCAGAAAGCCAGGGACTGTTGTTTACAAAATAAGCACGTTGTCCAGCATTCCGACTGTTCGTTTTGGTCGTCGCTAGGTGGCCCTGTCGAACTGTTTGTTGTCGATGATGATGATGACGACGACGACGACGACGACGATGATGGTGATGATGATGATGGCGGCGGTGCTTGTGGAAATGATGAGATTAAGGAGGTGTCTCTTTGTTACGGAGGCTGTTTAATAATGACGGATTAAAATGTGTAAAATAACTGATGAAATAACAAAGCTCAACTTATTTCAAATCAGATGAATTAAGAAAATGCATAATTGACTCAGTTGAATGAATGTTAATGCGACATTAATTAGTGTGAATTCCTATCTGATGTTTCACACGTGTTCATCGTGAACTTATCAGCCACGTACAACTAACTCCCAACTGATGTTTATGCTTTGAGAGGTTCAATGTCGTGGTTATTGTTGTCATTGGAGACGTTTGCCGTCGTTCGTTATGTAGGAACAATTTCACTTCATGTCAACAACTTCTAGAAAGTTCGCATCCTTAAATGTTTTTGTCACCTCATCATGTTTATGTTCGCAATGCAATTGGCACGATTGGTGCGGTTTATGTTGTCTCATCTTGTAACATTGCATCTCGTATCAAACAACAACAACAACAACTTTCAGTCAAACTGGATCTGAAATTGCTCCAGAAATGTTGTTAAATTTTCATGGTTGGCTGAAAATTAACGTCGGAAATGATTGGAAATTCTGCTTGGATCCTCTCAATTATTCAGGCCATCCCGAGGTGATTTTCAAGGCTGTCCCGCATCCTACAACGTACGAGCTCCCATTGGCCGGTCGAAATGACGTCATTCGTCACGTGATGTTTTTGACATTTTGACCCCGGAGCGCAGTAGGGTCACGAACATGACTGGTCATCAGGTGTCTTGAAAGGGGAGATGCAGAGTGAGTGAATGAGTGAGCGACTGGATGGGTGAGTGAGTGAATGAATGAGTTAGTAATCGATCGAGTAAGTGAGTGGGTGAGTGAGCGAGCGAGTGACGTCCGAACTTACAGAATATGGTCATCTCCGGACTTGGAGATTTTGACTGCCCCTGGTAATTGCCAGAGTGAATTCCTAAGGGTGTGTTGGGTCGATTTCAATTGCAAGTCATTCCAGTGTTAAGTGTTCTGCTGGGAGAACACTGGAATTGATGGCCAGGGATGGATGGAGTGATGGAACACCTGAGGATGAAAGTGAACGAAATGGTGAACTTTTGGTGCAGCAGGCGAATACTGAGGAGATGGATTGATTGTCCAAACATGGCGGGTAGAAGGATGTGTTAAGGTGGTCGGTGATCACTTATCTGTGACATCTGTCGCGCTTGAGTGCAACTGCGGAGTGAAAAAAAGGATTTTTTTGTGTCGTAAATTTCTCGATCGCAATTTATTTTTATTATTGATATTATTATTATTATTATTATTATTATTATTATTATTATTATTATTATTATTATTATTATTATTATTATTATTATTATATTATTATTATTATTATTATTATTATTATTATTATTATTATTATTATTATTATTATTATTTATTATTATTATTATTATTATTATTATTAGTATTATTATTATTATTATTATTTTTATTTTTATTATTATTATTATTTAATGCTTCTTACTAATGTCATTGATATTTATCATTGCTCACATTCAACCGGTTACCCTATCGATCTATGATTGTTTTCGGATTAACTCTGTGAATGATTGCAAAATAAAATATCATTTGTTTTCACCTTTATATCCTTTGCATAAGCCGTCGCTTCATATTTGTCGCTTGTTCCTCGCCGTCGTCATCATCATCATCGTCATCATCATCATCATCGTCATCATCATCATCATCATCATCAATCATCATCATCATCATCATCATCATCATCGTCGTCGTCGTCATCATCATCATCCATCATCATCATCATCATCATCATCATCATCACCATCATCATCATCATCATCATCATCATCATCATCATCATCATCATCATCATCATCATCATCATCATCATCATCATCATCATCACCACAGGTCATTCAATTAAATCATGGTATTCGTCAACAGTAGTTTCATTTGTCCCACGTTCGTTGCCACCCATATTGATTCGAAAAAAACGCAAAAGTTTGGAATTTCCAAACAACATTTTAAATTTCATTGTTGGTCACATCGATCCCGGAAACAAAATTATTATTTGCCAAGTTCATCGCGTCCATAATTGTTACAAGACGGACCCTTTGTATTTATGAATTGAATTGAAGAAATTATCTTATATTATAATATTTATCTTTTTTAAAATAAATATTTGGAACAATTAATATCGACAAAACAAAGTTATTTATTTTCTGCTTTTATTCGCTTTTTCACTTTTCTGTGGTTTTAAGCAATGAATTTGTTTTTAAACGAGTGTTAAACATCACCGCGATATGAAGGATTTTGTCCTATGCATTGCATGATTAATTAATACATTGCATATTCATGATTAATGAACACAATGTATGTTCACGATTATCGTTTTAGTTAACTGATGTTTCACTTAATTTCCATTTTAACCATTTTGACTACTACTTCAGGTAGACATCAAGGTGCTCATCACTCCACAAATCCAGATGCATCAACCGGATGAACGTTTCCTGGCGGAAGCAGGTAATTCGGAACAACCGGAGGAACCTTGGAACAACAACAACACACCAAGCCATCGACAACAACAACAACATAAAAATGCCAAGACAAACAACTACGACGAACACTCATCCGAAGAAGAAAGTTACGACGACATCGACGACGATGATGATGATGATGATGATGATGATGACCCGAACAACGAAGAAGACAACGAAGGTGGCTTAATAAAACTTAGGAGCAACAACAACAACAACAACAATCGTTCAGAAAGCGACGACAACGAATCAGTCAGAAAAACTAACAGAATTCAGCGCGGATGGAAGGACCGCGAAAGGATGAATCCCGCCGAGCAAGATTTTCAGGTATCTCTCCAGTTTATGGAAAAGATTTTCCTGAACAGAAGGGTTCTTCCAATTCGCCTGAAGATCCTCGTGGACAGACTGCTCTCGGGCTTCCCAAGAGAAACCAGTACCCTGATGCTGGTTGGTCTGGGCTGGACGGTGGAGGAATACGCCAGAGGATACCTCAACTTAGTGAGTCATTGTGTCTCTTTATTCGATGGGCCACCATTCACCCATTCGATGTCCTCACCACCGCCTCCCCATTTCCTACCCACCCCCCTCCCTGACAAGGACCTGCTCCCCTCACAAAGGGAATGTCAGGTTTCGTCGCGGAGGATTTATTGATGGCTTTTGTGTCACATACTTCCATCCTGGAAACCGTTATTCTATCTACAACAACGACAACTATAATAAATGTTGTTGCTGCTATATTTTATTATAGTTGTTGTTGCTGCTATTATTTCTGTTGTTATCTTCGCTGCGGATGACAGGAATATGTTCGATGACGATGGTTAAAAGTTAAATATTTGACTTTTGTTTCAATAGTTTCATTTCCGTAAATTTTGTTATTGAGCAAAACTCAGCAAATAATAAGTTAAAATTCAAACAATGACAACGTCATTACTGTCTGCAACACAAATTAAACTCATTAAAAAAACTATTTTTAAAATCAAATCGACCACGCATTAATTCACACATGCGCAAACAACACGTGCATGGAAGCACAGAGTGACGCGCACTTGTTGTTGCCGCCAACCAATGACGCAACGTCCGGCTCGGATTCGTTGACAAATCAGATTTCTTCGTTTTTCTTTCCGTTGATACACGATGCAGAACTGGAGTTTGTGCTTCAATTGACACGCCTGTCTGTCATTCATTCACTCATTCATTCACTCACTCACTCACTCTCACTCACTCACTCTCACTCACTCACTCACTCACTCACTCACTCACTCACTCACTCACTCACTCACTCACTCACTCACTCACTCACTCACTCACTCACTTCACTCACTCACTCACTCACTCACTCACTCACTCACTCACTCACTCACTCACTCACTCACTCACTCACTCACTCACCCACTCACTCACTCACTCACTCACTCACTCACTCACTCACTCACTCACTCACTCACTCACTCACTCACTCACTCACTCAGCTTCACAACATTTCGTGGGACATTCAACACCGAACAACAATTCACCATTCAATGCGGTTCGTGGCGGAGTATAACAAAACCCTGAAATTGTTTGTGTCAAAATCATCTCAGTTATGCAAAGGACTGTAATCAAATAAATAAATAAATTTGTGAAAGCCGTGCAAATAATTCTTGTTTGTATTCGACCAATCACGATAAGGGAGTGTTTGTCGTCGAAACTTAGTGGTGAAGAAACAATACATCGTTGTTGAAGTTATTTTTCTTATTCACCTGTTGCCGCCCTATTTGCATGTTTTCTGCAGACGAAACGTTTCAACAGATTCACGGCGCACAGTTAATATTATCAACGTAGTTATTAACAATCACCATCATCGATACCTCGTAGTCGTCATCATCATCATCATCATCATCGCTTTCGTCGTCATTATCAACATCAGCATCATCACTATCATCTTCGTCAATCAGCATCATTCATCATGTTGAGGATAATAATGCTTCACGGCTCACTTGCTTCAGTCACCCTCCATCTCTCACGTGTCATTGAAACGTGTCGATGTAACCTTTCATCATCTTTACCAACGCATTGATTTCAACGTTCCTCATCGGGTACGATTTGTCGCCATCAACAAAAGTCATCATCACCAACACAGTTGGGTGTGCAAACGTTGCCAACATGGCTGCGAGTGTTTTTTTACGGTTGTTATATATATAATATAAATAATATATCGTGAAAGATTCTAAACTTTTTTTAAAATATTATTTTCAACCATCCTAGAAATGCCTTCATTTATGTTGTAACCATCATCAGAAATCGCATAATTCGTACACAACTACACGATACAAAAATAGAACTTAAGACTAAGACTATGACGTCCAAAGCATGACATGTTTGCCACGCGTAATGGATGGCAATCGCTCAGAGACGACCTCTCAGTAAGTCATGTTACACCTGATGATGACGAATGTAAAGCACAAACCGCCATCAAGATGAGATATGATTGTGATTTCTTTTCATTTTTGAGGATGGGATGACTTTCAGTAAAAAGGTTTTGTTGTTGGGGTTAGGGGAATATCGGGTCGATGTTAACCCAACTGCTAAACAGTGACATAGGTGTAGAAAGAAGTAATAATGAAAATAATATTAAATAATAATAATAAATAATTGTTATTATTAGTACGGGCAAGTACCAGTCGTAATAATAATATTAGTAAGGCATTGGGAAGTTGAAAATGTTGTTCCAATGAAGAACTAAGTTCAAAAACCACAAAACGAGTTTCTAATTACTAAAATTTTTAAATCTTGTAAATTGTTAATTTTATTTTCAAATTATTATTATTATTATTTAACAAGTATTAGTAATATTCTAGAAATTATTAATAATATTTTATAAATTACTAATGGGAAGCATCTTCACAGCTGTCCATTGTATTTCGTTGTTAACAGTGACATGAGTGCATTAGGACACCTGTTCTGAGTTTAAATAAGACAAAAAATTGCTGTTTTAAGCAATTAAACGCCGCTACATTAAACGACTACTAGCACAACAACAACAACAACAACAACAACAACAACACAACAACAACAACAACACAACAACAACAACAACAACAACAACAACAACAACACAACAACAACAACCACAACAACAACAACAACAACAACAACAACAACAACAACGGCAACAATCTCATTTCAGCTCATGTTTTACGGGCAATCCTCTGGTTTTTGTGCCTTCTGAGACTTGCTCAACTTCGACTGACTTAACTAATATAACTAATACAAGTTAACTAATAATTTACAAGTTAACTAGTAATTTACAAGTTAACTAATATAAGTGTCGCTTCTTTTCTAACAAGGTCTACAAAATAAACTTTATCCATTTGTTCTCGACTTTTCTTTCAAAGTTAAAGCATTTTGTTCGTAAATATAGTTAAATAAAAATAAACAAATAAAATTAAAAAAAATAATAACAAGACATCTTCGACAACCAAAAATCCTCTGACATTGGAAATAAGAGTCGTTATTTTTCATAATTACATTTTAAAACTGATGTTAATTCAATTACATTATATCAGATTTAAATAAAATAAAATTATCATTTATAATTATACGTCGCTTTATTTTCTTTTAGCCTGATCCTGACAGCGAGGAAGAGTGGAAAATAATGGACGTCAAGGAAGAACTGGAACTGGTAAAGTCTTGTCTCCAACTGAGAACCATCTCGAAACTGGCAAGATCATTACTACCACCTTCCTGTTACGAACTTCCGGAAAAATTCCCGGCGACTCTGACTTCGGTCGCCGCTGAAGTCGACAGAAACTGCGACAAGAAACAAAGTGATGATTTCAAGGAGGGCAGTCGGAAGAGGCTGAAAAGTTCTTCCTCACTCAGGAGTCGAACACCGAGTCCCCAGAAATCCTCAGAGGAAAAGAAGCAAACAGATGCTACAGGTTGTTGATGATTTCGTTATTGTTTCAATAATTTTTCAATAAATGCTTTAAAAGTATAATATTGTCGTTTAAAGTTGTTCAAGTTGTACTGAATAACCGCAATTACATCCTTGAATTATGATTATTTTTTGTTAAATGATTGCGTCTCAAGATAATGTCACATCAAATGGCATTTCCCAGAAATGTCTTGACTATCTCAATTTGTATATCCGACATAATCCGACTTCATCTTGCACAATTTTTAAAAAGAAATTTTAGATTACGATAGTTAGGCGATAGATTTTTTTTTATTAAATTGTTAATTAATGATTTCTGAATGTAAAATATATGTCAATCATTTCCATATACTTTTTGCGATTTATGCGACAAAGATGTAATATTTAAGAGCTCTTATTTTATTCTAAATTTTCTAATTTGATTTGACAACCAAATTACTGACAGATGACCTCAATCAAACATTATTTAAAAATTTATTTCAACAGATAAAACCAACGTTCCTTCAACCGAGACGAAACCCAACAAACCGTGGAGAGAAATCGGAGACCATCTTCCTCTTCCCGACTTTGATCCCAGGTCGGATCCGTATGCAAGTGGACCTTTGAACTCTTTTGGTTCATTCGGTGCACCCGGAATGTTAGGTTCATCCACGCATCCTCTGCACCCTTTGTTTCTCAACCAGTTGGCTGCCATTCAAGCCATGAGATTACCACATCCCTTCTACCCTTCTCTGCCAGGTGGCTTGGCCACGCCCCCGTTGAGTTTTACGAACGGCGGTCATTCGCCCTTCAAGGCATTCACACCTGGTTCAAACAGACTACCAAGCTTTCCAAACTTGTCTCAGCAACACATCCAACAGCCCGACATAAAAGCACTTGAATTTTATGCCAAGCAATTTTATGGAAGCGATCTTTCTTTTCCAGGTTACGTCGACAAAGGAAGAGCAAATGAGAGTCAGATTAAGTTTCAATCTCTCCCGCCAACTGATTGTCTCCCGTCATTTTCTGGATCCTCAATAACTTTAAGACCGCAAGCGATTCTCGCATCCCCTTCCAAAATTCTCTCCAAGCCTCCCTTGCCACCTGGAAAAAAAACAAAACCGTCCTCCTTATCCAACAAGCCACCGACCAAAAGACCTTCATCCAGGAGTGGATCAGAAGCTATCGATTACAGTTTAAACCGGAAAGAAGCGAACTGTAACGACAAATTGTTGGATGTCAACGGAGCGGAACCGTTCGAGGATGAAAGAATGAGAGGGAACTCTTTCGGCCAAAATCAGTTTTATCAAAATCTCGGCAGACATAAATTTTGGAGCCCCCAATCAGCTCAAAGAAATTTGTTCTTCGAATCTCCTCCTTCTAGACACATGTTGCCCACCTCTGATAACCTGAGCTCTTCCGAACCGAAAACCATGCTTGACCAAATAAAAGAAACCAGCGATATCTTTCTCAGAAATCCCGGTGCTCCGAAAACTTTTGGCGATAAATTTTCCGCCGGGAATGGAACTCGTACTCCGGCCACTCCAGGCAAAAAAAGGCAGTGGCAACCCATCGTGGGTTACGGTGGTACGACATTGTCACCCTCGGGCAAGAAAAGAGTACTGTGCACCGCTTGTCACAAGACCTTTTGCGACAAAGGGGCCCTTAAGATTCATTACAGTGCTGTCCATCTCAAAGAAATGCACAAGTGCACAGTCGAAGGATGCCAGATGATGTTCAGTTCCAGAAGGAGCAGAAACAGGCACAGTGCCAACCCAAACCCTAAACTACATTCTTCCTCCGCATCGTCGTCGTCGTCTTCTTCATCAGTTCCCTCGACAACTCATCCAGAAAATGAAATAAAGTATCCCAAAAATGACTTTTCATTTGCCTCACCGAAAGCTGGTATGTCCTACGAGAAAAAGCTCGCCATCAACAACAGTCAGACTCCAAGCAGAGCCTCGAAAGATCACCTGGCGAATCCAGATTTTAACGAGTTCCATTCACCTTACAGCAAACATTTTTCCAATTATGGAAAGCTTTGGAGAAGCGAGGATTCGAGAGGAGAATTGGACAAATGTCAACCAGACGACGATAACTCCAGGTCTTCGCTCGTGGTCGATGAACCATGCCGTAACCATGACAACTCTTCCAAGAAATCTTCTGACAGCGAGGCAGAATTTCCTGGTCGCAATAAGGAGCACATTCTCAATCAATCCTTCGCAATCCACAGAGACGACGAAGAGAGAAATAAGAAATACTTCGCCGAACCAGACATGGCGGGATATTTTCATGGGCCACTCGCTCAAAATGTGAAGGCACTGAGGTCTCTGACGAGTGCTTTTGCCAACGCTGCTGATCGCAAATATTTCAATGACAAAATCTCCAACGACGAATTTGATTCTTCAAAAATTCAAAAACACGCGACTGAAAGCAATCGCGATGAAAACAGAAAACGAAAGTTGGCTTTTCCAACGAAAAGAGTTTCGATCGATATCGAGCAGGAGAGGTTAGAGAAATCATCCAACAAAACCACCGAACACGAGGAACTGAATAACAATTTTCCAGAAATTCGTTTTGGCCACAACTTTCCTCACGTGCCAAAGTTTGAACAAATCAGAGAAACCGCTAAGGAGCATCATTCAACCATTCAGAAAGATTTGAATCGCCCCGAACAAGCACGACTTCATAGTTACCTAGGAAATGGAAGCAGAACATCGGAGACTGGAAGAAACGGAGAGGAGCAAAATGGAGTTTCCGACGAAACATTGAAAGCTTCGAACATCTCCGTTGACTTGGCTTGCAACGAAGTGCTTGACATCACAATAAGCGAGAAAACTCAAATTTTCAAAGGGGCCTCGTCAGTCCAGCCAATATCTAAATCGGACGAAACATGCGACAAAACGCGAAGCGCAATTCCGTTTTTTATCCACGAGAAATCTGAGCCACTAACAGAAGAAGAACTAAAAAGTTATTTTTCAAGAAAGTCGTGTCCCTTGTGCAAGAAGAAATTTCAGAGCTCTTCGGGAGCGAAAATACATTACAGAAACATTCATCTGAAGAAGGAAAAATCTGCCCATTTCGGCACAACCTCGGAACAGGATGTGAGGGAGGGGCGAACCACGACGCCAGTGTCGGATTCTGACAATGTCGGAGTGTCATCGAGGTGCAGTTCTGTGCAAAACGGAGATAATTCGTCGACTTCGTTCGAATCATACTCGGAAGGCGAACTGGAAGCAAAAGAGAGATTTGGCTCGAATAGTTCCTGCGAGAATCCGCTCGAGTTGGGAAAGCACGGCCTGCGCGATCTCCTGGGGAATGTAACTTGCCACGTCTGCGGACTCAAGTTCCGAGACAATCTCATCCTGAAGGAGCACCTGGAAAGCACTCATCCGAAGCAGATGTTCCACTGCCACATCGACGGATGTGACAAGATCTTCTCCACTCGCAAATCCAGAAACAGACACAGTCACAATGGAAATCTTCACAGACATCTCAATAGCGCAGCTTGACGCTGAAGAAATGAATTGAATGAAATATTCACCGGCAGCATTATAAAATGAACGAGATAATACTTCGACTGCTTGTGCTTAGCATCGTGGTCAAATGTAAATTTTAAGTTTAAAATGTGGCTTAGTAAATTGTCGTGGTAAGCAGTGTGTTTTTGTTGTTGTTGTTGATGTTTGTTGTTGTGCGTTTATGGGTTCAGCGTGTGGTGTGCAATATTTGTTGACTTAAAAATTTTTTATTCGCGTTTGGAACATCGGATTATGAGTTCTCAAAATATTTGCTACAAAATCGCGTCTGACATTCCAGATTATCAACTCTTCTCATTTCAATGCCCGAGTTAATATCGGTGCTTGGCGATTTTATCTGGCAATCTATTTTTAACTTGTTGTCTTCATTTGAATCACGTCATCATTAGCACAATTTATTGTTATTTTATTGCAAAGGTTATTTTCGTGTAAGCTCTTACAATGAAACTGTTAAGCTTCACACGACGCTTTATTCATTTCGTTATCCATGAAGAAGGACTACAATGACTGAAGGAAATGTTCTTTTTTATGTCATCATTGCAGACTAATTGCAAACTGTTTTCTTTTGACTTTGTGTTTCAGTTGATCTTTGAGCTTGTTGAAAAATGGAAATAGAATGAATTTAAAATACCGCGGTTTGAAAGCTTAAAAGATGAGAACCACTGTCGTTAACTTGTGACACTGAAGACAATCTGAGTTTATTATTTTAATATTTGTTACTTTAACAGATAACAAATTCCAAATAAATTAACATCTGAATTGAAAATTAGTAATCGACAACGTTTTATTTATTTAATATTATTGTTATTGTTATTACTGAAATTGCGACGATTACGTATTGCTCACCCTCTAAAATATATGCAGAACATTAGCAGCAAGCAATAGCTAATATTAAATTACTTACTATACAATAATTACAATAATTTTTAATAATCTGGAGGTATTCCGATGCCATCTTTGCTGGCCTTGATGACCTGGATGACCTTTTCCTGGTCAACAGTTTCAAAAATGTGAGGAGCATTGATGAGGATGCCAATGGTTCCTCCAACTGTTATGGCCACGAAGATGTACAACTGGAGACGATCAATCACAGAAGCTACGTATCTCCAGTCATCAAGAATCTGATTGGTTAATTAATTAATGATTATGTTAATTGCTTGCTGTTAATTTAATATATTTAGCTGGTTAAATCAATTATTTATTAATGATTACCAGGATTTGATGGATCGTGCTAAATTTGCATTATCTCGGAGATCTTTTAGAAACGTTTTAAATAAAAATATTTCTCGTTGTCAAAAATAATCGATATAAATATCGAATTCGAACGGTAAACTCGGCAAATGTTATTCGCAGTCTAACAACAACGGACTAAAGAAATCTTTTTCGAAATTCCCACAAATAACCTCTGAATAATCGTCTTCGTTTTTCAAGTGATCAGCAACGAATTTGATTGCCTCGAGGGCTGTTATGGTGTCCTTGCAAATTGGAAACTTTGTTCCTCCAATGGTAGGCACAAAATTTTCCTCACCAAAGGTTTTCGGAGAATCTGTGAAACTGGTGTTCTGTTTAAATATAAATACGAGTAAGTTTATGTTAAAAGCTCCACAATTAACATTTATTCTGTCTGTGATAAGACAGTATTTTTAATTAAATCTAAAATGTTTTTAGGCGGCATTTAACAGCCACACTCCAAGAATCGAATAAGAAACTAAACGATCAATTAATATTATGTAAAACATCAGATTTATCGAAACACCAGCCTGAACTCTTTTCTGAGACCATCCAGCTCCAAATCCATTTTTCCTATCCATCCGTTCATCTTTCGCCAATACGGATCGACCACCACGATGTAAACAATGATCTCTACCCCCAACCTTTTTGGTGTGGTGACGAAGGGTGTAGGCCTTCTTGCCGTACCTTGTCTCGTGGTCGGGTCTCTTCATGAGGATAGCACGGGGGAGGTAATTGAGAAACAGCTCCCTGACCCACTTTGGCATGCGATGGGTTCGTGGAGTTCTGAAGTTCCAGTTGATGATGACTACTGTGATGATGATGGTGACGAAGTTCATGATGAAAGTGAAGAGCAGGTATTTCTCTATCAACGGTGTTGTTACCGAGGTTGGCGGAAGGATCTTTGACACCAAAACAAGGAAAACAACCTGAGGTTATCAACAAGGTGTCCTTGTATGCGATGCTTTAAGCGAAAGTATAAATTGTGATACTTGTTACATTATAATATTCATAATAATAATGAGCAATTAAATAGTAATCTTGTTACAAATTATTTGTTATTCATAAGACGTTATCGTTGTTATCGCTCACGAGGGCAAGCAATATGGATATGCACATGGTCATCTTCTCGTGGGCGTCAGCAGGAAGGAAGAAGACGCAAAAACTGAGGAAGGTGATGAGGACACATGGCAGAATGAGATTGACGGTGTAGAAAAGAGTTTTCCTTCGAATCGTCAGTGTGTAAGTGATCATGGAGATGTTGTGCTGTCCATCCTTGTCCTGACTGGAGAGTTTTCCAGGGCAAGCCATCAAGTCCCACGAACCACTGGGCGAATAATCATCAAGGTCGACCTTTTGCTGCCCTTCGTACCACCCCAGTATTACCTTCGAGGGTATTAGTGATACCTGACTTATCATGTTTAGTATTTAGGGATAATATTTAATAATTTGGCATGTTTTATCTTAATTAGAGCAATTCTATTAAATTGTTTATTCATTGGGTTGGGCAGACATTTTTGCTTCGAATAGTGTTCTTGATTAAAATTATTAGTCAAATATAATTGCAAAATAATACTGAGGTAATTGTAGAATTGATTTTTCAATTGTAATTATGAAAATATTTATTTCTAATAAGAAAATATTTAATTCACCTGGAGATTGTTGAACGTCCACGATCCAAAGTTCATCTCGCATATCTGCTCGTCAAATGGAAAATATTCCACTTTTATTGTGCACGAACTTTTGTAAATTGCTGGAGGGATCCACAGAACTCTTCCGTTGTCGTAGATGACGAGGTTTGGTTTGAAGGAAACTTCGTATTTGCCGTCAGCGCTAGTAAAACAATGAAATGTTTTTAGAGTAAGCTAGTGCTACTATTACGTCTTAAGTTCTACAGTGAATTAGTTGATAACTAGTATCATGCTTTATATTAATTTACATATTTAAGAACAGCTGCTGTAATTTTTTGCTTGAGACGGTCTGCTAAAATTCAGGATCATAATCACAATCCTTGAAAAGCAACTGACTTGTTGAACAGAACGATATCAGGCTTCCAAACTCTATCAGGTTGGATGCGAATTACAGTTATTCCGCCATATTCTGCTGGATCCCACTCCAGCTGATAGTCATACCATACCTCCAATAATATACAAACTGCATTAAATGTTTTATAGAAATAAATTATTAATAATAATTTTTTAATTTGTTTTTTTTTAAATAAAATCAATGTAATGTTTTACTGGTTAATTCGATATTTAAAGGAATAAAAATTTATATTTCAACAAACCATTCTCAGCCATACGTTGCTTTTGAGGATTTGATTTTTTTCGTCCTAAAAATATTTGCCAATAAATAATTCTGAGGATTATAATTATATGATAATTATTAATTATTGACTGATTTGATTTACTTTATTTTAGACTCTAAATCTTGTTAGTATCAATTTGACTTAATCGAAAAACTAAGAAAATGTAATATTTTAATTAAAATATTTTAATTTGCAAATAGCCTCTAGTATACGTTACAAATTATTATATTTTCTAGTAAAGTATGTATTCCTCTTAACAATATACTCATATCTAATCTTTATCTTATCCGTCATTTACACGGTTGTAATTGTAACAATTGTAACTTCATTTATATAGCGCCATATGCATAGCGTCAGAAGCGCTTCTTGTAACGGTTGCTTTAAATTTCTCAGTAACAAATTTTAAAGGTTTTGAAAGCTTCTTGTCACAAGGACGTTTAATGAAAATAGTGGATCTTACCACAAGGATGAGTTGATGGAGGGCCAGCTGGAAATCCACTTTGATGAGTTCCGACATGTTCTTCACTGGTCTGATGAGCTCGTTGTAGCCATCGAATAATGTATTCACCAGGTTGTGTTCGTCTTGGCTGCCAAGTCCTTAGTTGTTTAATTTTATTTGTTTTACTTATGTTTTATTATGGTACTGAATGGTAGGAATGTTTCAACTTAAAATTAATTTGTAATATTTTGGTATGTAATTAGATTATTTTTCGACAACTATAACATTGATTTCTTTATTGTTTCAACGAGTCACGTCATTTAAGCGAGATTTTATTCAATTTATCGGAGAAATTAATACAAAATTATTACTGTTTAAACAATCAAGAGAATAGTCGTTAAAAATAGAAGAAAACATCAAACTAAAGCTTCGTTCAAACATTTTTCACCTTCCGCAATTCCGTTCAGTCATGAACCTGCTTAAAATTAGTTTTAAAACTACAGGCTAAAATTTTAGTAAGAATGAGTTTGTGATGAAAGGGTTTAACATTAAAAATTTTGTGAAGCATGACTTACTAGCATCCGATTTACTTGACAAAAGCATTTGAAAGTACGAAGTTAATGAAAGTTAATGATAAATAAGCGGGAGATAATATCTCCTTCACAAGGGAAAACTTTTAGATGGAAGGTGAAACAACTCAATAACTTCTTCAAATGGCTGCAGATGGAAAATAAATGAAATAAATCTATTCCTCTCACAAGAGATGTCAGCCATAAAGCATCCACAAAGAGAAACAATAAATTCTGACTCAAAGAAACTCTTCAAAGATAGTTCTTATCTTAGCTAGAACGGGACAACGATTAGAGCAAACAATTAGAAGTGTTTGTGGCTTCCCATAAAAGAGTTTTCGCTCTGTGGGTCATTATGATGTGATTTCAGAAAGAAAGGAACTATGTTACCTATAAGTTTAAGTAACACAAATTTAAAGTTAAAATAAAAGATTTGGAAAAAATCAGTGGTGCTGCTGGCTTATCTTCTGCCTGGGAGTTATTTTTCGCTCAAATAAAAACAATGGAATAAATCATTAGGTCTAATTTAATTTATAATTTAACAACTGTTTTCTTTCTGGCAAAACAAAATAAAGCAAAATGTAGTTTTTAAAAAATGAATGATGAACATTTAAAGCAGCTAAGAAAAGGCGGAGTTGAAAAAAATTGGAGTTAATTAGGAAAGACTGCACGAGAGAATAAAAATGAACGAGATAATAAAATGCAAGAGGTGTTCGAAGATATCAAAACGTGGACTGAGAAATGGAGAGAAGCTGTTTTCAGCTAAAAATAAATTCCCTCTTCTGACGTTGCATTATTTGGAAGGCCTATCATTTAAAACGTTTGCTTTTGATAATTTATCAACTAAGTAAATGAGCGTGTTAGTGGAACAAATCATAAAATGCTTATAAGATGTAGTTTTATTATCTCTAAAGTTATGTTAATGTATTATCTAAATCACAATTAATCAACGAAAGTGAGAAAAAATAAATATTGAATACCGGAGTACTGAGATGCTCTGCAGTGATAAAAGGCAAGACTGACTACCATCAACTCAACCAAACATTGCACTATGATACTCATCAAGGAAACTTTCATCGACTTTGCTTAAAAAGATTTCTTTAGATTTACCAATAATCCGTTGAGAAGACGAGAATTATTAATCCTTTAAATGTCTATTTACTTCTTGATTGATTTATTTAATTAGTTACTTGATTAATTTTTTGCTTTTCATTTTAATCGAATCTTAACTCATCGAGCAACAAGTAAAATGTTGTTAATTGCCACACGATTGTCTAAAACACGAATTTTTCATGCGGCTTCCACGCGCCATTCTCGGCTGGATTGTGGAGTTGAAAAACACATCATCATCGTGTTGTGTTTGTTGTTGCCAAGTTCAATGCTCAGCGGGTGCTCAGTGCTGATGCTCAACACTCCAAAGTGAGGATACCTGAAGATTTGCATCGCCGAGAAATGGAAAAAAACACCCCGAGTTCTTATCGGCGTCGGTGTAAGGAATACGAAATGAAATTTCAGACATTAGACATTTCAAATATCATCTTTAAAGCTATTAAAGAATAACACAAATAATATAAATAATAATTGCGCATACGTAGAACTCATTAGTGAGACTTTATGGTTATCCGAGGAAATGACGAGTTTCCAAAACTCATTTCATCGCCATTAATGTATCAGTGTGGAAAGACATCAGTCGTGAATAAGACAACGAAAGTTATCAAGGATGCCGTGCGAAGAAAGAATGAAAGCCTCGTGTTAGAGACAGATTAAGTGAGGATAAACCCATTTTATTTTAATAAACTTAATTTTATTAGAGTATTAAAAATAAAAACATCAATAAATTATTGAGTAAAATAATTAATCAAATCGTTTGCGATAAATGTACCAATGCACATAAAATATGTTTGTAAATCCAAAATATCGAAATTTTGATTCTAATTCTACAAGTTGGCATTTTACTTGACTTGTTAAATTATTGTTTAATGTGTCTCATTTAAATTTTTGGCTTACTATATAATCAATTTAAATCATATTTTCGCTTTTAATCCAGAATAATTGTACAGTCTAACGATCACAATATCTATTAACGTCACACCTGAACAACCAATTTATGATGACAATACAGGTAAAAGGATCATTACTGGCCTCTTAACGCAGCATGAGTAAATAACAGGAGTTTCAATGAGAACGAAATGAGCAAAAAGTGAGTCATTCTAACAAGTTACCGCATTTCGTCTTTCGACAAAATTAGGCTCCAAAAATTGGATGCTTCTCTGGTTATAGATTTAACATTGCGTATTTTTCCCTCAAATTTTAGTTTCCCAAATCAGGCTGAGTCTTATACATAAAAAAAAGCGGTAAAAAGTCAATTTCTTAATGCAGTAATAACATGACTATTCATAGTGGAAGATGGCATATTAGCGCAAAACGGGCCGAAAGATTAGTCTTTAGAGTCTCAAACCATTTGTTGCAAACTGAGAATCTCTGTCAGGAAACTGTTCTTTTATATAAAACCAGGAATCCTGTATGCATCTGTGCGTAATTAATCTCCAGGAATCCTCTCAAACAACACATAATAATGAAAAAGTGTATCTAGCCAGCACCTTTGTGTTTTTCCATCTAATAAATTTCTTAATATTCATGAGATGAAATAACTTAATGTTTTCACAATAGGTTGTAATATAATGAGCTTACATTTAAAATATCTCTTTTGTAAGCATTTTCTTGCTTTTTTAAAATAATTTATTTGTGAGTGATGCCTTTTTCTGGCCGTTACCATTTCGAAAACTGCTATGGTTAACTTAATGATTTTTTAAATTTGGAAAAAGAAAAGCAGAGGTGATCTCATCAAATCGTTCAAGATATCAGCTAATGAAGAGGATTTGATATCGGAACCTTTCCTTGAGACTACAAAAATTAGCCCCGTGTGGGAACACGAATGTAAGTAATACTGAGAGGCAACATGTGAACTGACGAACAGTTTCAATGCGAAAGGCAATGAGCCTGTGGAGCAAGCTTCATGAGGAAACAATATATTCGAATCAGTACCGTAGCTAGGGTATTTTGCGCCCTGGGCAAACTATAAAATTGGCGCCCCCCATCCACCCCGTTTAATCGCATTTTTCTATTACATCGAATAAGGAAAAAAATTAAATGTTAATGAAACAGTGTATTTAAAGAAGCAATTTATAGAAATTATATTGCATGACTCATTTAGTCAATGCTTTATTCTGATTTACAGTCTACAAAAGATTTATTTTTCTTGATTTCGTTGTCGCAAACTGGTTTTTGACATAAGCAAATTCTCTTTTTTCCAATGTCTCTCTTGCAACTTTAACAAGAGCAAGATCTCTTAGAGCAAACAGAATTTAATGAACCTCCGGGAGCCGAGCTAATGAGACCGTATAAAATATATTCCAAATTTTATACCTCTTCAACAACAAGACAACGCAAGCAATAAGACACGTATTCAGGAGAAGAAGGACAAAGTTGTGAACTAGATGGGCTGATGTTCATAGTTAATCTTGACGATTTTAAGTTGACGAGAGAACACGGTGGCTGAGGCTGCATATCTGCAACAAGCTTTGAGATATCAGGTTGTTCGTAGTTTGCATAACGATGGAAAATAATCAAATATCAAAAATGGCGGAGGCTATGGAGGTCTACTGAGTCGAGGTGTATGAAAAGCTACAAAATCACGACGCACGATTATTGGTGGGGCTTAGCTGCCATGCCATGGAACTAGTCAGTAACTCGGCTGTTTGTTAGTCTAGTGAGAAAATATTTTTAAATTTAGAATTGCATGCTTCTGTGCTTCCTCCGTATTCATTCACGAACCCTACGAAAATTGACTGAAAGATCTATTTTTTTAATTTTCTTGTCAACCTTGTCGCGGGCCTGAGGTTGTGCGCCACTGGCTTAGATGATCCTGACCCATCGAAGCATGAAAATAAGATTCAATTTCCTGAACGACCGCTTGAAATTGAAACTGCTTCTGTTTTTAATAAAATTTGCAGTGAAATTAGAAGATTTGGAAACAAGTCATTTTCATAAAACGCAATAAAACCAAGAAGATCCAATGGAGTTTCTAATAGAGCTTCATTACGGTTACTGAGCAAGTTCTGTAAAAAGTTCGTGCCCATTGATGTCCGTGTCTTAGTAATTTCCAAAATCTGCAATTTGATAAATTCCATACCAGATAGAATAATTTTAAAGGCCAGCAACAATCCAAATTTCAATATCAGTTGCTGCTTACTTGAAATTCATAGTAGGATCTTGTAAGCGCACCTATAAACAATTTTTCCAAGATCAATTTTTCCAGGAATGGAAATCCGGAAAACTATGAAGTTAAAATTTAGTACGCCAGTAACTGTTCTGCATCCCTTCTGGTTTAGGCGTCATAGTTTAGCCCTCCGATAATTTGTCTGGCAGCCCTATTATAGTTCATCCAGTCCTTAATGGATAGCTTTAACTGTTTCTGATCATGCTCTCCAACGTGTTTCAGACTCCCGCTTTTATGGGCAGAGCTCTTTTAACTTGTCCAAAGTTACGCCACTGATTCGAATTAGATGGGATCAAAATATGTCTATCGACATTTGGATCATAAATCAAACAGGAATGCTTTATTACGCAGGAGTTAAGTTTGTAATGAATAAATTTAACATTAAATTAACTTATTTAACATTTATTGAAACAATCTCATCTTGTTCATGTTCATTAGTTTTTTTCGACGGATGGATGAAGATAAGAGAAGTGTTAGCCATGCATGCATGTAAACAAAGTACGCATGACTTTATGGGCGCGAACATTTGCGGCTTTAGTCCGTCTGGAGACGAAAGAGGCTAGTCTGAAGCGATTTGTAAACCAAATGATAATCTTGTCGGACGACGATCAGAAGGTGAGTTCAATGATTGAGCGGGATGTTAGTAGAATCAAGCAATTAAGAATGCCTTAGAACTAGTTAATCATCATTGCATGAGGTAACAATTTGATTACAACACTTCGTATAAGTGATTTTGTTTGAAATGCTAAGTTTAAACTAGTTTTCTTTATGAACAACGACACGAATAACTTGATTCCATCGTGATAAACACCTTAAGTAAATTAAACTGAGTCAACCTTTTGAATTGTAATTTTCGAAATGGTTTAAACTGGCTTCACTTACAGTTAATTTTAAAAACGCGCTGACCATTAGTTTATTTTGTTTATATATTTTATTATTTAATGCATACAATGTGAATGTTTATTTTGAATAATAAGAAGAATAATCTTACTATCTTATCTTACTTTCTATTAAGAAGAGCATACGTAACATCATGAAATAATTAAATAGTGCAATAATTTCAAACTAGGAAACTGTTGATGATTTTTGTAATAATATTAACTTGGTTTACAATAAAAGTTAGAGGATCAGTAAAATAATGATGTTGACCAATATGGGTAATTAAAAGTTATTTATGCTGACATTATGCTGAAGTGGAAAATAAAAAAGCTTTTTAAAGTGGTCATATTAGTGATGACAACCTGATGTGATGTTTGTAATTGTAATTAGTTAATTGTTAGTTTTAAAAGTTATGACAAGTTTTGGGAGTTCGAAGTTCAAAGTGTCATATTTTAAAAGTGGCACTCCCTTGTTTCAACATCTCTCCAAATTTGCATTTAAAAAGTAGATATTCCCTACATTCAAACTCATTTTATGAAGGTCTCTTATGAGATGGTTGGAAGGGAAGAAATTGTGCACAATTTGTAAGTTGTCTTGTTTGGAAAACTGGTTTTAAATTTACTTCAAATTCTGATTTACCTTGGGGCTGTGAAATTGTTACTCTTGTGAAGAACAATGGCTTTGCACTGAGTTACTTTTGTGATCTCTAATGTAGACCTGTCATGTGTAAGCAAAATGAAAAATGTTAGTATTTGAAAAGGTCATTAATATAAAGATTTGTGCAGCTTTTATGATTTTTTTACTTTTTAAGCCCAACTTGTAACCAACTGTCACCTTTGTTATGCAATGCATTTCAGTTCAAAACCATTAAAATACTGCTCTGAATCACAGTGCAATCCTCTGAAATATCTGCTTTCCCCAAAAACTCTGAAGCATTTCATTGTCTGATGTGATGCATATTTTGTACTTTTTGACCACAACAGTGATTAAGTTTACACTTTGTTTGGAAATAATTTTAAATTATGTGGACCAGCTTATTGGATTCACAGGTTGAGAAGTTTGAAAAGATATGCCTTTGCCAGCATGGGCAATATTGAAGCTGAAGCACATATTGGTCCTGGTTGGCTTCCTGTATTTCCTGTTTATGTTCTGCTTTCATTCCTCCATCCAACCAGAAAGAGGAGAACATTATGTCGATAACAATGGATTAATTCGTTCAAAGACTACTGAGAAAGACTTAAATGGAACACAACGTGGGAAGAGGGCACTTGAAGACCATCAGTACTTTGTGGAAATCATCAGAAAAGCAGAACTTTTACAAACTGCTGAAAAGCCCCTCCTAAATCCTGCAAAACCTGAGGAATTTGATGTAGAGTTCAAGGAAATCTTGAGACTTGCCAGACGTTCTCTTTCACAATATTCGAACGTGCAACCTCGTTGCCTCGAGTCGAGTCTTTCCGAGCGGATCCCCCTGGCGACTTCGTTTGGTAATCGCTCGTCTGCGACCGGCAGGAAGAGAAGAGCGCACTCATCCATGACGAATGGCCTGTTACCTGAATTGGAGGAATCGAAAATATCGGACGTTCATAAATCACACGAGGATCCTGCAAATGAGAGCCTCGTGGAGTTGAAGCGGAGATATCGAAATGCCAAATTGCCTTTTTCCGAACCAAGTGCTGTTTTTTCAGAAAATGACTTTCAGTTCCAAGAATATGCTCCCGGTTCCTACATCTTCTCGGCATACCTCGACGACCGGCAGAACGACTTCGATAATCGACACAACGGAAGTTATGTAAGGTTCATGTCCTTACTGAGGACGACACTCCATCATCCGGCTCTTTTCTGCGTGTTCAGTTCCGAAGACGGAGGAGTTAACAACACTCTGTACTACAGCAAGGTCTCCAATTTTTACGAGATGTGTGAAAATCATGGCAAACGCTTTGGAGGTTTCATTCTGTCTTGTAGTGTAAGTTGAAGTCTTTGAAGCCGTTCAAGTCGCTCGAGCACGTTGATAAATATTTAGTTATTTTGTTTTATTATATCTAGCTGAGATAATAATAATAATAACAATTAATTTGTGGGGCATCATATGCATATCATCAGATGGTTACAATCCTGCATAAAGAATCATCGTATCTTTCCATCCTGGCTTGTATAACCGCTTCAAGAATAAACAATATATAAATGGCTAAAGCAAGTTTGATCTCAATTATGAGTTTCTACAACTAACATCATATTAGATAAAGTTTTAATGACATTCTACAAAAAATTATTGCACAAATTTCATTTGATTTTTTTCAAAGAGAGGATTAATGTTAACATTTTTCATCTTTCTAAACTTTCTCACGAACATAAAATTAAAAGCACCCATGAAGATGCTGTTGCCTGGTTGTTTCCCACGAGCTCAGACCTCATATTTATTACATACAAATCTTGTATTTATTACATACAAATCTTGTATTTATTACATACAAATCCTGTATTTATTACATACAAATCTTGTATTTATTACATACAACTCTTGTATTTATTACGTACAAATCATGTATTTATTACATACAAATCATGTATTTATTACATACAAATCATGTATTTATTTCATACAAATCCTGTATTTATTACATACAAATCTCACATGTCCCAATATTCCTTACAGAATGTTGACAGGTCCCCGTGCAAAGAGATGCATGTGTCAACTTTCTTTAGAACTTTCAACTTTCATTTTTATGCGGAATGCTTAATTCTTTTGAAATATTTCTCTAATAAGAAATGATTAAAGTGTTGTTTGTTGATAAATGCAATAAAATAAAAATGCTTTAAAATCTTGTTTGATGAATTTCATGGTGAAAGTGTTTATATTTTAGATCAACTTTTAGTATAAGTGTATGTCTGGGTTCATATTGATTTGGTTTGGTTTCTTGGAACTAAGATTCTGTGAGCACATTTTATGAGTTTTACATTTCTTATTTTTTCTTATGATTTGCAGATATGTAAAATGCCAGTTTTTTTGAAAGAGTGAGTTTAACCCAAGCCATATGACCATAATAATTTGAAATCATGATTTTAATTTAAAGCTAAAGGTGATTTTTCATTCAGGTTCCTGCTGACTTAGCATCTCCTCCTTGTTTCGTCACTCTGTACAACGAAGACCCCGAAAGTAAAGATTTTGACATCAGCAGAATAAATGGCATCAGAGTTCCCATCAGAATGCTCAGTCGAGGTTACCTTCCCGACGGACGTCCCACAGAAGAACCGCAAAGGAACATGACCGCTTGCGTCTCTCCGTTGCATGGACAAGTTGAACCTTCGAGATTGGTGGAGTTCATCGAGTTCTCGCTGGCCTCAGGATTTGACAGGATCACATTCTATCCGACTCTCATCAAACCGGACGTGTTGAAGGTTCGGCCATTCAATTCCTGATGATAATTCTACCTCGTAACGGCAATTTTACTGTTGATAATTAATTGTTTTCACATATAATTTAATTATTTGTTAAATAAAAATTAGTTTTAGAATTATCATAATTTCTGAATTACAAATTTGTTGTGCTTAACAATTCCCTGAATTCCTTTTACAAAACAAATGCTAATTCATCCTGCTTTCAGAAACCTGAGAATTAACAGTAACAGCCGGCGGTTAATAAATTTAGTTGTAATTTAATTTAAATTTGCTACTAGTAAATAGTTTATACAGTATCTTTCAGAATTAGAAGAACATTAAAAAAAAATCATTTTACATAGATTGATGGCTGAGGAAAGTTCTTATGTAAGGATATGTTTTCTTGATTACCTGTTGGTAATAAATAATAAATAAATCTTGTCGAGGCCTTAACCATTATTGTCCTGGTTTCAGTCATTTGTTCATCGAATGTTTGAATGCATAAAGAACCTACTTATGCAGACCAAGTTAGATCAGCATTGCTTCGGTTTCGATTTTGCATTTGTTACATTTTTATTTATTATTTATAATAATACTATAAGTAGCTATAAACACACAAAAGATGCTATGTATTGTCTTGAACTAAAATCAATAAATAAATATTAATAATAATATTAATGACAATTGCATATCACTATTCCATTATTAGCTTTATGGGTTGCATACAGAATATCAATGATTTTTCGATTTATGACTACGGACTGGCTAATGGCGTGCCAGTAAGCAGATGTAGATGTGGTCGTGTGTTTCAGACCGAGAAGGGACTTAAGATTCACCAGACAAAGCTGAAATGCGAAGGGGAGGTAGAGAAACAGCGTTCTGATGCGACTGAGCCTTCAGGTAAAACGTCGAACGATACCGGACCGGAATCTCACCACAGTTCCGTGTATGTTCGAGTTTCCTGCCTCACGGAAGACCCTCCACGAGCTAGAATCAAGTTCCGTCGAGGTAATGATAGGAGTGGTTGGGACGGATTGGATGTCGTTCTCAAAAGCGATCTCAAGAAAGTAATGAAAAGAGACGCTTCCATGAAGTCCTTTACTGACTGCATATATGGTAAGTGTTTGGAGAGGTTCGGGGTCGTTGCTGAGAAACGACCTGTACAACCGCAAAAATCTCGACGGCAACGTGAGCTTGAGTGGCTGAAATGCGAGAAGAAGGCACTCCGTCGTCGGTGGAAGAGTGCCAAGGAGGATGAGAAAGCAAGTATTTCAGTTGTAAATAGGTTTATAGAGCCGGGAAAGAACTAGGGCTATGATAAAAATGTCGGAGGCTGCAGAGGCAGCATCGTGTTGGATTTGGGAGATGAGAGGTCGTAAGCGTTGCTAAGAACAGAGATCGCGGTTTGGTTGTTGAGTTGTTGACGCGCGCATTCGCAAATGACGTAAAAACGCGATTGAGCGTTTGAGGCAATATATGCGCGCGTCCGGTGAGCGTATATTTCTAAGTGTCGGCGGCCGCTTCAAAGAAATTATAACGCTCAGTTTGCATTATATGAGATCGATGCACAAAGGTCGTCGTGAATTTCATCGATCATCATATAACGTGCGGTGCGTTACGATGAAGTCGGATAGGTAGGGTTTTCATCGACAGGGACATCAACGGGTGTGTGGCCCACCCCTCGAGAACGTCAGGAGTTTGGGCCGAAACGTTTGATGACGGGGGGCACTCCTCTGATGATTCCCTGTCGGTTAGCTCCGCGGTAGGAGTTTCTAAGTTCTAGTTTTTTATGGGTTGCAAACATGGCTCACAACAGAGTACAAGTTGCTTTTTAAATCGATAAATTATGATCCTGACTTGAAGGAATTCAATTCATCGAACTAATTTGCTCAGCAAATTAAAGATCAAGTGATGTAATTTATTTACATGCAAACTGAGATAATATTTGACAGTTCAAAAAGATACCATGTCATTATCCCCATCAATCATTATCTTAAGAAGCTTCTTTTTATTGATTCACTTCTTATTTACATCCTGCTCCAATGGTATTGGATGATGTAGATGTCTTTATCTCTAAGAACAATTTGCCTTTCACCAGTCATCAATTCTTTGGTCTCTGATGTTGTAGATTTGCATAACCAAGGGGTATTTTTGTCGAAGTGGTTCACTAGCTTAATTGGTCTGGGTGCTGACACTAATTTTGAACTTTGTTAAGACATGTAAGATGTTCAAAGTATTCCTCAGATTTGTGATAAATCTAGCAATGATATTATCAACTTATCAATTCTTGAAAAGATAAAGCATACTTAATCTTGATCAGGGCATTTGTAAATGATGATCGATCTTCCTCATTTCCTTGCTTTTGAACTTTACTCATGCATTTTTATAAGAATTATTTAACTGATTACTTGCTGAGTCAATAATTACTGGGAAATTAGCTTTTGAACTTTGGCCAATAGTAATTATGTAGTTAATTGTGTTTACTTCTGAGTTGAGTCAGAGGTCAGAGTTAATAGCCTAATATCTTCCTCAATCTTACAAATTTTTTTATTTTTCAAATTTTTAAATTAATTTCAAATAAAAAGTAATAATGTTTATGTACCTCCACAAGATGAGAGTTAAAAAATTAAAGCCGTAATCACAGAACAAATTGTTGAATGGAATATTATATCATTATTATATTATCATTATTAGTTAAGTTTGTGTGCAACTTAGTTTGAGGAGTTAAAAATTTGTTTTTGTTTCATGTTTTGTCAGTCCTTTTACATTTGATAATTATTTAATTTCTTTATGCACCATTTGTTTTACATTAAAATATTATTGATGTTCTTACTAAAAAATATTTTGCAGTTGTCATGAATACAAATTATATTATTTATCATTAATTATAATGTTTGGAAAGTCCACACTGATTTTTTTTAAACAAGTCACTTCTGCTTTTGCCTTGGATTTTGTCATTTTCAAAGTCTTTTACTCAAATATTTGTTTCTAAAGCATCATATTTAAAGACATTAAAATGGCAACTCAATTAACATTTATATTTTCACATATCATTTTGCATATTGCAATTGTGTAACTAAGTGACTTGAACCCTTGCAACCAGCCTAGGAAATGAATTCCTAATATAAATATATAAGGAGCATGTGCAATTATCTAGTTTGGTGACTTTTAATATTTTAAAAATTGTCTAAGATAGTTATATTTTGTTTCATCATTATATTTTAAAGCCATGCTTCTGAAACCTGAACTCTTCTTTGCACAGATATTAGAATATTACATCCTAGAAAGGAAGGTTGTTGACATTGTTCCGTGGAATTTGCCTTTAAAAGGCTCCGAAAACATCTGGTACTTTGGCCAGTTGATATCGATACAGGACTGCATGTACAGGAACATGGCTGCTTCTTCCTATGTAGCTTTCATGGACCTGGATGAACTCATTCTGCCCACGAGACATGAGTCCCTGTTCTCATTCATGGAGTCCATTGATTCAGAGGAAATGTAAAAATGAATTAATGTATTACTTGGTATATTTAAATGACAAAGTGATTGTAATTTGGTTGCTTACTGTTTTAAATAAATTTAAACCTTTTGAAAATAAATCAATTCCCGTTTCAAATTTTCAGATGTGGCTATCAGTTTGCAGGCTCTTATTTCACACCATTTGCCTCCTCTGAGGTGGTATAATGTTTCAATTTATTTATGTAATAATTGTTGTTTGTAACTAATTGTTGTTTAACTCATTCTTTAGTTTACATATTATTTAACATTAATTCCTCTGTCCGATACTGCCGCAACATTTGGCAATTCAAGGCTAAACCACAGCAATGGTTTTCAATTTCCAGATCACAAAAGCCAAAGGGACCTTAAAAGCACTAGTTACCTTCAACTCATTCCACAGAGGTTTAAAATTCGACAAAGTACGAACCAAGTGCATCGTAAAACCGAAATCCATCTTCGAGAAGGGCATCCACCACATCAGTAAACCAATTTTTTCCTCCCTGGGAACTGTCCTTGTTAACCCAGAAAGAGCGAAACTCCACCATTTCAGGCGGTGTGAGATTTACCTCAAGGCTTCTGAGTGTCGTAAAAAGATTAAAGACGACAGCATTTTTAAGTTTTTCAGCAAAGCCATTCGAGCAATCGTTGCAACGTTGCAGGCTCTGAACTTGAATGCTCCACTTTAGTCGTTGATGCATATTTCCCACGTTAATCCCAGCAAGCCTCTCAAAATTGTATATTAGTTTGAATTGATTGCGCATAAAAAATAAATAAATACTTAAAATTTAATGTTTTATAAATTGTCTACTTTCTGTACTCTGCAAAATGTTCTTTGAGTTCTCCAATGAAAGAACTGAAAAGCATGTTAGAACGGATGACTCATCGCAATCCTGCCATCATTCAGTTCATCGGGCTTGACAGTCTGAGTGAGAATTCTATCAGTAAGATTGCCTTTGTAAGATTATGATAATAGTTTTTTGTGTTGTTGTGGACTGAAAATTGTGATATTGCACAGTTTTAAGTTTACTCCTGTTGTGATCAGCATTCCATCTCGACTGATATTTGTAGTCTTAAGAGAATGTTGTTTTGAATGCCCACATTCCAACTATTTTCATGCTTTTATTTATTAATTTTTTTCAATGTTTATTTTATAATTTTTCACATTGTGTCCGCAAGTGTGCGGAAGACAAATTACTATCATTGTCTTGTCGATTGTTGCCTTAGACTCTACTGAAAGTTTCAAAAACAATCCAGTTAGATACATTTTGGACCTTTGTTGTTGCATGTGGACATTGCTCCAGGTTGAAACATTCTGTTGAACAAATAATTGAGTTTAAAATTAAAGCTTGGCTAAAATTAGTAGGTGTATGCCAACATTTAAAAGCCAAATTAATAAATACGCAAAGTCGGATTTTAATAATTGGATAAGTGGGTTGGCAGCAGAAGCAATTTTTTTTTATTGATTAGGAGATTAGCTTAGTTTTGAAAGTTATTTAAAAAAATTATTTTTAACTATTATAAACCAGTGTTGAAGTTATTAAAATTTATTATATGGTCACTTTATGCCCATGTACTTTTTATAGTCAGAGGATTGCTAGTGAAGATGGTTTTCTTCTGTGCGATCACATCAATGTCTCAATGACTGCTGTTTATCAGGAATCACAAGCAGGTCTATTTAATGATGAAACTACGTTCCACAACCGCGGAGGGTGTGTGCAAAGTGTTGATTAATATCCATATAATCCTGGGTTTAGAAGTGGTCAGTGTTTGCGATTTGACGGGTCTCCACCCACAAGAAAATCACCTGTTTTTGCTTGTGAAGTCTGTGAGGGTCACCATCGACCAGTTGCACTAGGATTGTGGGTCGGATTTGGAGGCCTACTTAATTAGCTGCCTAAATATATTGTCACGAATGTCAAAACTAAATAACTCATTTTCAAAAAATTATGTTTGAATTGAATAACTTCTCATTATTGTGAAATATATAGTCCATGAAATGTATAATGAATACTTAAATTCAGGCAGTTAAATTCTTTTACTAAAACTGGAACATCTACTGCCTTCAGCAGTGCTCTTCATGGCATCAATTTATAATCAATCCAATGAATTTTATTGTTTAAATTTAATCACCACTCAATAAAAATGTAAACTGTGTTAAAATTTGTGACATTTCATCTGCCTGAATACATGGTTAAAGCCTCCTCCATTGATGAATAACTTAATAAGTTGCTTTAAGCACTCTATTAAATGCTATATTTTGATTTTTATTAAATAATGTCTTTTCTCCAGTTTTTATTACTTCTTCATGCAGACAAATTAGTCAACGATTTAATATAAAACTTTATAATTTCAACCAAGTTGCTTTGACTTTAGATTTGGACTCCATCCCTATGGATTTAAATTACATATTATAAATATTCTGTTACATGACCAGAAGCCAGATAATGTAGTTGTTGTCATTATATTGGTCCTACTAATAACCTGCAAACGCGTCAATCGTACAAACGTTTTTTAACACTGTATACTGGTTTGTTTATTTTTTATTTAATTGTTTATTAACTTGTTATATAAACTTTTAAAACATTTTGCTTTTTCTTTCTGAGGCGCAATATCATATATTCTTCATCTGTCTTTTGTTCGATACTAAAAAAGCATATCGTTGAAAAGAAATTTAATAGATAACCTTTGGTAATTTTATATTTTCATAAATGTTGAATCTATGTGCTTGATTCGAGCTCTTGACAAACGCAGGCTATGAGCTGTTTCTCGTATGCATAATTTGAGCAGGTTTGGGCATGCCCGTCCTTCGCCTTTGAGACTGATTTGTGATGGTTGTTTCAGAAAGTCAAAATTATCGCTAGATGATAAAGATAGATAATGTTGGTTCATATATGATATAGAAATACTATATACTAAAAAAAATTAAGGGTTGCATTCCTCTTGCAACAACTTCATTCATGTTTTCTCTTCTGAGATGACGATTCCCAGGCTACGGAACATTCTGTGACCCTTTTGAATCAGCGCTGGGTGGTGATGTCAGAGAAATTAGTCAGGCTTTAAGCTTTAATACTAAGCTCTAGTCTATCGGTCTAGATTTTCATGCATGTCGCAAGTTATGCTGTTTCCAAGGCAACAGAAGTCGCTTTAAACTAAATAATTTCTTTGTCAAATTTGTCATCATTAACATTCGCATGACTGATAGATGTTCGAATAAAAGCGATAGACGTGTAGCCATCTCGGCCAATTATGAAGATCGCAGCTGATCATAGTTGCTTATTTAAGCATTTTTCAGCTCGCTGTAAAGTGCTCACTGTAAGCAATTTTGAAAAGTTTCAGTATTAAAGGAAACACTTGGAAGAGTTTGTCATTTGTAGGGAGTTAATCATTTGTGCTGAGGAAATAAATTTACAGTCTTTATTCTCAGAAGTTAATTTCAGTCATGGAAAACAAAACGCCTCCTTCTTCTATTCCAGAGGCAAGGTTAGATCTGATGGCGATAATTATAAGTTAATTATAATTATTCTTTTGAATTATTTGGATACTTTGAGGCAATATTAAATTTTGCGATTAGAATGTTGTTAAAGTTAGAAATTAATTAGAATTTAGTAATCTTTAGAGATGAACCTCTGTAAAATAAAATCTGTAATGTTTTATTTAATCTTAAGACGAATAAACAGATGTTTTGAAGTTTAAACAAGTGCGATTTAAATTTATTCAGCTGCTACAAATAATAACATTATGGCCTTCTAAACAGTGACGTCACTTCAGCTTTTTCCAAAGGGGTGCAAACGCTCGCACAACTTGATGAGATCTATTTTTCGTTTTGTTGTGGAGCCGTTAGAACATCACACCCTCCTACTTCCCCCCCCCCCCCTAAATTGCGTCCCTGCTTCTGGAGAAAATTTTCCAAAACAAATGTGCTTGCCGATCATGTGACTACGACCTCACAAACCTGATAACGATGACGACGACGACGATGATGATGACGAAGATGGAATGGCGTTGTCAGAAAGTGAATTTACGAGTAATGGCGATGACAAGAAGTCAGCGACCCACGTCTACATGACAAAATGATATTAGGCTCAGAATGTACGTCTATTGTTGCCGCGGCTTTGCCTGAGAATCTCGAATCTTGTAAGTTCGGGTTGGACAATCTTTTCTCATGAGATCTGAGAAAATCTGATTCTATAAACATGCATCGGTCGTGCTGAACAGCAAAACGTATCTCCCGGTTCGGCTCCCATGGCATATTGATTCTAACATTTATAGACACAACAAATAACAGATGAATTTATGGATTATATGAATTTGAGTTATCAAAATGTTTTATTAATATTGTTGTTGATGATATCCGCAGGACTGAGCCAAGCAGAAAAACTTATTGTAAGAAGCTCTGTCCTGAAGCGATTGAACGAGCAAAACGCAAGTTGAATTTTTCCACTATCGGCGCTTCAGCATCGACTACCAGGGAAGAAATCATGGATCCTTTGGGCAGAAGTATCTACCCGATGATCGGAATGCCGGTTGAACCGCAAGTCACGACATTGGGCGATGAAAGTAAAGGTCATACGAACCGATCTCCAGAAGAAGCCGATTCACAAAATAAGAATCACATTCATTTGAAATCCGTTGAATATAATTTTGACTTCGAAGAGGGCAGACCGTTCTCCGAAGAAGAATGCGCCAAGTTCCTCAAGGATGAGCCAAGGTACGAATGGACAAAAGTCGACCAACGTAAAGACTGAAATTTGATCAAATATTTAGAGTAATTTCTTGATTTCATAAATCGGATTTACCTTTACATAAATGGCTCAGTTTTTGAAGCAGGCGAAATTTTCGCCTCATTTTTTTGTTTCGTAAAATGTGATATTTTCAGACGTCTTGCTCATCTGTACTTTAATATTGTGAAAGGTGTGGATATTTTTTTGTGAAAGTAAATAAAATATTTTTGTAAAATTGTTTGTTATTTCTCCTTTGATTAAGTTATTTGGTGAAGCTATTCCATCGAATTGCAAATCATCTCGCGTTGAATTAATTAGCTTCCACCATTGTTAAAAGGCTTTTTACATTTGCTTTCAGTTGTATCATTACTGCTTGTTTATTTTATTATGCGCAATTAAAGCCCAATCATTACTGAGATGGGGAGCTATCATCAGCATATCAATTATAAATTAAATCAAGTTCATAGCTTCTCGAAATCGAGAAAAACATTTGAATGCAAATTATTTTCATTAGGCCCATTAATTATGTCAACAAAGTTCAGGGCAATTTTCTGCCCCTCCCTCCCCTCTTGTTAATTGTCAAACTTCTAAAGATCCATCGAAATTATTTCAAAAATTGACATTTGCAGGAGATTTTTTACAATTTCTATTTTTAATCTTGCAGCATTTTGAATTTGTGACTTTTATTTTGAAGCTTCATAAAAAAGATATTATTATTATAAACTGTTAAACCGAATATTATTACCATTTCATTTTAATGTCAACTCCAACCATCTTCCATGTGTTAAATGTTCCTCTATTGTAACCAGGCCCGTAGCCAGAAAAAGATTTCGGGTGGGTTCATTTCGTCATTTTCATATCAAAATCAAATGATAATAACAATAAAAAATAAAGATGATTGTATGATCTTATATAAATCAATAAAAATTATAATTAAAATCTTTTTTTTTAATATGTCGGGGGCGTGGAGGGTTGAATCCGTAATCTCCCTCCTAAATACGGGCTTGATTGTTACAATGGGCATACTATGGGCATTACAAATCCTTTCGAGCAGTGATGAATAAACTGAAGTGCGATATTGATCATACGGAGAATTCTGAATGTTTTCGTCCAATCTTGAGGTAATTTACCTTAGGTGAATGTTACCAACTGTAAATGAATGGTTGGAAAAAATGGTAGAAATCTACAAATTGCTTTAAGGCCTTCACTTATGCTATCGTGTTTTAAAATGCTCCTTTCAGCTGAGACTACGTCTAATATGTTTCCATGTTTTCATATTTTAATGCACATATTATTATTATTGCAAAAAGTAAAAAAAATGACTGACCCAAGTAATACAAAGTCAATTATTTTTATCCAGGTAAACAAAATCAGGAAGTGATTGTATAATAAATTTCCCAAGGAGTGAAATAACTTTTTTAAGGTGTCGTTTGTTGTAGCATATACATTTTTAAATAGAATACTAGATTTTAATATATAGAATGCATAGGCAAAATCCAGCTTTAAATTGTTTGGGAAAGACCGTACAAATTCTATTAAAACTCATTTTATGCATGAGAATATTTTAATATAATATAAAAACGTAAAATTGAAAAATGCAAACTTAATATAAATTTTTGCAAAGTGATATTTATAACTTTTAGTTACCAAAACCAGATAGTTTAAGAAGTGCTAACAGTCAACGATATATTCACTTTTAGTTCTCGTCTCTGTTTTCACGTATCCGGCGTTGTTTAGAAAATGGTACTGAATAAGCATTTTTTTAACGCAAATAGTTTGCTTTTAATTGCGAATGATTTGAACTATTTAGTGTTTAATTTGGTGTGACCTGTAATCGCATCAGTGGCCATAAATTGCTTAGTCATCGAGCCCAATAGAAACGATGCCGTAAGCATTCTCTTGTTATTTACAGCAAATAATTATTTTCAATTTGTTTCAATTAGGGAAATCAACATCCTGGTGGCGGCTTAGGAGATAAAAAAGATGATAAGGTTTGCTATTTAAAATTTCGTCTTCAACGATTACATACAGTTTACATTAGCCAGAGTAATTTCTTGATTTCACTCTGGCGCTATATTTTAATTGTAATTTGTGTATTAGGATAAGAAGAAGAAATATGAGCCTCCTGTACCAACGAGAGTTGGTAAAAAGAAGAAGAGAGTCAAAGGACCAGAAGCAGCAAATAAGCTCCCACAAGGTTAACTTCTTATCTTTTTTTAAATTTATAAATTGGATTACTAGACCAAGTTCTTTCACTTAGGTCATTTAGTGTTTTGCATATCTACACAATGTTTTTTTCAAAATTTTCAATGTTTTTAATGTACTTTTTAATTGAAGTCTTAGTAAAGTCTTTTTTTAAATTGATTTTGTTGAACAAAAACATTGCACTAGGCAATCGAGTGAAAAGAAACATTTCTTATAATTATTCTAATAATTCTATGGTTAAATAAACGATAATTCTTTACTTGCAGTGACTCCTCATACGAGATGTCGTTTGAAGTTGTTGAAGCTCGAGAGGATAAAGGACTACCTGCTCATGGAGGAGGAGTTCATCAAGAACCAGGAAAGACTCAAGCCACAAGAGGAAAAGCAGGAGGTGTGTTTTGATGACAAATTAATAATTAGTATGCTAATTATAATGATTATATATGTCAACTTGTTAGGAGCTTGGGATGGTTTTTTATTTGCATGTCACATTAAGTCATCCTGCTGTTGAAAAATTGTTTTGATCCTTACTAATTAAGGTTTTATTTTAATATGTTCAATGTCTATTTTAATTCTTTCTTACCCATTTAAAGGAGGAAAGGTCAAAGGTTGATGACCTGAGAGGAACCCCAATGTCTGTTGGTTCATTGGAGGAGATCATTGATGACAACCATGCCATTGTTTCAACATCTGTTGGCAGTGAACATTATGTCAGCATCCTGTCCTTTGTGGATAAAGACCAGCTTGAACCTGGCTGCTCTGTTCTCCTTAACCACAAGGTAAGTAATTGTTAATTATTATAATTGTCAGTGCACTATTTTATACAGTCAAGTGCAAAGATAATTGGATAATTGTCTTCAATGCCTGACATCACGAATCTATGCTTAACAGGTGCATGCCGTAGTGGGCGTCCTGTCCGATGACACTGATCCAATGGTGACAGTCATGAAACTAGAGAAGGCACCTCAGGAGACCTATGCAGACATTGGAGGTCTTGATCAGCAGATCCAAGAGATTAAGGTATGCGATGGTTTTTTTTTTAAAGTTATTTATTGTAAAGGCAAAGTATAAACTATATTTATGTATTAATTTGTCATGTTTCTCAGGAATCTGTGGAGTTGCCATTGACTCATCCTGAATATTACGAGGAGATGGGAATCAAACCACCGAAAGGTGTCATCCTCTACGGTGCGCCCGGCACTGGAAAGACTCTGCTGGCTAAGGCCGTGGCCAATCAGACATCTGCAACATTTTTGAGAGTTGTTGGCTCAGAGTTGATTCAAAAGTATCTTGGTGACGGACCAAAGTTGGTCAGGGAGTTGTTCAGAGTAGCAGAGGAGCATGCTCCGTCGATTGTCTTCATTGATGAGATCGATGCCGTAGGAACGAAGAGGTACGAAAGTAACTCCGGTGGTGAAAGGGAAATCCAGAGGACCATGTTGGAGCTCCTCAACCAACTGGATGGCTTTGACTCCAAGGGGGATGTCAAGGTAATTAAGAATTAGTATTGACAATTTATGGCTTCTACTTTGGAGAAAGAACATTTAGTTCATTTAATGTTATTTTTAGGTTTCGTTTGTATCAATTAACTTCAGCAATACCACTTTCATTTAGGTTATCATGGCAACCAATAGAATTGAGACACTTGACCCTGCCCTCATTCGTCCTGGTAGGATAGACAGAAAGATTGAGTTCCCGCTGCCTGACGAGAAGACGAAGAGAAGGATTTTTGCCATTCACACCGGTCGTATGACGTTAGCAGAGGATGTCAGTTTGGAGGATTACATTATGGCCAAAGATGACCTTTCAGGAGCTGATATCAAGGTCAGTTCATTTGAATTTACAGAAGTAGCTGAATATAAAGCTCTCACATTAGATTTTGATATTTAAGTTTTTGCAATGCACTCAAGTACTTTTGTTTCTATTCCGACAGGCCATATGTACAGAGGCTGGCTTATTGGCACTGAGAGAAAGGAGAATGAAAGTCACCAGTGAAGACTTTAAGAAGGCCAAGGAAAATGTTCTTTACAGAAAGAACGAGGGCACGCCAGAAGGACTTTATTTGTAAATAGAGATTACATAGCGTTTAGGGTTATCAGGAGCCAATTTCCTGCTGGAGTTGTGGAAAACTTCATTTGTGTCTGTTGTGACTATGACATTTTGAAGATTTAATAAAAAAAACATTGTTTGGAATAGCTACGAAGGTAGTTAGGTTTAATTTGGCCTTGGTGGTACTTGGTGGAAACGATCTTTGTTTTGGGCAAAGTCAATTTAATGGGACTAATCGTTAGGAAAAGTGTCGTCGGTTACTTGACAAAATGGTGATGTGTAGATTCGCTTCTGTGGTAAAAGCTCAATTTCTTGGTTAGATCACCTGCGAAAATGGGGTGTGCCTTTGGTAAGCCTAACATAAAAAAATATTGTCGTTAATAAATCGGATAAATGATTTAGATGTTTACTATAAATGAAAAATAAAAGTTTATTATGGTGACTATATTGGACGAAATAAGGTTAATCAGATCATACACTAAAAGAATATACTGAAATCGTGATGTAGTATTAAATAAAACATCAGTTTATGCGTTGATAAAAAATAATTTTTTATATATCATTAATTATTAAGTATACATTTGCGAAGACGAACAACAGAGGCCATGTTTGCGGAGGTGGTGGTCGTACTATATGTTTATCACTTCTTATGAGGGTTTTTTCCCAAGTTTAACTTTATAAACTTAGTTTGTGATATAAAATATTTGCAACCTTATGGAGCGTCGTAAAAGTTGGTATATTATGTTTTAATTGTCAGCAGTTGTCAGTACTTTCCAGTCTAGATAAACGAAAGTTTATTTTTATTAACTCTTCCCGCATTTATTTCACAAGCAACATTCTGTGTAATGTCAGGATAAAATCAAGGAATTGTTTTTTAAATTTTTCTAAGGCGTTCAGTGCTGTAAATGTGGAAAGGGCAATAACAGAACCACACGATTTGTTTGCTTGAGTTGTGGTGAAGTATTCTGTAAAAACTGTTACAATGAAAGGGAAGAAATTAACAATCACAAATCTAATCACCCTGTTCAACAAGTGATGTCAAAGTCTGATCTTGGTAACTATTTAATTAAAAAATGTTTTACAAATACTATTTTGCATTTCTGGAAAGTTTAGTGAGTCTAGATTAATATTTGGGACTGCTTTACATTAAAACATTTCTGTACTTGAAAAGCATTCTCTCACATTATCTAAGTTTTTGGTTATAATTACCAGGGGAGGTAAATAACATAATTCATCATTTCTAGTTATCTTAACAATTAAACATTTGACTTTGAAGAATTATTTTATGGTGGAGCCCAAAGGAAGAGTCTTCCTGCCTTAATAAAAGATCAACCAATAACATGCCCCTGCTGTGGAGAAAAAGGTCTTTCCAGTTCTGATCTCGTCGAGCACATGATCCGACAACACCACTCCAAAAGCTCAAACAAAGTGGTCAGGCAGAAATTGCAAAAATATTTCTTTTCATCTCTACAGTGTATTTTTGGAGATATTTGTTTTTTTGGGACCTGTAACTTTCAAAATTAGAAATGACATTCTTATTTGGATCACCTGACAACTTTAGGTCTCCTTCTACCAAGATGGTTGGGAAGGTTTTGCTATTTTTATTTTGTTATTGTTGATAGAGGTGAGTCATGCCTTTACATGATGTGCATGCAAAGCAATGCCTATTTAATGCAAATTATTCTTGCGAGCTCACACTCTGAGTACCTGATTATTGAGATTCGAGTTGATATCGGTGCCAACATTTATTATAATTGCTTGTTTTGTGTAACCTTAATTAATTTAAATAGTAAAATTTTGGAATTTTGAATGGCCATGATTGGAGAGTCTAACTAAACGAGGCTTGTCTGCTCTAATGACATTGAGATAGGTAGATCAGACTTTTTTAAGCATTTGAGCTGTTTCGTTGAATAACATGGCCTCAATGGTTAGAAGATATTATTCGCCTCAACAAATGTTATGCAATTACCATTGAATTAGGACAATATATAATTTTTTGCTATACTTCAGTGTTGGTTAAAAGGGCTTCATAACAAATTTTATTACTGGCTTTGTACATGCCTAGCTTAGATATTTTATGATCGGATCTCTGCCTCAAAATATCTCGTCCAAAACTTGCTCTTGAAACAGTTCCTTGAGGATATTAGTATAATAAGTTTTAACTCATCCAGTCATAATAATAATGATAATGACAACGATAATAATAACAATAATATTAATCATCATCATCACCATAGATTTGATTAAAAATTAATTAATTAATAAGTCTTAATTATTGCTGACTTGTCGTTTCAGTTGTGTCCGCTGTGTCTTTGTGGATTCGAGAACATCTCCAAGGAAGCTGAGTTTCATGGCAAGAACATCCTGCAGCATCTTTGTGTTTACCATCAGCTGATGCCCTACTACGACGATGATGACGACGACGACGACGACGATGATCAAAATGATGATGACGACGATGACGACGATGATGACTATGATGATCCCCATGAAATGCCTGGTGAAAATATATCCTTTGATTACTCATTCTGAATTTTTATTGAGCTAATTTCAGTTAATGGCTCAGACTAGAATTACGTATTGCATAGATAATTTCAAGAGATGTTATTGTTGTGATTAAGCAATAGAAATACTACATTTTCCCTCAAGCAGGATGAAGCATCCTGAAGCTATAATTGTAAGAAAGAGAAAGCATTAGAGTTGCATTTGTTTAATTTTTGTGGACGGTTGCTTAAGAATTACTTTCCTTAATGGTGGTGTTTCGTCTGTTTACCTCCAACACAAGCTGGGCAATAAGTTTCCTTTGGCAGGCCAGAAGAGGCCGCTCTTGGAGAACAGCAACCAGAATGAAACCTCCAACGAGATAGGCCCGGGAGGGGACGGTTATGCCGTCCGGAAAACGATAACATTCCTTAACATCGAGGGGGAACCTTTCACTTTCGGAGAAGAGGGCGACAATCCCAACCAGAATGCCCCGTCGGAGGTCGGGGCAGGCGACTCGAAGCTGAATTCGAATTCCAGGGGCATTGATGTGGCTCCAGTGAATACCCTCGAGCCCATGCAGCTATCCGACAGGAATGAAGTTCAATTGAGGAGTGTCGCTTCAATGGAGGATTCGTTTGCTTCGACGAGCAGAACGGGCCTCATAAGGAGGAATGCCATGAGGCTTAACCGAGGTCAGGGGTCCAGGCAGAGAACGAATGACCTTCTTTCGGGGGGAAGGTCGAGAGTCTTCCCGAGCGGTGGCGACAATTGGGATGTCGGTCCCTTTCTTCCCTCTCAAGACCATGCTTCTCAGAGAATCAAGAGGAATGCTCAGTCCCGTGGTCAGGGCTTAAAGATGACTCGGGGAGGAGGCGTTGTTGTGGGTGGCAGAAGGGCCGAACCCACAGCCAACCTTCGGCAGCACTTCGACGATCTTTTGGACGACTGCATGGCTTCCAACTTCCTCAGAGATTCCAGCATTGCCAGTATGTTTTTGATCTTCTAATAATAATATTAATAATAATAATAATAATAATAACAATAATAATAATAATAATAACAATAATAATAATAATGACTATAATAACAATATTTTATTCATTAATTTTAATCAGCAATGTTATTTGCATTTTCCTCCTTAAAAAAAAAATAAATAAAACCAATGATTCGTTAAACAAATTTGTATGTGTGAATATTGTTTAAAATCACATTGTAGTTGGTAATGAGTCAAATGAAATTTTTAATCAAATTGGTCTTGTTTTGCGGATTTTGATATTTACAAATAAAAAATATTTCAACAATTTAGTTTTCACTTTTATTGTTGTTCTCCTGACTTTATTATTATTTATGATTGCAATCAGGACTCACTGCAGATTTATTCAGCTGCACAGAAACATCTAATCAATGGATATTTATAAATCTATAATTTTTTTTTAACAATAAGAATCTTACAAAAATCTAACAAAGTGTTAACATGTACTTGTGCATTCTTCGCAGCTGAATTACTGACCTACATGAACCTGAGGAGAAGACAGGATGCAACTGGCAGAACAAACAACGCAAATGCAAAATACAACTCCCAAAACACAGGGTCTGACATTTAGAATCATTTGTGTACTTTCTCTTCCATTTTGTTAGCTTATTGTATATTTTTGTATTTGTGCATTAATCAGTATAATAAACAAAACTTTCAAAATATTTTTTTGCCATTGTACTTATTCAAGAATCAAGTCCTTATTGAAAGTTAGATTTTCTATTAGACTATTAGACTGAATGGTTCTGGAAACATTTCAGGAAATTGGAAGGAGCTCAGTCGGACAGAAACAAAGAAAGGAAGCCCGACAAGAAGCAACGGACGTCCGACAGCTCCGAGCTCTGGGCCCAAGCTTTTGACTACGACGCCATGGACTACCTGACAGAGCAAGAGGCGGACTTCGATCGCTACGACGAGTTCTACGACGATGCGGCAGGATACGAATTGTTCGACGGGGAAGACGAAGATGAATACGAGGAAGAGGAAGAGGAGGACGATGACGAAGTCGACGATGTCGAAGATAGAGCGGCCAGAATATGCGAAGGCCTGAGAAATGCCAGAGAGAGGAACGTCTTGAAGCTCATAATGACTGGCGACAAGTCCAAAGCTCAGTTGATGAAGCAGTCAGAAAAAGAAATACTGAAAACAGCAACGACGACGACAACAACCAAAAACAAACATTCGAACGAGGACAAGGATAAATTCCTGCTTGGCACTAATTTGTAAGTTGAAACAACATTTTTACTTAAGATCTTTGTTCACTTTTATTCAAAATTTATGACACTTTACTGACATTACTCTAACATAAAGGTGCTCCCATCATGTTTGAGGTGATAAATGCTCACACAATGGTAATTAACTTATAATGTTATAATAATAATAATTTTAATAATAATAATTAAGTAATGGTGTATTTACACACTGCAACAGCATAACTTGAAGGGCTTAAAAAAGGTAATATAGATGGTCATACTTTGTTATTCTACTTGTAGTTGGCAAGATTATCACGACACACAACAAGGTCAAGGTGAAATCAGAGCAAATGAAGGCCTATTTGTTCAGGAATTGTTTTTCGAAGCTCTCAATGCTCTTTCCATACTTGAGGAATCGCTTGCCGTATGTGCTCCAGAAACTAAAGCTCTTCCAAAAGAAACCAAAGACAAGGAAGGAGAGAACAGTGAAAGGATGAACACAAAAGCTATGAAGGATGGAAACAAGCAAGCCAAGACAAAGGGTGATGCTCAAAGGACAAATCAGAAGCACCAAGAAGTTGGCAAACAGACTAAAAGTGATAAATTGGTCTGTAACAAAGATCACTTGCCTGCTGAGATGAAGGTCACAGAGTCTGAGGTATTACGAAACAGCTCAGAGCAGTCTCTGTTGAATTCTGATTCCGTCGTGTCGAGCGAGAATGTGAACAACATTCAGAGCAAAGGCTTCGACGAATCCAATGAATCTGAAAGCATATCCCATCACACCACAATCCCATCAGAGATGAAATTGTCCAGAAGTGATGGCCAGCAAGCTGGTGATTCCTTGACAGAAGGACAGCACCTTGATCTCAGCAACCACTCCGATTCGATCGTCCACCAGCCTGCTCAGAACAATTACGGGGCCCGACCGAAAGACAGGTCTTACAACGCCACCTCTCGTAATTCGTTCGGCAACGTTGCGACCGTCAACCTTCCGGCTCGGAAGCCCGACGCCAGGAGGGCGAGTTCCGGTTTCGTGTCGTCGTCTTCGAAGGCGTCGTCGTCCTCCTCGCTTTTGTCTTCTCATCGGGAAGTCCCGAACGGGAAGAAAAGATCGGGCAAGAACTCTTCGAACGTTTCTTCGAGTTCCAATCTTTCCGACTTCTCGTCACCGTCTGCATGTCTTTCTCCGGCCACCAATTCCGGTCTCCCGATTGACGAGTCCGACGGCTCGGAAGGCGTCTCAACAGTTCCGCCTCAATCTCAAGTCAGGCAAGCCAGAAGTGACAATCAACCATTGGGCAAAACGGCAGTGAAATCTCAATTTACGAACGCCCCCCTTAAAAAGCACAGGTTGGCACCGACTTCTTCCTCGTTGCAGATGCAGTCGGGCAACCCGACGGGTGCCAAGAATCCATCCCTCATCAACAGAGGCTTAACCCAGCAGAAAGCGAGCAGACAAATCAGTTCTGCTCAGCTTCCCCCGCTCAAGCCAGGCAGATCTTCCATCGGGGGATCGGGAAGCACCACCCACCCGAACAACCCCGGCAACAATTCGAATGCTGCGAATCAGGCTGCCGTCTCGATTCCGAGTCCCGTCGTGGGCAGTTCTTCGGGCACCAACGGCCTTGCTGCCTCCGAAACTTCTAGAAACAACAAACCTTCCTGCAATGCCACGAGGAATAAAAGCATCTTGTCTCAGAAAGATAAAACGAGTTTTCGATGATGAGGATGATGATGATGGTAGCCTCTGGCTACGGATGTGTTGATGATAAAATGATGGTGATAATGATGATACGGTTGCTTTCAGGTGAATGTACCCATCCCCGTCTCTTCTGGTTTCGCTAACTTCTGCGTTGCAACATGGATGACTTAATTTTTACATTAGTTCGAAGTATGTGCTTCTTCCTTTACTTTGACCTGTGATAATGAAATGTTAGAGCATGGTGTCCACGGTTGAGCTAGGATTTTTCATAAACTTTAACTTCTTGCCTTGCTTCGATTCTCGGGACGCCGAGTTCGTTCGTCCCCCGTTCAATTGCCGACGGTTTCTCGACGCGATCGCCCTCGGAGAGCAACCCCCGAACCTCTGCTGGATTCGTGGAATTGTCGACGACGAGTCCATCTTTCGCAGGAGCGATGGAACGGTATTTCTTATTCGGCGGACGGATTCTGCTACCGAAGCTGTTGAGGTTTCTATATCTGAACTTTTCCAAAGGCATCCCGTTCCGCTGCATCTTGCGACGTGAATCGGCAGTGTCACAATTTTTGTCAGAGCAGTTCAAATTGTATTAGTTGGTCATGCATTCGATTCTGAGCTGGATTGCTGGTCATCATTTGATTTTTTCAACTGGCGATAGATTCAGCGTGTTGATGTAACACTGGCTTTCCTTTATTCATCCTTTACTCTTCCAATTCTTAACTTTTTTGGGATGCTGTGATATGAGGTTGCCATCATAACTATCGTTGCCATCATCGCTGTCATCATCACCACCATCGTCGTCGTCGTCGTCATCATCATCGTCGACATCAGGCAAATTGTGCTTATTTTGGGGAATTTGGATGCTTTTGATGTAAGTAATTAAAATTCATTTATTCGATTCTTATCGTTTTTCTTCCAAGAGCATTGTTTCTCTTTACAAATGGTCACTTATCATGCAAAGCAAATGTTCTTACAAACGTCACTAACGTTGTCATCTGCCCAGACCTGCTATGCTGTACGATTTATTAATTTATTAATTAATTGTCCTTCAATTTTTTTCTATTGATTCATTTGGTTTTAAAAAGTTCTCATTTTTTGCAACAAGTTGGTTTAAATTTTGGTAATAAAAATGTTGTCAAACTCTGCCATTTGATAAGTTGTTCATGTTGAAGAAAGTCTTGATTGAATCATTCATTGAGTTTGTAGTGAACTTGGGGTCCAAAGCAAGCGTTGTTTAGTATTTTTTTTTTGAAATTACATGCCAAAGTGGTATTATGCCAATTCCCATTATGTCAGGGATGCTTTGTGGATTGAAGGAGAATGGACCGATCAGGTGCTGAGTCGTTCTTGTTTCGTGGTGTTGCATCGGGGAGTCGTAAGCTTTAGTTCTTAAAACTTTTGAATTGGATGATTGTAATAAAATAATTTTGGTTTAATTGAAGTAACTATTTAAGTCGGAACTGTATCTAATTGTAATTGTAAGTCATCCGCTTTCTCTCGTTCGGCAGTAATGGCAACAGTCGTAATTCAAATATAAATGTAGCTTCTTTGAAATATCAAATCAAGTGACAATGCTACTTATTATTGAAGCATTAATATTATTATCATTACCCCATTCACCTTCGTATCCGTAGCGCATGGCATATTGACTCGCTACCTGAATCCAATTAAGTTGAGACAACACCTTGACGCAACAGGTGTGCACATCCAATCAACTCCCATTTAAATCTTCCAAGGTTGAAGTTTTCGACCTGTTTTTCCAAAAGCAGTTGCAAATCGGGCTTCTCATGTCTGCGACGCATTTAAAATTCATAACTGAACGTTTAATACTTTAAAACTTATTTAATAAAAACATAAATATAAAAATATAAATAATAATATGCGTTGTTTATATTTTTACATATCATATTTGAAAGTTAGCGAGAACACTTATTTGAGACCTAATTATGCAAAGTGAATCCAGTTAATCAATTCGGTATTGGAACCCAAATAATTTCTTATTGAGATTCTCATCCAAATGTCACGTTGATAATGTTAATACATGATGGTTATGATAATAATGAAGCTCATCGGTAATGATGATGATGATATCAGCACCGCAAAGATTTGTAACCTTCTGCATGCAAAGGTCAGGCGTGGGCGGATCTTTGGCAGCTACAGTCATCATCATCATTACCATTATTATCATCATCATCAGCATTACCATTATCATCATCATCATCATCGTCATCATTACCATTATTATCATCATCATCATTACCATTATCATTATCATCATCATTACCATTATCATTACCATTATTATCATCATCATCATTACCATTATTATCATCATCATCATTACCATTATTATCATCATCATCATTACCATTATCATTATCATCATCATTACCATTATCATCATCATCATCATCATCATCATCATCATCATCATTACCATTATCATCAGCATCATCATCATTACCATTATTATCATCATCATCATTACCATTATTATCACCATCATCATTACCATATTATCATCATCATCATTACCATTATTATCACCATCATCATTACCATTATTATTATCATCATCATCATCATCATTACCATTATCATCATCATCATCATTACCATTATTATCATCATCATCATTACCATTATTATCACCATCATCATTACCATTATTATCATCATCATCATTACCATTATTATCACCATCATCATTACCATTATTATCATCATCATCATTACCATTATCATTATCATCATCATTACCATTATCGTCATCATCATCATCATCATCATCAGCATCATCATCATCATCATCAGCATCATCATCATCATCATCATCATCATCATCATCATCAATCATCATCATCATCATCATCATCATCCATCATCATCATCATCATCATCATCATCATCATCATCATCATCATCATCATCATCATCATCATCATCATATCATCATCATCATCATCATCATCATCATCATCATCATCATCATACCATTATTATCATCATCATCATTACCATTATTATCATCATCATCATTACCATTATCATTATCATCATCATTACCATTATCATCATCATCATCATCATCATCATCTCATCATCATCATCATCATCATCATCATCATCATCATCATCATCATCATCATCATCATCATCATCATCATCATCATCATCATCATCATCATCATCATTACCATTATCATCATCATCATCATCATTACCATATTATCATCATCATCATCATTACCATTATCATCATCATCATCATTTCCATTATCATTATCATCATCATCATCATCATCATCATCATCATCATCATCATCATCATCATCATTCATCATCATCATCATCATCATCATCATCATCATCATCATCATCATCATTCATCATCATCATCATCATCATCATCATCATCATCATCATCATCATCATCATCATCATCATCATCATCATCATCATCATCATCATCATCATCATCATCATCATCATTACCATTATCATCATCATCATCGTCGTCGTCGTTGTCATCGGCATCCATTTTTATTTCTCCTTGCTTTGAGATCGATGTGAAATAATCACTAATTGAATGAAAAAAACAATTTTGTTTCGTGCGATCGAATTAATAAATTAGCAAATAAATAAATAAATAAATAGATCAACTAAATAATTTGTTTCGACAAATATTGTCTAGGTTTCAACAATAACATTTTACATAACATGATATCGTAATTAACAAAATGTCAACTTTGAATACAAAATATTTTCATTTGTATGGTATTTCTGGAATAAATTAGGTCCTATAATTAGGTTAATATTCATCTTTAAGAACAATAAATTAAGATTCAAATTAGATGCATTAAATTGTCATATATAATTACATGGTTAAAGACAATTGTTACCAGGTTATAAATCTAAAAATAATTTTAAACAATTGAAACTAATTGAATCTGGAGTTGTCGAATTTGTCGAACGTTTCATCCTTGAGTCCACAGCTGACTCCTCCTGAGTCATCTAGTGATGATGATGATGACAAAGATGAAAGGAGACGATGATGATGATGATGAAGGAGACTGAGGTGGGTAGCAGTCGATGAAAACATAGGCGCACCTGCTTGCGATGAATCATTCACTCATCTTTGATGATGATGATGATGATGATGATTGATGATGATGATGATGATGATATGATGATGATGATGATGATGACGATGATGATGATGATTGATGATGATGATGATGATGATGATGATGATGATGATGATGATGATGATGATGATGATGATGATGATGATGATGATGATGATGATGATGATAATGATGATGATGATGATGATGATAATGATGATGATGATGATGATGATGATACACTGCTGCTGATGATAGTAATTATAGCGATACCGATGATAGTGATATATTTTAATTCGTTGGCGACATTTCGGAAGTGCAAGTAGATTTACAAAAATGAATGTGAGAAAAAAATGAAGCCTTTCATCCATCCATCCATCCATCCATGTGGGAGAGGTCATCATAGATGACGAATCATTATCGCCCACGCAAAAGAGTAACCACAATAACAACACGACAATTACCACGACAACAGCAGCTACGTGAATATAAATAATATAAAGAATAAAAATAATATTTCTGTTTTTTTTATGAAAAACAAATGATTGTTGGATGAATTCATTCGTCATCGGAGGATGTTTTTGCGTTTCTTGAATCATTTCTATGAACTCGTCAATTGAGCGCAAATGATAAATTCAATGCAACTGCAACAACAACATTTATTTATAATATTGTTATACGAAAATTAATAATATCAATAATTGCAGTGACAAATATATAAAATGATGACAAACAATATCAAATAATAACAAATATTAAAAATATAACAATATTGAAGTGTAACAACAATTTTTTCCTCTGCCCCCGGGGACGTGATTTCAGCTTTTTACAAGGGGGAAAACCCTCGCGCGACCTTTTGTGCTTCTAGCCAAAATTTAGGGGGGCGAACCCTCGTAAAACATGGGGGATGATCTTTTTTTGCATCTGGTCTAAAACCCCGTTGCCACTGCCTTCCCTGCCCCCCCCCCAAATTTCGTGTCCTGCCTGCCTTCTCGGGTTTTTTTTCTTGAGCAAAAGTCTTCTGAATCATCGTCATCGTCATCATCACCATCATCGTCTTCCGGTACACGATGTTCTCGAATGGATGCTTCTAAATTTAGCCTTTCCTGAGAGTATTGAAACGTTCGTTAAGTTGGAGCCATTAATCCTTCCATTAATCTCTCCATTGAGGTTGCTTTGACTTTCGCGGGGGCGTTGTTGGCGCCAAGTAACTCTTAATGAGTGCTCGTTTAGCGCTTACAAGGAGCATGTTGTTTTGGCGCTGACGAGAGAAAATTAAGCTGATAACTTTTAACCAATAACTTTTAACCAAGAGTGGTAACGCAGATGTCAATATGTGTTCCCGATGAAATTTATTGAACATGAAGATTATGATTTAATATCCAATTATTAATATTCAGAGATTAGAGATTTGTTTAGGAACCAATGAGACGTTTATTTGTTAATTTCCACTTTTAAGACGTATTTAAGATTAATAATTGAATATAAATCGCTTCCTAAAAGCTTAAGAAGAAAATATTACGAGAAGAAAACGATTTGGAGCTTTTTGAATGACTGATAAAAGATATTGCAATCGTATTCTAATGAGATACAAAAGTTGTTGTTTGTTCGACGACAGAAAGATTGTGAATGAAGACTCGTACAAGTGACCTCCCCCACGAACAGAGCGTACAATCCAACAAACAAGCAAGCGACCACTGGCTCGATGCACGTTTCATTCATAAAATTCCCCTCGCGCAGCATTTGTAGTACCTTGTAGTACTCTTACTAGTGAGAAATTTATCAATGAAGCTTTCCTACTGACGTTCTCGTATTTATTCTTGTTAAATGCTAGAAATATGGTTGTAATTGTTGGAGAATTGTAAATCCTGTTGTCAAACGAGGGTATAAAGTCGTTTTCTTGACGAAACGTGGAAGAAAAACCAATAATTTCGTGAGTTGCTCATTAAGCGTCCAGTTTCGAACGGTTGCTTTAAATTTTCAATTCAAAAATTGCTTTAACTTTCAATTTCAAGCGCTTCAATTTTATAAACTTCACTGAATGCAATTATTTTTAGTTCTATTAAGATTGAGGCGTTCAATTTATAGCAAGCTAACGCCAAGGCAACGATTAAAATTATTATTATTATTATTATTTTCAACACCATTGAGATAATAATTCTCTATTATACATAATAAATTATAATTCTCTCAATGAAGGACTTTGTAGGACTTAGCCAATATTATTATTATTCCATTTTGTTAGCATGAGAGAAAATTATAATTTCAAATGTGCAGCATAATTTTTGACTAATTAATGCATTTAATTATCGCATGTTTAAGAAAAAATAATGCTACTTAAGAAAACATTATTATTGTGGCTGTTGTTGTCGTTCAACCTCAACAGTTGTTTGCGGACGACATTGTTGTCATGCTAGCATGGAATTGTTGTTGGCTGCTCACTTTTTGGGGTTTACCACGGTATCGATGGACAGAAATTTTCGGCTCATCTTTCGTTTCTCAACCTTTCAGTCACTCTCACCTTTACTCTCTCTCTCTCTCCGACTCAACATCTTGCTAATCATATATTCATATATTCATTTCCTTATCAATCTTGGTGTAAATATGCATATTAGGCCTTATCTTATCGGACATACATCATCTGTAGGCGTTATCATCTTCTGTGTGGGAGTAAGTATCAGGCCATTTTCACTGGCAAGTATCATCTTGTACCGAAACAATTGAAGCTAAAACTGACCTGAAAGAATGAATGAATGGATGGATGACCTCATGTGTGTTTAATTTGCAGATTTCAAACATGGCAGACCTGACAGCCGAAGAGCTGGCTCAGTTGATCAGGAGGATGGAGATAAACTCTGATGAGAAAGAAAACCATTCGCCTAGAATTGACTTCCCCTGCAGCAACAACATCAACAGCACCTCATGTGGTCGCAGTTTTCTTGTCATCGTAGACGCGAGACCATTCCATTCGTTTGAGGTCATGACCTCGGATCAGGCGCAGTCACGTGACGACCTGCGTGAGGTCAGCCTGGCAGGGTCGGTCCGCGTCCACTACCCTAACCTCCTCAGGAAAAGGTCAAAGGGAAAGATGACCTTGGAAAACGTCATCGTTGACAGGAGCGCCAGGTTGTCATTTTGTGCTCATGTGCATTCAGGTCATCCAGTGGATAATAATTCCAATAAAGGGACATGAAAATTATTATTATAATTATAATAATGAATACTAATAACAATATTAACAACTAACCCCATTTTAAAGTTTAAATTAGTATAATTACAATGATTAATAAATAAACTAATAATAATAATAATAATAATAATAATAATAATAATAATAACTTACAGGTCCCTCGTCTCATCACCTCATCCGAATAGCCTCAACCACACGACCACTTCACCTGGTTTCATTCCGCTTTCCGATTTTCCAGAACTTTCCACAACAACAACAAAACCAACAACAACAACGGCAACAGCAACAACAGCTCAACCTTCTTACTTCGTCGTTGTCTACGATCAAAACACTGCCAGTGTTTCCCAGTTACCAGAAGATTGTGATGCCAAATTGGCTTTGAAGGCCCTTTCCTCGCAGTGCAGAAATGACGTGAACGTCTGCTTTTTGGCGGGTAAGTCCTTTGCGTGAGTCACTGTTTTGACGATGTGAATAACTTTTCATTTTTACATTTATTTATTTATTTATTTATGATTCGAAGATAATAATAATAATAATAATAATAATAATAATAATAATAATAATAATAATAATAATAATAATAATAATAATAATAATAATAATAATAATAATAATAATAATAATAACTTACAGGTCCCTCGTCTCATCACCTCATCCGAATAGCCTCAACCACACGACCACTTCACCTGGTTTCATTCCGCTTTCCGATTTTCCAGAACTTTCCACAACAACAACAAAACCAACAACAACAACGGCAACAGCAACAACAGCTCAACCTTCTTACTTCGTCGTTGTCTACGATCAAAACACTGCCAGTGTTTCCCAGTTACCAGAAGATTGTGATGCCAAATTGGCTTTGAAGGCCCTTTCCTCGCAGTGCAGAAATGACGTGAACGTCTGCTTTTTGGCGGGTAAGTCCTTTGCGTGAGTCACTGTTTTGACGATGTGAATAACTTTTCATTTTTACATTTATTTATTTATTTATTTATGATTCGAAGATAATAATAATAATAATAATAATAATAATAATAATAAGAATAATAATAATAATAATAATAATAATAATAATAATAATAATAATAATAATAATAATAATAATAATAATAATAATAATAATAATAATAATAATAATAATAAATAATAATAATAATAATAATAATAATAATAATAATAATAATAATAATATATTTAATAGTAATAATTTTCAATAAATTTGTTAAAGTAGATATATGAATTTCATTCAATTTCGTCATCATCATCATCAGCAGCAGCATCTGTTGTCATCACTGCATTTTAACTTTTATAAAATAAACCGCCATCTGTTACCAAAAAATAGTTTCTTAGTTTTTAAGGTAAAATTTATTTCTGTGCACGTGAATCATTCAAAAACAGTCTCTAATCAGGGCTTCCATTTTTTTCTTGTTTATTTAGGCGGTCTCGAGGGGTTTTACGAACTTTTTCCCGATTTGTGCACGCCCAGTAGATTCGAACCGACCAATGAGGCTTGGGGAAGTAGGTCATGTGAGTCTAAAATTAGAAACCATCCTCCGTTCACGTTGGAAAAATGTGGACATTTCAACTCAGCGTCAGCTGTCGATGATAAGTCTGTGAGTGGAAGCAAAATTTCGATTTCATATTTGATTATTTTGTAAATGATAATTAATTCGTTTAATTAATTCTAATTAAAATAAATGTTAAGAAAACAATATGATTTCTCGACATCTTTAAGATATTTATTTGTTT